>CM070783.1:107118179-107238179 GCA_036346955.1 Dipus sagitta
TGATGATATGTAATATATAATAATAACAATTTAATACTTTCTGAAATAATCAGGGTGAGTTACAGATTAACTGTTTCAATCACTTGCTTCCCTGCTCACTTTGCTAAAGTTTTTTGCCCAATATTCCAAGGACACCATCTTCAGAGCAGTATAAGGAAGTGTTCAAAACACAGGAGTGTGTCTTAAGGATTTAGTCATAGTCCTAGGCACAGTGAACAGAAGTTACAAACTTGAACTGGCCTTCCCCTCATTTCCTTTGAAATGCGTTGGTGAAGTGTACAGTGTTGCACCTCTGTGAACATGTAATCCTGAATCCATGCTGGCCAAATGCAGGTGTGATTAGAGAGGGAACCCATAAAATGAGTGGCAAAGGGCTAATTGCTCTTGTCGGTAACCAGCTGTGCCCATAAGTAACCCCTTTTTGACCCAATTACTAGTAAATCCACTTTTTAATCCTACAGACAATTGGTGGAGCATGGGGAGCTGCAACATGAAGGACATTAAATTTGTCTTTGACGTTGAGTGGCTTCACAGAAACCAGCACAGTGTTTGGAAACACTATGAAACATTAATACTCACTTGCCATTTTTTCTGCCTGTAAGATTATTATTATTATTTTAGTTGCAGCTTACTTGTGGCTGCAGAACAGCCCCCCTTTGAGTAACCTAGCAGTATTGCTTAGTCACCCGCTGTGTGGTGAACAGAGTTCAACTGCCACATCAAGGATTTTTTTAAAGTGACTAATAATATCAAGATATTAAATTTATTTAGGAAATGAATTTATTATAGCATTCAGTCAGGGGAACTCCCCCCCCCCCTTTTGACTTGCTCAGAAAAACCACAAAATTCTAGTTTCCAAAATTTGGTAACATATTTTGAATTTCAATACAGGAAAAAAAATAACCACATGTTTATTTCTGATAAAGTGTTGTGCCCAGGACAATAGCTCCTTATTTGTTATTGAAATAACTATATGAAGAATCAATCGAACAAGTTTTGAATATGGAATTGAGGATTCATGTTTCCAAAACAGCGTTTCATCTACAACTGATACAATATGCCTAAGTCTTTATAATGCAACTTTTAGGTAGTAGTCTCCTGTGTTCAATTTTATGGCTAAAAAAGATCCAAAACACATCTTAAAACAGTTAAAGTAACTGTGACTCATGCTGAAAGTTCTGAAGTTTGGAAGCTTTGTGAGGTTTCCCTGCCAGTAATGGGGAGATCATTTGCATTGTCTCACAGTAAACGGAAGGAATTTAGAAAACTTGTAACATCCTGACTTCTTTAATAAAATGTCATCTACGTATCACTTAAATTTTTATCCCACTGGTCTTTTTTTTTTTCTGAGTTCTTGAGCTATGAGATGGAGGTAGCTTGTGTAATGTACTATTTTTAGAAAGTTAGGAAAGCAAACCAAATACTCTGAGAGAGGACCCTGTGAGGCGGCTGTACCCTTCAGCTGTGCTGTCTCAGACTTTGGCTGGACTCCCAGGTGACTTAGGTTTATAGCTGACTTCTGGTTAGAAGAGGAGAATTTGCTTCATTAGAAAAAACAAACAAACATACATAAAAATACCCTCAAGTTTAGGAGAAGAACATATTTATCTAAAGTAAATTAGTAGGCATATTACTAATGATAAGAACAAGATTAGCTTGTGGTCTTTTCTTTACACCCTGGTGATTTTAAAGTTTTAAAAATCCAGCCTGGGTTAAATGTACAGGGAAACATAAAACTCTGTATCATAATAAATATGTTGCAAAATAAAATGAGAATGTGTGATAAGGAGGGATATATATCTGTATTAAATATGTCAGAATGAGCATAATAAAAGCAAAAACTGAAATAAGCCTAATGAAAATATTAAATAGTATTTAAGCACTTAATCTATTTTGTTTATTTTTTTTTTCTTTTACACTAATAGCTTCAATGTACAGTAGTCTAGAGTAAATTCTATTTGTGACACAAACTGCTTGCAAACTGCAGATTGGAGTAGACCAGCTGCTCTAGAAATCCAGGACATTTGTAAAGTCACATGTTTTTATTTTGCTTTATGGTTTATGAAAGAGATACCCAAGGAAAGGAAGATTAAAAGAAATATGCCAACACTATAAGCCACAATTAGAATGAACTTACTATATTATAGGAATGATATTTCTAATAATATTTAATGAAAATTATCCATTTTCTTCAGTAATAACCTTTCAGTTTCAAAGTGCATCCATGAGGAGAGTCTTATAGGATATGTTTTAATGTGAGGTTGAATTTCTTATGTCCTCAAAATTGAAGTATTTACCAAAAAAAAAATCAACAGTAATAAACCCAGTATTTATTGAATCCATTTCCTTGAAATAAGTATTAAGTATCTATTCATTTTTTTCAGGTGCTAGGAGTGAATGAGGGAGACTTTTTAAATAATTTTTTCTTTATTTTTATTTATTTGGGAGCGACAGACAGAGAGAGAAAGAGACAGGTAGAGAGAGAATAGGCATGCCAGGGCCTCCAGGCATTGCAGATGAACTCCCGATGCATGTGCCACCTTGTGAATCTGGCTTACGTGGGTCCTGGGGAATTGAGCCTCGAACCGGGGTCCTTAGGCTTCACAGGCAAGTGCTTAACCGCTAAACCATCTCTCCAGCCCAAGGGAGACTTTTTTTTTTTAAATAGATATCTATTTTGCTTTGAAGTTAGTAAAAGTCTTCTGCGTTTGAAAGCCGTATGCACTTATTCTCTTACCAAGTTAAGCAGTTTGGTTTAGGGTAGCTAAACTTTCAGTCACTATTACTCATTCTCATTTACTCAGAGCTCTGCTGATGAAATTTATAAGAGATCAGATTTAATGCAGAGTGGCACACCAGAGTCAAGGGCATTGACTGAGTGCTTGGCAAGGGCTTCAGAAGACTTAAGGAAACACGTGAAGTTGAGAAATCAGATGTGGAAAAGCATGTCTGCGCATTTGTACAGGTAAACAGACAACAGAAAGCCTTAGGGTCAGGAAGTTAAATTGAACCTTTGGTTGGCCACATCTGGGCTGTGTAGCATTCCCCACAAGACAACCAATGAAAGATGATTGTGGTTACTTTTTGAAGACCTTCCATTATTAGCACAATGTGTCTTGACCCCCCCAAATTACTATTGTTATTGCTTTTTGCCTAAGCCACCGAAGGCAATCTTTTCCTCATATCCTTAAAACAATTTTTCTTCTCTTAAAGCCAGCTTTTTAAAATTTTGTTTGTAAGCAGAGGAAGAAGACAGACAGAATGGTTGCCCCAGGGCCGCTAGCTTCTTCATGTGTGCATCTGGCTTTACGTGGCTACTGGGGTACGTGGGTACTGGGGTGTGGAATTTGAGCCATTAAGCTTTGCAGGCAAGTGCCTTAACTTCCATCTCCCCAGCACCTCTTAAAACAATTGTAACTGATAATCCTGACACAATGATGTGGGGAAGTTCCAAAAGTTCTTTATTCTTCAGTTTCTGCTGATGGGATCTCTTACATGGTGTTATAAGTTCAATAGATTATCACGTCCTGCACCCATAGAACTCTGAGACATACCTTCATTGCACCCTCCCTTGGTCGGCTGACACAAAGTGTCCTTGTCCACCACTAATGTCCTGAGAGATGAACTGTCAGGCATAACTTGTAAAGTAGTGGTCGGTGTATAGGCCCATGCTGTATCCCCTCAGCAGAAACTTCACAGCTTGGCAAAGACTTCTCTGTGTCTATGTGGCACTGTCTTCAGTTCTGACACAAACTTTCCTGCAATGAAATTTCAATATATTTTGCCACTGGACAATACCAGTAACCTTATTTATTTGCCTAGTGTTGTTCCTAATAGTTTTTAAACTATTGGACAAACACAGTTGAGACATGGTTTGAATAAAACAGCTTAAGGTACTAATTTTACAACTATTTTATTTCCTTTTTGTAGTATTTTTGTACAATGAATTCTTTTTTGTTTTTCTCATTACATTTTGCTTCAGGGTATAATTGTGACAGACCAAAAAAAAAAAAAAAAAAAAAAAAAACTGGGCTGGAGAGATGGCTTAGCGGTTAAGCTCTTGCCTGTGAAGCCTAAGGACCCCGGTTCAAGGCTCAATTCCCCATGACCCACCTTAGCCAGATGCACAAGGGGGCGCATGCCTTTGGAGTTCGTTTACAGAGGCTGGAAGTTCTGGTGCGCCCATTCTCTCTCTATATCTTTCTCTCTCTGCCTCCTTCTCTCTGTCGCTCTCAAATAAATAAACAAACAAAAAAAATTTAAAAAGTAAAAAAAAAAAAAAAAACTATTTATACCCAAGGCAGTGTTGTATATAAACAAGCTCAAAATTTAGATATAAGTCAGACATCTGAAAATGCTCAAATTTGTTTTCTACTCAATAGTTTCACAGAAATTCTCTGCAAGGCAGCTACTTAAGAGTCTTTCTAATGCAGGGTCAATCTACTGCTGTAGATGTGTGATGTGTACTCAGTCATACAGGAGGTGAAAACTGAATGTTTCTCAGACCTGACAAGGCACCCAGGGACCTAGGTTGGGAGGTTTATCCTGTCATTTTTCTTGCCTGGGATAAGTAGAGGATTAGCTTTCAGCATCACTAATCTGTTACCTTTCATGTTGAGCAATGCCTCTGCCTTCCCTTAGACTTGGACAAAGCTTCTTATTTCCTTACACAGAGATCCGATTGAGGAAATTTTGAGGCTACATATATATATATATTAAACTTCAATGGAAACATATTCTGTACTTTTGGATAAGGGAATAATTTTCTGTGTTAATGCTTAGTTCAAAATTCATGAAAGTCAGTAGAAATGGGCAACTAACTAGGCGACCTTCAACTTTCCACTACTTACTCAGTGACTAACATGCCGAACCTTGAGAAAAAGTGACTGGAAAGGCTTCATTAAAACAGTTTAAGTATATTGTATTGTTTGAATATTAAGTTCAGCAAGTACTTCTTATTTTAATATTTAATAATGTTTAATATTTTAATATTTAATTTATAATATATTACAAACTGAAAAATTTCATCAAATAATATGCTTTTATACAAACGCTCAACTTCTTATAATATCACCTCTACTCTTTATACCTACTTTTTAGTTTCACTTTGAGGTCAAGTTTGGTTTCTTGTTAGAGATTAAACTTCCCAGACTGCAATTTTTTAAAAATGACTGACAGTTTTTAAGCTATGCAACACCTTATATACTGTCACCTTCTTTATTTTTATTTTTTATTTTTTGGAGGTATGGTCTCACTCTAGCCCAGGCTTACATAGAATTCAGTATGTAGTCTCAGGGAAGCCTTGAACTCACTTCGATCCTCTTACCTCTGCCTTGCAAGTGCTGGGATTCAAGGTGTGCCAAGCATTAGATTCATCACTGAGTACCACTGCACAGCATGTGGCATAGTAAATGAAGGCATTTGCATTTAAGTTGTTTAGTCCTTTTGGCAATACCAGAGTCACAAGCATCCATGTTCCTTTGTCCTTAGCTCCCCAGAAGCACCTGCCTTCCATATTTAGAATTGTACTATAGCCTCTGCTCACCACATTCTGATTCTAGGAGGCAAGGGAAGGAAGGGGCAAGAGAGACCACACCCCAGCCAGGTCATGATCTACTTCACAAAGGTCCCTTGAGCTTCACTGGTGATTTATTCTGCCCTCTCTTTAGCTGGTTTGACATCAAGGATTGGGGAAATGGTAGCCTTTTAACTTTGTCTTAAATTATAGTCAGGCCTCTGATAGATAAGGTGGGAGAGGAGAATGGGTGTTTGAATAGTATTCAAGAGAGAGAGACAGATTCACTTCCTCTAGAAAATTCTCAGAATTAGATAACTCACCCTTGAAAGCATGTATGTGTGGGAGCTATTGAGCGGAGAACCCTGCTAAAGGGAGACTTTAGTCTGGCTATTTAGTGCACAAAACATAATACATCACAAATGGCTTGAATTTTGCTTATAAATAAAAAGAAAACAGCTTCAGTTTCCCCCAGAGGAGTATCTATTTATATACACAGTTCCATATTTATAATTTGACTATAACAGGACTATCTGCCTTACAAACAGGTCCTAAATGGTTTTGTATTGGCAAAAGATTCTGTTATTCTAATTGCAATTTATACTTCTGTTATAAATATACTTTTTATTTCTTCTGTGTGGAGTAAAAATCTAAAGGTTAAGAACTATTGAAAGTTACTCTATGTTGGTCACTGAATTCTGTGCCTGTTCAAAGACAATATTCCATTCATACAGCAACTTGGTATGATTGTGGCATTACCTCACATTTCCAGTGAACACAGTGAAATATGGAGAAGGTGAGCGATGGCTCAGCTAGATCATCCTGTGGTCTGTGGTCCTGAAGCCTCACTTCTGAGTTTGCACCAGTCACGTCCCTACCAAGCATTGCTTTTCAATATATAATATCCATGTTGTAAGGATTCAACAAAGAAATCACTTACCAGTGCTCAAGAATAAAGAATGAAAATGGATATCCAAGGGAAATTTACAACATAAGGCTGTAAGCACTTAAACATAATTATATTTCAATGAACGGATCAACAAATGAATATACAATCTTAGATAAGTGCCACTGTATAAAGGAGACACTCCCCCATCATGTATAGAAAGGAAAATGGTCTTGTGCTGCCATTGTTTGGAGGGCATTTTACTCATAGAAGCACTGGATTTAAATAAACATGCCCACTCCCAGAAGTCCAAGTAACTCAACAGGGTGCTTAGGGTATAGCCAGAAATGCTTGTCATTAGTTAAACTCAAGAGATGACAGACACACACTTTGTGAATACTGTTCTGCTCTTAATGCTAGACTACAGCTAGTATCATAGACCAGGATTGCTTTTGCCAAACTATTTCTCTCAGTCTAGGATACATAAATTCACCTGGGCCTTTTTCAGTCTCCCCAGACACTTTCTGTGAGTCGGGTCAGGGGATCTTCCTAGCTTCAGCTTGTTCGTGCAGCTGGCCCTCAGAAGAAGGGAGATAGATAGGTTACAGAGGGCAGGCTGTGGTCCAGAGCTTCGAAGCTAAGGGTGTGCTCCCAGGCAGAAAGGCTTCTTTGTTACTGTGTCTTCAAATACCCTATCTTTTCCTTTGTTCCTGAAGACTTGCTGTTGTAGTGATGTTCTTGTTTCTGGGACAGGTCACCTTACCAGCAGCAGCTTGTCAGAGAAAAGAGCTTATTTTGGCTTACCGTTTTTAGAGGAAGTTTCATCATGCCAGTAAAAAAGATGGCACAAGCAGAGGCTGGGCATCGTAGCTTGCGACAGTAGCTAGCAGGAAGCTGAAAGAAAGTGAGCTGGCTCTGGGTGGAAGTAGTCCCAGGCTGGTCTTAGAGCTGGCTAATAAACCTCAAGGTCTGCCCATAGCAACACACCCCCTCCAGCAAAGCTCCACCTCCCCAATTGCCACCAGCTGGGGTTCAAGTATGAAGCGTAATCACAAACACATGAGGCTAAGGAGTCCACCTCATTGAAATGACCATCCTTGCTCTGCCTATGTTTTGCATGTATAAGTTGCTGGTCCTGAACTTGATGAACTGTGGACTTTGGAATTAATATACAGCCCTCCTTTTCTTTCATTCTTGAGAGTCTCATTGACTTGTTTTAGTGCAGGGCCTTTTTCTACTTCTCAGCAGGGATGCTGATCTGGGTGGAGATAGTGGAAATAGTCAGCTCCAACGTCTCTTCTGTTCTTTTACTTCCTGGATATTTTATGCCAGTAATATCAAGGGATGAATTGTGAGAAATAGAAATGTTGAAGAGATGATAGCGGTTGGGGAGTCACTAACTCACAGAGGACAATTTAAGCAATTTCCTTCTCAACTTTGGGGAAGCAGATATTAAAAACACACAGTTCCCAGAGAGCTTCTTGCTGTGTGAGGAGTGGCGATGAGGGTGTTAGGGGAGGGTACTTCTCAACAGGAAGTACAGGGTCAATGCAAGAGGAACTTGACAAAGGGTCAGTGCAAGAGGAACTTGACAAAGGGAGAGAAAAATGACTGGTGGTTTATCCTTCCTTTTTTTCTCTTCTGATAACTACCAATTGCAAGCTCAGAAGGCAGGCTCCCCCAAAAGAAGTTTTCCAAAGACACATGCTCCAAGGCAGAGATAACTATCCCTGGACCATCTTGGTCAGTTTGAAAACCCTGTGTATTTTAACCTAAGATCACAATTTTAGGGCCAACAGAATTTGCTTGAAGCTATCTGAGTTTATTTAACAGTATTTATGTGGTAGTTTACATTTATAAGAGTTTGAAGCTAGACTGATAGCATCCCAAGCCCTGTTTCACTCAAGTCCCACATGAGTACAGAATCTTAAGTTAGAGTTTATGTCTGCATTCAATCCAGACAGTGTCAATTCCTGCATTAAAGCATTTCTTACATTAAAGTCCAGGCTGTTCTCAAAAAAGTCAGACAGCATCTATAGTTGATAGTTAACAGTAAAACACACACACACACACATGAAAAGTTTAAATTAGAAACTCTGGGGAGTTTTTGTATCATTTTCAATTTCTGTTCAAACACCAACATACTCAGTGTTTGAATCTGCTTGTGATGGATAAATTACATCTGTAATTCATCCTTTCCCATGTCCCTGCATTCAGACAATAATTTGCTTTCAGATATCACTGCTCATGTCATATTCTCAAATTGTTCATAATCTGGTGCCATGTCCCAATCATGGAAGCTCTTATAACCTGTGTGTGTCATCCTTCAAAGAGTGTGCATTTTTCTTAAAGAATGTTTTAGAGTAAAACAGCCTCTTTGGCTAATGATACCTCTTTTTTTTTTAACCGGTAAATTATTTTCCCTTAAGAGAGACAGTAGAGAAATGAGCTTAAAGAAAAAAAAAAAACCTGAACAATTCATTGTTTACACGAAGACTCTTGTTAGGAAAGATCTGAGTTCTGAATGAAATAACTTCATATTTTCTCTCTTCATGGCTAAGTGGCAACTAATGAAATCTAAGTCTAGCCATTAGGAAAAAAGAAAACTATTACAATGATTTTAATTATTGTACTCTTTTTATTGATCTTATGAACTTCTGCTGACCAATTTTGTCTCCCATGAATCAGAAAAGTAATAAATTGAAAGGAAGTGTTCACATGAGAAGCTGGAAAACATCTAAAAAAAAAAAAAAAACAAATAAGCAAACATACAAATGAGCATGCAGACGACAGCAACAATAAAACTAATCAGCCAGAAAAAATAAAAACCATCCACCTTTGATGCTCTGAGGTCATTATCCACATTCAGGAAGAGCCCTTTACTTTGCAGACATTTTTATGATAGGCTCTAAACACTTTTAAATATAATTAAATTTTAGTAGCTTAACATGTACCATGTAATGCACTGGCTAAGATATGCAGACATATTTATGAAATAAATGCAAAATGTCCTTTGTTTCAGTATCTTTATTACTGAGTATAGCTCTGTATTTCCCACTAAGGAAAAATAATGTTAGGGAAGAAATTTTCATAAGAAGTCTAAATTTTACACTAAAGTTTTAATTAGCATTTATAGATTGTAATACTAAGGTTATGCCTGCTCTTCAGCTCAATTGCAGGAAGAGAATCTATTTTTTTTTTCCATTTCACTACTCTTTACCTGCTGTACCCAGGCATTGTGAAGTCTTGATGTTAGGACATGCAGCGTACGGAGGTTTGGGTCTGCAGTTGTTTATGCTAGACTAGTGTTTCTCCTAAGTCATTCCTCTGCCTTATTTCCCTGAGACAGAATCTGTCATTCAACCTGAAGCTCCCTGTTTCTCAAGTTGTTTATGGGTCCCAGTGACCCTCCTATCCCTGACCCAGTCAGCTCTGGGGTGACATGTGTGTGTGCTTTCCAATGTGGGCTTTGTGTGTGGGTGCTGGGATTGAACTCAGATCCTTATGTTTATGTAGTGAGTACTCTTCTTCCCAGAGCTTTCTAAAACCTTTATTTATTTATTTATTTATTTATTTATTTTTGTTTTGTTTTGGTTTTGGTGTTTCAAGGTAGGGTCTCACTCTAGCTCAGGCTGGCCTGGAATTCACTATGTAGTCTCAGGGTGGCCTTGAACTCACGTTGATCCTCCTACCTCTGCCTCCCCAGTGCTGGGATTAAAGGCATGCACCACCACACCCGGCTATTTATTTATTTTTGAGATCACATCTCACTACATGGCCGAGCTGACCTAGAACAAACACACAGTATGTAGCTCAGGCCAAACTTGCAGCAAATTTGCAGTAGTCCTCTTGCCTGCCAACTGAGTGCTGGGATTATAGGTATGCACTAATGTACGTGCCTGTACATTTTATCAATAAAAACTATACCTGGATAATTGTTAAACTTACATAACTTTTTTCAATGAAGACATTCAAAAATTGTCCAGCAATAGAATTTTAATAGTTATTTATTTTATTCTTGGCATGTTTGTGATATTTGCCTACCACACCAGTAATTCCAAAGTAATCAAATCACATATTTTTCACATATTAAAATAACTCACATTATCACATCCACTAAAAAAAATTGTATTTGAAAATGCCAGAATAAATGCTACCCAGATCTCTGTATGTTCACTAAAAATAAATAAGTCAACATCATTTTTGCTAAGACTTTTGGACTATATACAATCTTAATAAGTGATGTCAATATAATAATTATGGATTCCCTTTTGCCCAAGTGTCTGAGAATATGAAAGAAGCACCCCCAAAATTATGCAGTTTAGAAATGAGACAACAACAAAATCCACTTCAAAGGCCTCAGTCAAGACCAAGTGAAGAGGCTGGACTGTGGCTTGAGCTGTATCTCCATTTATTCCAAAAGGTTTCCTAGTGACTTTGTGCCAAAATCGCTTTCCCCCCACCTAAATTGGTTTCTTCATCTATAATATGAATTTAATGCTTGAAGTACTGAAATCTAAATCTAAAATCTAAATTATCTAAATCACTTAATGCCATGTAAACTATCAGTAAATGATAGCCATTTGTATCATTCTTGCTTGTCTATACTAGAATTCTGTCTAAATTATCTTTTTACTTTATGAGAAAAACGTTGCCTTAGGTTAGAATAAATGTCACTAAGCATTTTACATCTGACCCTGTATGTATCCTGTGTGTTGACTGTAGAATTAAAAAAAAAAAAAAAAAAAAAAAAAAAAAAAAAAAAAAAAAAAACTTCTTGGCTGAAGAGATGGCTTAGCAGTTAAGATGCATGTCTGTGAAGCCTAAGGACAAAGGTTCGATTCTCCAGATCCCATGTAAGCCAGATGCCTATGGTAGTGTATATGTCTGGAGATTGTTTACAGTGGCAGAAAGCCCTGGCATGCCCATTCTCTCTCTCTCTAACTCTAATAAATGAATAAATAAAAATAAAATCTTAAAATAATAATTTATGGGACACATATAAGTTTGCACTCCTATGCGATACTTATTTATTTATATTTAAGAGAAAATACTTCATAAACACTTAATATGTGCACCACTGCAAACTAACATGGTAGGATTCATAATATAATTCATTATTTCAGTATATGCTGTGCCTAAATTCTGTTTAATAAGTGCAGTTATCCATGAATGGAAAATAGTTATAGCCATGTGTTTCAACTTTAATTCCATTTAACGTGAATGGCTCTTTGCTCTTATACTTCTTTACAGTGAATAATTCATATTTGTATTTCATATTCAATATTATTCATGTACATTTCCTCACTTAAAATTTCTTTAAAAAAGAAAAATTTATGTTTATTCTATAAAGCATCTTTAGAAAGTACAATAAGTCACAAGTCCATTTTTCTGTGATTTCCTCTGTCATTCTTTTATTTTTATTCCTGTGGTTAAATACTGCTCACTCTCTCAGAGACAGCACCCAAACCTTTGGTATTCTGATTGTCATAGCCTCAAAGTTTCCCGTTTATGGTACACAGAATTGGCCAGTTCTAGTCCACTGAAATGGCCACTTCTCCTCCAAGATATTTAAAGGTATTTGCTTAGATTACATATGAGACTTTTCACTTGGTTAGTAGAAGAATATAGACTCTTTTTTTCTTCCAGGAATATGGACAGCTTATGTAAATGTTGATATTATATTCTAATTCTGATTGTCAGTGTTCTTTGACTGACTTTGTGAGCCACAAAACTGCATAAATAATGGATCATTATCGCCTCCTCTTCATTGTGGGTATCGATTTTGTTTGTGATGATGACTTAACTGCATCACCTGATGTTGATGGAGGATCAAACATTGTGTCCAGTAGAATTGCTTACAGAGTGTTTAATTGACTTGGCTATTCAGTTTTATAGCATGAGAAACAATTAAGAAAAAGTCTATGAGTACTTTTGAAGATAGGGGACAAAAAGTTATTTTCAATTTCTTGGCAGATGTGAAAAGTGGTACATATTAGCCCATCCTGGAGCTTAATGGTTAATTTGTGTGTTGTTAGCAGATGCACAGAGCCCAGCATTCCTTCTTTACTTCTTTGAAAAGTCAAAAGTGGCATCGACACTAATGACACTCAAATCTCATCAAAGCAGAAATCCAGAGGATGCAGAGAGCTTAGACTTAAAGCACAGCCCCCAAGGGTCAGGGAACACTGCAGAAGAGGGGCAGGAAGAACCAAAGGGTGGGAAGGAGTGTCCTGAGAAATCCTCCACACACAGACAGATGCATTCATAACCCACACTTATAAATGGGCTATACCAATAACTCCATTGAAAATCCTCAGGAGAGAGAGTATACAAAAGGATATCACAAGGGGAATGAGATCAACACGTGACAGACAGGTATTCCAGTGACCCTCCACTCCTTTCTCATTGCCTGAGGATGAGACAGGACAGCAGGATCCGTTCCATGCGAGTGGGTCATGATTGTCTGCCATGTACTGAACTTTTCCAAGCTTTCTGCACAAAGTCAAGGGCAGTGGAAAAATGTATTTCTTCCTTCCACTGCTAGCCCAATTCCCTGTAACCAGGCATCTTTAAACCAGCAGACACAGACAGACTTTTTAAAAGCTAAAATGAACAACCATTGCTTCAGTATAACTTAGTAGATCTAGAAATTTGCCATTTTTTAAATGCCTGCTCAGTCTACTATAAAGTGCATTTTTTGCCTCTGAAATATAAAAGCATTAGCCATTTAGCTGAGTAAATTATGTATTTACTTAAAATATTCTTGTAAGTTTTCATACAAATGTGGGTGTCAGCTATCTAGTTTGACTTTACCGCTAGTCAGTTTTTTTATATATCTCCATATTTTTTATATTTTTTATTTCAATTCATTATCTCCAAATAATTTCATCTGAAGTTACCTCCAAATAACTCTAATGTCTTACCTTTAAATTTCTAATAGATTTTTATTTGTAATCTTGAAGTTATCAGAAAAGATAACCCATAACTTAAGGATATTATTTTACTCATCAATACTTTACCTTTTAGTTATAGTGGATTAAAAGTTTACATTCACTTTTTTTCTGGTTTTCTGGTTTTTGCTCTATCCCTGACAGACCTGGAACTCAGTATGTAATTTCAGGGTGGCCTCAAACTCATGGTGATCCTCCTACCTCTGCCTCCCGTGTGCTGGGATTAAAGGCGTGCACCACCATGCCCTGCTCAAAAGTTTACATTTACTTTTATAACCAGTGGTAACCCTCAGAATGAACAGGTGTGTGTGTGTGTGTGTGTGTGTGTGTGTGTGTGTGTGTCCAACTTATGACAGTGGTCCTAACATGGCAAGGGCTAGCACTTGAGCACTTCCTGCAGAAATTGTGTGTGCCATTCTAGGGAACAGAGAAATCTGACGGTCAGATTTAGCCTATAGTATATTTTGACAGCATGAATGAGTCAAGCAAGCAATTTTCCAGACTGT
Organism: Dipus sagitta; assembly: GCA_036346955.1. Classification (NCBI taxonomy): domain Eukaryota; kingdom Metazoa; phylum Chordata; class Mammalia; order Rodentia; family Dipodidae; genus Dipus; species Dipus sagitta. Next base: position 107,132,040 of record CM070783.1, read on the forward strand.
TTAATGTACAAAGAAAAGGCTTCTGAGGAAGTCATTCTTATGAGTAGTGGAAAAAATATTTTTCTTAGCAACAGTTCTAGACAAAAATAGGTCACCATTGGAAAATAAGAGAGAAATTTAAAATTATGTTCCTACTGGGCAGTGTTTGATCAGTGAAAAATATTTGTCTTATGACTGAATTCCTGAGAAGATACTACTTAGTATATTACAGATTAATGATGATTACTTTTAAATCCAACCTAAAAGTACATGGCACTGTGCCACATTTTTTTCAGCTATCATGGTAGAACTTCAGAGATTTTATTTTTCAAAGTGTATTTTCAATTTCGTATGCTAGTAACATAAATAAAACTTCATTATCATTATCAGAAAGTTTTAGGTTAATCAAATTACCACTGATTTATTCTACTGCCTAGTTCAGTAATGCATTTGAATTAAAACAGTTCTTGATAGATGGGAAATCATTTGTTGGTGGGTTTACAGATTTCGATTCGAGGTAGTTTGAAAAGATGTATTGCCTAGAAGCAACTGTTCACCCATAGACATAGTGCTTAGAGTGTGCTTGATGAATCCCAACTCCTCGGTTAATCATTATTGCATAGATCTTTGAAAGGACAAGCTGCAAATCTTGTTTCTAAGCCATGACCAACTATTATGTCAATGTGAAAAATAAAAATAAAGTCAGTGCAGATTCAAAGGGAATTCTCTGTAAGTCATTCAGAGATGCCAGCCAGGCCTCACATTGTCATACCTGGGCTAGCTAAAGTCTCTTGATTTTTTTTTTTCAGTATTGAGTTAATGTTTAAAACTTCTTCTATGTCCTACCTTGTTTTTATTTGTAGTATGGGAAATAGTGATAACATTTTTTCATGTACCATTGAAGATAAATCTAAGTTCAGTTGTGGCTCTACTTAAGTTTTTCCTAGGGTGACTTATAGATGCAAATCATTGCATAGTCAGGCTTTCAAATAAAGTTTCATAAAAGAAGTTGAATAAAAACTGAACTGCTAGATAAAATTTAATATTTTTGCCTGTATTAGATTTGTTTGTCCATAGTGAAAAGATTATTCATGAGTTCTCAGAGGATTTAGTTTAGTATTTACATATGATATTTTCCCTTTGCCGTTTTGGCATTGAATGATAGTAATACGAGGAGTGTTGCGGGTGCAGTTAGAAGAAGCTTCAAACATGACGCCATGTGCTACATACTCATTTCTCATATTCAGGATAACAAGGAGGGTGAGCATAGATCTTCATTATATTTAGAAATATCTTTAGAACATAAAGCCCTTTTATACATGACTAGTTGATAAGCCAAACAAAAATACAATGAAAAGTGCTGACTCCATTTTAATAAGAATGACATCACATCACGGATGCCCCTGACAGCTGATGCCGCCATTGGTGTCCAGTCCATTGGAAAAGATTGCTTGACTAATGTGATTCTTAGGTTACTGGTAGCTTTGAAGACCACATCATTCTTTCTTCTAGCATAACAAGTTCTCCAAACAGATAGATGCATGGCTATATACAGTATAAGTTAATTATAACATTTTATAGTATAAAGGAAGTATAGGGCTGGGGAGACCGTTCAGTGGTTAAAGGGACTGGCTTGCAAAGCCTGCCGGCCCTGGGGTTCATTTGCCCAGATACCCATTAAAAAGCCAGTTGGGCATTCATTTGCTTTGGCAAGAGACCGTGGAACCCATTTATTTGCACACATACATGCACATAAATAAAAAAGTAAATAAATAAATAAACCATTTTTATAAAAAAAGATGAGAGATAATTTAAAGTTATAGCAAGTTATATAATACCTACCATGTTTAATTCTGTATGGTTAATTGATTCTTGGGGAAAACTGTTCTTTTTATATAAATATTTTAAATATTTTTATTTTTATTACTTTGTGTTTTTTTTTTTTTTTTTTTTTTTTTTTTGAGGTTGGTCTCATTCTATCCCAGGCTGGCCTGGAATTTACTATGTAGTCACAGACTGGCCTCGAATTCATGGTGATATTCCTACCTGTTACTCTCAAGTAACAAAGGTGTGCATCACCATGCCTGGAAATTGTTTCTTTTTCTTTTTCTTTACTTACTAGAGAGAGAGAAAGAGGCACAGAGAAGGAGAGAGGGGGCAAGGGAGGGAAGGAGTTAAAAAAGGAGGGAGAGAGAGAGGAAGAGAATGGACATCTCAGGGCCTCTAACCACTGCAAATGAACTCCAGATGCATGTGCCATCTTGTGCATCTGGCTTATGTGGGTCTTGGGGAATTGAACTTGGGTCCTTAGGCAAGTGCCTTAAATGCTAGGTCCTCTTTCCAGCCCTGTGCTTGTTTTTGCCTGGCTCTTACAACTGAGTCAACATGAAGAGACCTCTGGGTGCTCTTCTCCAAGAGCCCCTCCTTTGTCTGATGGCAATCAAGTGAGATGCTACCATTTAGCCACAGTTTCTCTTCTCTCCATGACCTTGATTTTTTATGCATCATAGAATAAATCATAAATCAAGGGCTCCAGCTGAAACTAAGAAAACTTCGAGAAACAAGCAAGGGGGCTGTTTTTCCTGATGAACCGGACACCAGCACAAGGGGGAAGGAGATCAGCATAGAGAAAAATCAACTCCTACCAAATCAGAGAGCCAGAGCCTCAGAGGCCCTCAACACCTCATCACTGAAGTAGACCAAAAATGAACCCAACATGGCTCAGGGAAATTTTGCGGAAGAGGGGGCGGAAAGAATGTCAGAGTCACATGTTGGGTCATGATATGCAGAGACATTTAGCTTACCCATAACTGTGGGCTAACTCCACAATGCATGACCCGTATACCTCAACAAGGAGGGGCCAAGGGGAGGGGGTAGGTCACGGATGAGCCTAATAATGGTACCAAACTGACTGTATTTGCTGAATACAGAACTGACTAATAAAAAAAAAAATAACAACAACAACAAAAAAAATAAATCACATACTGCTAACTTTTACAGTCAATTTGTGTGTTTTTCCTATTTCATAAGCTCTATAAGGATTGGAAACTTATATTAATCACCTCTGTGCTTTGAATATTCTTGACATTCATTAAATGTCTAGCGAATTCAGCAATGTTTGTTCCTGACCATGACCAATAATTATGAGTAGATTTTAATTTCAGCCTCAGAGAATTTCTTTTCATGTAAATGGGAATTCGTTGGGCATCAACCCCTCATAAAACTTTTCTCTAAGGATACAGCACCCTTCATTTATGGTAAGACTCACCCAGTTAAATGGTACTGACACAATAATGGATTGTTTATAGTCTTTGTAAATAAATTTTTGAGCAGGTCCTTTTTTCCCTTGAACTCATGCCATTTTTTAAAAAATACATATTGTACAGGAAGTATTAGGGATCTTACCAGACATCCTGATACAGTGGCTGTCTATCAGTGGGTTAGTGCAGTGGCCTGATGCATAGTTCCTCTGGTAACAGTATTAACTCCCTGTCAGATGGTTTTGTTTGTTGAGAACATTGAGAAAAGCTTTGATTGGTTTTGATTCATTACTTGAGGAAGACTCTGTAATTCAGACTATAGCTATAATTTATTTTATTATTGAATTCATATCAATAAAGATATATATGTTACAGAGGTTTATGTAAATGTGCTATACTTAAAATCTCCCGTACTCTAATATTAGAAAAATATTGTTTATATTCTAAGGTGGAATATTTCATAGCACACCTTGCTTGTTGTTATTTACTCACAACTTTTTCCCCTCTAGGAAATTTTATGTATGACAGAAGCTATATTTTAAAAACAGTGCAAGGCTTGAGAGAGTAAGACTCTTCTAGTTTTGGTTGGTGCCAGTGGTATTGGCAATTCAGCATTTGGTCTAGGTAAAATCTACATTTATCCACTTTGAAGAAGGATCATTAAAAATGATGAAAATTTTAGTACTTGAGTCTTATTAAGGGTGAGGGTGGAGTGATCATGTGCATAGCTGGTAAAGATGCTTCCGTCTCCACTTCAGGACCCTAGCATGGGAAAGACATTTTTTTTAAGGATCTACACAATTTGTAAAAGTCTTCTATTGGGCAAATATTACACTGTACCATTATTTTAGATTTATCCTGCTCTCCTGCAAACAGTGTGTTTTTCAGAAAAGATAAGTCTTAAAATAAGCTTATAAAGTGTGCACATTATAGCATATATTTCCATGCCTTTGGACCAATATTTCGTGTCTTGAACAATAAGCCTTTTCAAGAGAGATGAGTATAGACACAGCCTTCATACTACATTCAATTTGCTGGACAAGAAGGCTAGTGTAATTTCTAATCTTCCAAGCTGAGAAATAAATAATATCCTCAAGAGACAGCAGATGGAGCCTGGCATGCCATCCTTCCTCCTCAGAATTTTAAGGGTTTTATGTAAGTGACTACACTTGTATACTTCCATCTTATTTCCTATTTATATTATGCACAATAGTATTCATTTACAAAGAAAATACAATCAACTGTACTTTTAAACTCCTGAGGATTTTTGCTGTTCTTTCTTTTTAAAATCTAGACCTATCAGGTTGCTCCCAAGAGAATCTTTTAATCCCTAACTCAGAGCTTACTCTTTCTTATGTTAGAAAAGAAAGGTAATATAGATATAGAATTAAAAAATAAAAGTAGTGAAATGATTTCCTTATTGCTTTACTTTATGGTATAAAAATTCAGGGAGTGGAGAGAGGCATTACAACTCTGCCCTACGCCTGCTATAGGTGGTTGTTAGTTTTTTAAAGTCCAGGTCTCCTTTCTGGAAGCTTCTAAAACCAAAATTTGTGCTTTAGTTATCTGTGACTTTGCTTATCAATAGGACTACCACATGGCAGGTATATGTAACTTGCCTTGTATTGAATTTAGCATAAAATAGACTACATACTATATCTAAAATTAGTAGCTACCAATTCATCCTAAATCCATTCTGATTCTTACCCCCATCGCCAAGTTTAAAACAACTATTTAACTAATTATAGCCACAATAGTTGTCAACTAGGTCATATATTTTATTAAATATTGAAGCAGTCATATTTTAAAATACAATGTAAAGATATGGAAAGTAGTCATGTATATAGAATGCTAAAGTTATTTGACTTGAGTTTATTTAGATAGTGATGATATCACAGAGATAAAATCATACATACATATTCTATGCTCAGCTTGGGCTGGAAAATAACATTTTCATTAAGTAAAATCAATGGTTGAATTATTTTATGAACTACACAAATAACAGTGTTAATTGATTTTTATTTCCATTCTAACCAACTGATTCTGTGAGTTTTTTCTCCCTAGGCAAAGGAATAAAAATGTGATATTTCCTGCCACTTATTAGTAGAAATCAAGAGTTGACCCCATAAGGGACTTATGTATCCTACCATTGAGATAAGAGCACTGAAATAAACATGTATATATGCTAATGAGGCTCAGAAACACCTTTTCATATGAAATTAATAAGCAAACTATAGTGCTAATGAATTGCATTTGTTTTACAAACTTTGTTTAATCAGGGATTCTGTTAAGAAGTCACAAGTTCCTGATAGCCACATTCAGGAATAGTGGATCCCAAATGAGGATCTATTGGTCTTGCTTTACTGCTGATCCAATTGTGTTAGCATTTGTCTATACTGCTTTCTTAATCACAATTACTTGTCTTTAGCCTCATTTTCATATTCCATGTGATGTTATAAAATTTACCTAACTGTGCTTATCATTGTACTGCTATTACATTTATAACTAGTGTTCTTAAAACTAGAATATAATTATATTATCAATTTATTAAGATTGATATTTTAAGTTTCCTTTTACATGCATATTCCTGTATATATCTATACATTAAAAGTAAACATCAGGGCTTGGGACGATGGCTCTTGGGTTGACAGGACTTGCCTGCCAGCAAGCTTTCAACTCCCAAGCCACAAAGGAAGGCTGGACACACACATGCATACATGCACACACACATGTGCACTCATACAAAATATTTTAAATGATATGAAAATAATTAAGAGGATATACACATAGAAAGTGAGGAAATGTAGATCTGTGATTGGTTTTGTTCTCTGTTCCCTTTGGATCAGCATTCATTCAACATCTCATGTGCCATGGAATGGTAGTGATAGGAAGAATAGTTCCCCAGCCTTTGGTTTTAATGTCTACCCCTGACCCAGAACAAAACATTTCTTTCAACTTTGCTTTTGTTTTCAATGTCTCTAGTTGGAAGTAAATCTTCTTTGCTCCCTGAGGGAGGAATAGCTTAGCAGGAACCACTGATCACAGTTTATTAATCACCTACAGTCTACTTTTTTTTGGGGGGGAGGGGTTTGAGGTAGGTCTCACTGTAGCTCAGGCTGACCTGGAATTCACTATGTTGTCTCAGGGTGGCTTTGACCTCACAGTGATTCTCCTACCTCTGCCTCCAGAGTCCTGGGATTAAAGGCATGTGCCACCACGCCTGGCTCAAAGACTACTTTTTAATGTCATCCTGTTATTCATAGTAAGTGTATATTTCCTTGAAGAATCTATTTGCTTGTTCATTTTTACTGACCTTCCCACATCATCTTATTTTCCTGAGAAGGTCATTCCTTTCACATATTACTCCCATAGATTTCTGATAGCAGTCATACCCTTTCTTTGATGGAGTTGTCCCTTTTCAATCTCACTCTCTACCAGTATGACTTACTGATGGCTCAGGAACTAGCTCACGTAAGTCAGTGAGGTTTGGTTGGCAGCTTAAAATTATCCATGCAGGGAATATTTGCACCATGGAAATTGGCAAATGCTACAACCCAAGAGATTTTCCTTTCTCAAGGAGCCACTAAAACCCTTAGCACTCAATCTACACTGTGCTGTCTCTCCTCAAGAAAATAGTTCCATGCTCAATAGCCATGTCAAGATTTTACTTCCAGATGTTTTCCCTCCACACTACTTGAAATACTCAGGACATTATTGTTTGTACTACTTGCCAACTGAATGAGTGGACCAGTAACTCAGCCCTTCTGTGCCTCAGTGTGCCAGTCAGTCATAGAGACATTTGTATTTACTTTGGGGCTGAAGGAGGTCTGAGTGATAAATGCTCTTTTTCAGTTTACAGACATGAATGTAAATAACTGTCTCTTGCCTCTTGTACTTGACTCAATACAGTTATATTTTTAGATGTTCTAGTGTATATTTTATTTTCTAATACACAAGTTTTTTTTCTCAGCAAATAAACAATTTCTATGTTCCACACAAAGCATTGATAATCATGGATATAAATATCTAGATTTAGGCCAGCCCGTCTTCATGGCCTTACTGTTTACAGTAGTGACAATAATAGGATGGTAGTTGAGTTATTCCTGTTGACCCAAAGAAAATCAATGACTGTGTTTTGGGTCTTGTTGTGACAGTACAGGGAGTTTTATTTACCTTAACTGTGTTGAGAAGTAAAACTGGAGAAAGAATAACGGGAAGTCTCCTGAGACGAAACACAGACAGTGAGCTCCAGTGTTCTCGTAGAGTAGACGGATACTTCAGCTTGACTTGACTTCTGGTTTGAGAAGGAAAGGGTTACATTTGGGCTGGAGACATGGCTTAGCGGTTAAGGCACTTGCCTGCAAAGCCAAAGGACCCAAGTTCAATTCCCCAGTACCCACGTAAGCCAGATACTGAAGGCAGTGCATGCATCTGGAGTTTGTTTGCAGCGGCTAGAGGCCCTGGAGCACCTATTCTCACTCTCTCTCTCTACCTGCCTCTCTCAAATAAATAAATAAAAATAAATATAAAAAAAAGAAAGGGTTACATTTTAGTCATGTTATTATTCATTATCATGTGTATTTTGTAAAGATTACCAAAACAAGGCTTTGATATTAGAAAACATGCAACCTCTAAGAGGTCTCTAAAAGGAGTGGTATTTTTTTTTTGCTTTACTAGAGCACCTTATCAGGAAATTTGAAAGGCAGGGGGAAACGAAACCATTTAATTATGGTCTCTGGAAATCTAAGGATTAGACTGAATTTAACTTTGCAGATCAACAGATGGATTTTTGTTTATGTCTATTGAATAGTAGTTGCATTTTCACCTGGGGAAATGGTGACTTACTAACATATGAATCTTGACAATTTTCATCTCCTGAAAATGGAAGGCTAAACCAAGGAGACTGTGGTAATGTTCTAAAAAGAGCTGGTAAAAAGTAAATGTTATGCAACCAGAGAAGAATACCAGGGGAAAAGCTGACAGAGTAGAATAACAGGAAGGTTAGTCATTTCTGGAGGGGGGGAGTCTGGGGGAGTGGGAGGAGTATTTGCAACTGGAATGTGTACTGGGCGTGTTGGTGTCATAATGCAGATGTGAGGCCATGTGCTAGTGAAACTGGGTTTCAAAAGACAATCCTGGTAGCCTTTGGTATCAAAAAATGAAGTTTGAAATAATAGCAAGCAGAATGGGAATAGAAAACCAATTCTGTTAGGGTTTTAAAAAGCTTGTTAAAATAAAGCATGATGTTTACTCTTCAGCAAAGTTCATGAGGCTAATCAGATAGCAGAGTCCAATGTGAAGAAAGCAAGTGAAATATACTCATTTCAAAATGAGCTTTGTTATTTTCAAGTGTTAGAACTAAAAGCAGTTTGGGATGTCTTGAATATGCATGCTCTTTAGTGTGAAGTGGGTTTTCCTTGTACAGGTTTTTTTTTTTTTTTAACAACTAAAGGGTAATAGTCTCCAAATATCTTAAGATTTCTTTCTTTCTTTCTTTTGTTTTGTTTTTTCGAGGCAGGGTCTCACGTTAGCCCAGGCTGACCTGGAATTTACTATGTAGTCTCAGGGTGGCCTCAAACTCACAGCAATCCTACCTCTGCCTCCCGAGTGCTGGGATTAAAGGCATGCGCCACCACGCCCAGTTAAGATTTATTTCTGTGAATTATCAGCAATAGAAATTATAACTATATAGTCTATAGAAATGATGCATCAGTTTTTATGACTGAAAATCAGGAAGTTCGTAAGTTAAGCCTGTTGTGTGTGATTATGTATGTGTGTGTGCATGCTGGTGACATCCCCTTACCTCCAATTTCAACCAGGGACATTCAGTAAAATGGTTTTGCTGAACACATGCTCAACCACTTTGTGTGTAATCATCTATCAGATGGAAGCAATAATATATTTGCCTTAAAACCAGGTAATTGGAATGGAGTGAACTAGTTTAGTCATCTGATAATTTGTTTCATTATTTACCAATTCTATAGCTGAGTATGGAACAATACTTGAATGGTGAATTTCTGATAGGCAGTTGCAAAGGAAGCTCTTCCTGATAACCTTTGTTTATTCATTATATCATTTAATGGTAATATATGTATACATACATGAAACTATAGTAGTTTTATTTCTATTGTCTATCCTTTAGTAATTCAGTAAGTACAAATAATATCAAATGTATTTTAACTAAAGTAGATACTAGTACACCATTTCTTTATTAGGAAAACTCACACTTTTCCATTAAAGTTAGAAAATGAATAACACATATTGAAATAAAGTTATAAACCTCATCTAATTGAGCGACCTATGATTGATTTCATGTGACTACATGAAATATACTATCTCCATAAATTTCTGGAAGTACAATTAGCCATTTCTGTTATTTTGTTATGAATTATACCTCCTCCATGTGAACAAAGTTTGCTGAGATAAAATAGTAGCTCCTATACAATAACCAGGTAGTACAAATAGCAAGTGCTGTTGTAAAAACAAAACAAAACAAACAAAAAAACCCTATTTCCCCTTGCATCCTCTCCACACCCCCAAATCCAGGACATAACTGAATAGGAAATGTTTATTTTCTAAACTATAGAAGAGAAATGTTATCACAAACTCCGAAAGTCCTTCCTTTTCCTGCTTTGGAAGCACCAAGTCATACTGAGTCACTTGAGGATTTTCTTTAGACAGTTTAAAAAAAACACCATAAAATTGTGAGGACTAAATGACTCAGAAGCATGCACCTCACAATTAGAATGTCAGAGTCTTAGGACACTGGTTCTTATATAGATCACGTAGGGTTAGCGAAAGACAGATGAACTGTTTATCCACAGGGGAAGCCCAATAAAACCCTAAGTGTTCCTCAGATTTTGTGTGTGTTAGTGCATTTGTTTTCTGATAAAGCCTTGTATGAGGAATTAAGAAGGAAGTAAACCAGGAATAGTTTATGGATAAATGAACTGTGATTAGCTCTGTTATCTAAAAAATTTTGATTTTACTGATATTTTAAATAAAATTTTTAAAGTATTAGACTCTTGTTTCTTACTAATGGCACTGACATTAACATCAGCAAGAAATAAAAGCTGAAATAGAAAATCTTATCATTTCTGGAAGAGGTGAGAAGTCAGAATTTATATGCCTGAGTTTTTATCTCAACCTGTTTGGATGAGTACATGCATATGTCCTGATGCTTCCTGGCTGTCAGTTAGTAAGGCTGTGGTCATAAAAGAAGTTCCAAAGCCTGGGCTGTCACGAGACTCCCTCATTCACCCACACAAATTGTTATGATTCATGTTATGTAAAAATCTATGAACATATCTTATTTGTGTCACCAAAAGATGTCAGAATGCACTTCTTAGCAATTTTGAATAATTTTGTGTGAATTCAAGACAACTTTAAATCTGATGTTAGCCAGGCAGGTGCTGTATGTCACACCACCACCCAGCGGTGCTGCAGAGGAGGTAGTTGGCTAGGAACAGCACAGACCTGTCAGCTTCCTTTTGTGGTCTCTTGTGAATTTAAAAATAGTTGAGAGTAAATAAACTCTAAGTGGCACATCTTGTCAAGCTAGTCCATATAGGAGCCTCAGAAGTTCTTCTGGTTGCACGTAGCTGTATTTCTTGAAGCATAACGACTAACTTGTAACAGAAGGAAAATGTCCTTACTGTCTGAGTGTACCCCATTTGTCGTCTTGATGCATTTTTTTTTGTTTCAATTTCTATTAAGGTAGACCTAATCAACCTAAGGATCATTAAAATTCATCCAAAGTCAGTCTTTCAGCCAAGGAAAAACATAATTTAACTTCTATATTATACCTTGGTTTCTTGGCCTTACATTTAGGGCCTTGGCCTCTTGATTTAAACAGTCTGATAGCTTTGTGACTGCAACAGCTAATTTCACAAAGGTCACTTCAGCTGCTAAGTATTGGTCCAGCCCATATCTTATGGGATAGCCTTGGGAGTTCTGAAGCTCTCTGTGAACTTACAATTATTGTCTAACCCTTGCACATAATTAAATTTATGTGCCACTAAGGGAATGGAAAACAAGTGTGGTGGGCAGGCATGGCAAGCCACCCAGAGTGACAAGAACTGTGATGGTAATTCCATTGCTATGCTCATGTCTCTGAAGATATGACACACTTAAAAAGAAAGAACTGGATTTATCTTTGACTTCCCTTAAAACATGTTAATTCCCACAGCCATTAAATATCATTAAAAGCAATGTGTACATGTAGCAAAAACTTAAATACATATTTATGTGCAGCTTTGAAAGTGAGTACTCCATATCAGGTTCTCCTCCAGCAGGGTTCTGGCCAGACAATAACTCTTTCTCCCTTTATTATAGAATTCTAATACTCCCTTAGCTTTCAAGAGATGAAAGGGTTAGGCATACAACCACAACATCACATGTGTGTACCAGAGACCACATTTTAGCTTTGTCCTCCGTATATGTCTTTGGCAACTCGCTTAACTCTAAACCTCCAATTCAGAAGACATACTCCATCAAATAGACATGTTCTACTGTACTTAATGAATTAAGACTTGTAAAGGAGTTGCAGAATTTTAGGACATACAGTCCTAAAGATATGTGTGATGACCATTAAATCTTAGTGTTACAAAAACATTTATACTATGCGTCTTGTCACAGGTAAACTCCCAATGCCCAGACACATGAAAATCAGAATTAATGATGCAGTTGTTATGCAATGATATAGGGCTATAATTCTGAGACTGTACAACTGGAATTCATAGCATTGAGTGTGAAGTTACATAACCTCATTGAACCCCCGTCTCTCACCTGCAAAGTGGAGTTCCAGTAAGATTTTTGAGATGGTCAAGTGAAGGTCAGCATTTCCTGATTCCCCAGTTACCTTTGTTTGCATTATTTCTTTGATGGTGAAGTAAGCACTGTGATGTGTGTCTGTGCATATATGATGTACGTATGTATGTATGTATGTATGTATGTATGTATGTATATATGTATGTGAGAAACTCAAATATTTGTATTGGGGTTTTCAGTTTTGCTAATGAACATTGTTCTTTACAATGCTATGAACATTTTCCTAGGTATTTACAACTCTCTAGTAAATCACCCATTAGGAAAATAGTAATCTTACCCTTTGATAAACTATTTACATTAAAAACCCATCTAGGTGCTTATATATTTATAGGATTGTATCTCTAGATAAATCAGTTAAGTAAATGTTTTATTTATATTGTTGCACACTTAACTCTAGTGTCCAACCATATTCTAGGTTACTTGTTAATTGAATATTGAATATTAGTGAAGGAAAAATAAATGATCAATAACATTAAAGTGGAATTAACATACAGAAGTAAACAAGTTTTTATCATTCTGTAAAGATTACAAGACCTGCTATTTTACCTCATCTATGGGATTATGAAAACATTAGCTTTGCAAAAGAAAAAACCTTTAATGCCAGGAAGGGCAGCAAAATATTATAAAAGAAATGATGAGAAATTCAGAGTGGATATCCTTTCACATGGTGGCGTTCTTTTACTAACAGGAAATTTTAGGGTAGTTCACTTGTTATTTTGGGGACGAGAAGAGTGAAAAGGACACATTGAGCTTCCTAATGCTGTAATGAGAACAGACTTCTCCATACAGTTGGAGAAGTGGCACTTCCTAGTGACACTATATGCATCACCTCCTTCAGGAGCAGATTTAAGTATGATCATAGGGAAACACCTGTTCTGACACTGTGGAAAGGCACAAACACACAGGGAAGTCTGTGGGAGCGCAGTAAACAAGAGTGCTTTGGCTAGCATCCTGCAGGAGGTGGGTCTCATTGGTCTCCTCTAGCTTCTGCCGCCGCCATCGCTGCTGCTGCTGCTAAGCCTGCGGGATGGATGCCTGGCTGACCAGCCTCCTCCTCCCTCTTGGTGCTGCCACAGCCACAGCCACAGGCATGCAGGAAATGTTGTTTAAGGGAACGTTCTTCGATCCTTTTCATGGCACCATGGAAAGAAGAAGTTGAGTCTCACCTACTGAAGACAAAGCCTGGAGGTGACTAATGGATGCTGGTGAGTGAATGAGGCAAGTGAGAGTCAGTTTACCAAGATGTCTTGGCAGGACCAATGAGATGTCTTTGAGAAAATGGCCTCTGAGTTTGTGGACAGTAGCAACTTGCTTTAGAAATGCACCACGGTTTGTATATCAATACCCATTTTTGCTCAGAAATAAAGTTCACATGACACTCTGCTGAAACTGATCCTGAGATTGGATTGACATTTTATTCAGTGGAGTGTAGCTTCCTATATAATTTATGGGTTTTCACCACTTAATCTCTATTGCCACTTACTTGATTTGTAGTTATATTTTGTAGAATCTCAAAGTTTTTTCTCCATCTCTAAATGCGTTCCTGCTTTATTCATGTTGCTAGATTACACATTTTAAATTGCTCTGTGTTACATATGATTCCTTCCAGGAATATTGTTCTCAAATAGAGATAATTAAGTAAGCAAATGAGTGAGTGCATATATGTGTATATATGTATATACTTGTATATGTCTATATACACACATGTATATGTATATATATGCATTAATGCATTTTATGTAACAATCCTTGGAGCTCTCTCAAAATGCTTTATTCTAAGTTTTGTTTCTTCCAAATAGAACTCATTTTTGGCAAAGACTCATGTGATTAGAAATATAGATATATAAAATATTTCCTCATCATTAATATCAGACACTCATATGCACCAACTAACAGCTTACCTAAATCATTAGAAGATTGAAAGAAAAATGAATGTTAAGTTTTCTGTGACAAAATTTTCCCGGAATAATTATTGTGTGATAAATAGATATTCTATAAAATTTGCAACAGTTTGGCCATGCACAATAAGTGACAGAGGTCCAGACAAGTTATATAGAAAGCAAGTTATTGAACTGTATCTTCACTTTAAGCTCAAGTGTTTGGCCTTACTGCATACACAGCCTTTAAGAATTGGAAGAATGTCTCAGAATTTATTGAGTACTCATGAGGCTAAGAAAAGCTGGTGCTAAGAATACAATTTTAAGCATGTTTGTCAAAACTTTGATTTTTTGTGAGGCTGAATAATTAGGAGAACCTTGGATTAGAATGAGAGATGATCTCACCTCATATAGGAATTTTATTAGCAAAATAGTTTTTATTTGTATCAAAACAATCACTAATTTTTCTGTTTCAGTGACCTACCATATATTCTAAAAAAGCTTTATAAAGTAAATGGAGTCCCTACCATCTCAGATCACCACAACTTATTTTCAAGTTTGTTTGCTGCTTCATTCTACTTTTGTTAAGTTGTAATTAAGAACAATAATGCAGAAATACAAATGCAAGTCCATTTGTAGGACTGAAACTTAAATCACCACATTAAGTGAAAGGCTAACTCCTATATTTTTTAATCTTTAACCAGACTTTTAAGTTTTAGTTCAAACTGTACTCTAAACCTACTGGAGCCATGTTTTTAAAGGGAAATTTAGAGTTCATCCCTAAATAATATCCCTATTTCTTCCAAATGAAAATGCAAAGTGCTTAGGTAGAAATTGCTACATTTTAGCATAGGTTTATTTCACTTTATCACAACGTTTGATGTTAAGTGACTAATCAGACATAAGTGAACTTCTTTAAAAGTCAGCTGCATTTATTTCATAATATTAACAATATATATTTTGAACATGAAGGAAAAATTAGATTTTAATCAAAAATCTTATTTTACATAATAAAATTACTTGAGCTTTTGATACCAAATAGAATAGTTCATTGTTACTGTTTTGGTTGATTTGGATTTTAAGTTGATACGTGAAGTTAAGAATTACATATATGTAACATCTATTAGGTAATAGAATTTCGTTTTGCTATTTCTAAAACATGTCTAAAATGGTTAATTTGCTTGTAGTCTTGAAATACTAAGGTTGCCTAAATGATCTCAATCATTTCTATTTGGGATTGTTAAATATTCCCAAATGAAACAATCCCTTATTACAGATTACTAGAGACCTTTCATAAGTTATGCATATCTTCTAGTTTAATTTCACTGAGCTTACCAAAACAGAATTCTTTTAGGATTTTTCCCCTGTAGCTGTCTGGTACTGAACAGTATTGGGCTCCGTGTCTTGGACAGAATCTGAGACAGTGAGCATTTCATCAGTGTTAATCTCTCATTCCTTTCTTCCTCCTGTTTTCTTACCCTTCTCTTTCTCCCATCGTTTGCTCTTCTCATCTTTGTGCATCCCTTGCCCACCTGCCACATCACCTTCAATCGCTCCTCTTGTCATGCTGCCTCAGCCATCTTCATCTGATCCTGTTAGAAAGTGAATTGCTTGATAAAATGATGTGTTTCACTTGTGAAAACAATGCTAATTATTCTTCAAATGAAAACCCCATTAAGTTTAACTTCTTCACTTTTACCTTCTGCAATTCCAGAAAACTTTGCCTTTCAGTCTCTGTTCCTTTATGGGTTAGCTCTCTGGGATATACTTTAAAAAATTGTAAATTTTTGTGATATAAATTTTGTCAGGACAAACTATAGTAATCACTTTTAGATGTTTTAGCCTCAGTACAGCGACATGCTATAACATGTGTTCCTTGCTTCTCTTTCTAGAACTAGACCCCCCACACCCTCCTGTCCATGGTCTGGCTTTCTGTGGGTACGTGGATGGCCTGGCCCCATATGTTTCGTTGCATTTTCCCATTGCTTCTTGTGTTCTGATTGGGAATGTTGGTGACTCTTTTCAAGCGCTACCTGAGCTCTGTGCCTGGTCTTCCCTTTCTCCCAGGGTCCTGTGCTGTGTGGTCATGTCCCATTCCTTTGGCCATGCCCTTTGGCAGAACCTTGGTCCTTGGATGGCTGGCTCTGAACCCTGGTGAGGGTGGGGAAGGTTCCTCCCCTGCTGCTACAATTGAGCCCATGCTGGTCCCACGTAGCCCCTCCACTTGCTTTCAGTTGTTGAAGCTCCCAAGCTTTGGCTGTGGCTCATTGATTGTGCTTTCCAAACCCCCAAACTTTCCTAGCCTCACTGCCGCTCAGTGGTAGCAGCAGGTGTTGGGATTTCTCCAACTCCCTAAGACCTTGGGAGGAAGAGAATGGCTGTTGACATAGACCTCAAGAATTTTCAAAGCACCAAGAAACTTCTCCAGAAGATATGGAAAGGTAAGATTCTGATTTCTCTAGGAAGCTATTTGAGATACTAAAATCACAACAACAACAAACCCTACTGAAGTGGACTGAATATAAATGGATTACAGTAAAGAGAATACTTGGAGAACTCTGCATTTGACAATAGAGACAAAATATATGTCCTAGATTGGACAACAACTTATTAAAAAGACCCTTTTTGAGGAGTTTTGTTGAATGTTTATTTCTATTTTCTTATATCAAAATTTTGACATTGGACATATTTAAAAATATTTCATTTTTGAATTGGAATACACACGGGACTTACTTTTTTTCTTTCATTATATGCATTTTGTATCTACTAAAAGGTTCCAATTTGAGATTAAAAACTGTTAAAAATAAAATAGAAATATTTTACTTTGCCAGATGCTCTTATTTCGTTTACCTCTCCATTAATATTTAAGATGAAAAATATTAAATGAGCATATTCTTACATTCTTCCAACTCCCATTATTGAATTCATAATTAATTCATGAGAAGCTGGGCAAGCTGCTCTAATGGTGATAGTACCAGAGGACATCCTTGTCTTTTGCCAGAGTTACTGACTCCCATGCTAATAGAGTTCCCGACTCTCCTTGAGAGCTGGGTTCAGGTTCCCTTTCCCTCCCTTCCTCTCCCTTTTCTTCTCTCCCTGGTGCTGGATTACAGTTGTGTACCATCACACCTGACTCTTTCCAGTTAAAGTACTAGCCCACCCCTCTATTTATTAAGGATAAAATCAGCCCCAGCGATATATCTCATCTGAGGGCTCTGTGTGGTGTGCTGGTGCTGGTGTTTGGCAGGAGGCCAGCACACCCGAAGGACCAGTATGCATCATCCCATCAGCATCACAGCTTCCTGCCACTGTTACTATTTATACCGTTTCATTCTTCCCTGTCTCCGCACAGACATTGGTCTGTGAGCTGATACTGTCAGCCTTCCTCTTAATTCGTGTCTTTTCCTAACATCTTCATTTAGTTGACAACATCAACTTAATCTCCTAATTGACTCTCTATACTTGACTCACTGTTCTTAGCTTAAGGGCACATTTGAACTCCTTAATTTCAATATCCCCAAATGCAATATCATTTAAAATAAATAGAGAAGTGCTTCTCAGTAACTATATGCAGTGAAAGTATTTACATTTGATACTGTTTACTCAGGCTGTTTCTAATGCATTTTATTTTATTATAACTTAATGTTGCAGTTAGGTTTGCATTGCTGGTAGAAATCACCCAACTAAGAGCAGCTTGTGGGAAAAAAGAGATTTATTTTGGCTTCTTGAGGGGGAAGCTCCATGATGGCAAGGAAAATGATGGCATGAGCAGAGGGTGGACAACAGCCCTTAGCTAACATAAGGTGGACCACAGGAATAAGAGAGTGCACCAAACACTGGCAAAGGGAAACTGTCTATAACACCCATATGCCTGCCCACAACAATACACTCCCTCCAGGAGGCATTAATTGCCAAATCTCCATCATCTGGGAACCTAGCATTCAGAACACCTAAGCTTATGGGGACACCTGAATCAAACTACCACGTTCTGCCCTTGACCCCCATAAATTGACAACAATCCATAATGTAAAATGCAATGCATTCAATCCAACTTTAAACATCCCCATAGTTTCTGTCAATCCCAATGATGTTCAAACATCCCCATATTCCAAGAACTTATAATTGAGCCATAAGACTAAAAAAATCCCCCCAAAACCCATAATGGCACAGAATAAACACTCACACTGCAAAAGATGGCATTGGGCGTAGCAAAGAAATATTCAACCAATACAAGATTTAAACAGGACAAACATCAACTCTGTAGCTCCAACACCAACAACTCTAGCCAGTGACAAGTCTCCAATCTGATAATTTTAACCAGCAACAAGTCTATGGAGTTCCAATGCCGCCCCTTCAGCTAGGCTACTCACAGTCCTGGCAAACTTCATCAGTGCCAACAGTTCTCCTTGGCAGCCATCTTGTGGTCCTGGCATTTCCACTGGGTCTCCACTGCAAGCCATGGTTCATCCTCATGGGCCCATGGGGTGCCCATGCAGGCATCCAGCAATTCTGCTTCACACTGCCCATGGCCATTTCCAAAACACAAGACCGTGTTGCAAACTCAATGACTCTCTCTTTCCTACATTTCTTATACTCCACAATACCAGGTAGGGTACCAATTTGTTAATCCAGGGGGGAATAAACCAGACTTTAAAGAACAGAACACTTCTTGAGTATTTAGGCCCTTTCAAAAGAGTCTACATTCTTCCTGTTGCCCCAGTGCAGGTCAGCTGGCCCAATCTCAAAGGTTATAGTCTCTCAATTGCAGCTGAACAGGCAGAAGTTCACCCAAATATATTTCTTTCTGTGCCATATCCCTCTGCTCACACCATTTCATTTCTACACAAAGCAACCCTGCACAACTTCTCAGGACACAGGCATAACAGCAAGCTTTTCACATAAACTGCCTCTGGTCCCATCCAAGCAAAGCCCTTTCTCACCCTCATAAGTCAAACCTCACAGTCCATAGGTCTTACTGCATTCAGGTCTTTCAACTCTGACCAGAATAGTCTATCAAGCTGTACTTATAGCACTGCAAGAAATCTCTTAGGCTGAGGTTTCAAATTCTTCCACATTCCTCTTGAAAAGGCCAAAGCCACAAGTTAGGTGTCTAGCATCAACCTCACTTCTCGGTACCACTTTACTGTTGCAGTCAGGTTGGCATTGCTGGTATAAGTCACCCAACCAAGAGTAGATTGTGGGAAAGAAGGAGGTTTGTTCTGGCTTACAGGCTCAAAGGGGAAACTCCATGATGGCAGGGAAAATGATGACATGAGCAGAGGGTGGCTATAAACCCCTGGCCAACATAACATGGACAACTTGAACAGGAGAGTGTGCCAAAACACTTTTAAGAGAAAACTGGCTATAACACCCATAAGCCTGCCCCCAACAATGCACTCCCTCCAGGAGGCATTAATTCCCAAATCTCCATCATCTTGGAACCTAGCATTCAAAACACCTGAGTTTATGGGGGACACCTGAATCAAACCACTACACTTAATTTCACAGCAGGCTCATGCTGTCAGGTGAACAGAGAGACAGGTGCTCTAATCTCTTATAAGATATTGATTTCACACTATTCTTTCTTCTGGCCTATACCATGAGGTTTTAGAGCCTCTGGTATTGACAACCAGTTTTTAACTCAAAAGATATCACCTAACTTACAGAAACAAGAGATATCATCCATCTACAAGGAAACAAATGAGAATATTACATAAGATCTTGTGTTATATACTTAATTCTTTTGTGCTGTGATGACCAAAATTTTCCCTTTTAAGTTCAGAGTTATTTTTGCTTTTATTTTATAAAAAGAGAATGTTGGAATATTTTAAACTGCTATATTATTTTTTTAAAAATAGTGGAAGCTTGATGCTTTCTACTTCTTAATGAGTCAAAGCTGAGACCTCAGTATAACGACAGAATCCATTCAACATCCATAACTCTAAATTTGGTGACCACTTAAAAATGGTATCTGTAGTTAAACCCACAGATGTTAAATTAGCAGGAGAGTATTAATGCCAGAATGCTAGCCTAGGTCCCAGATGTCACTGGGCAAAGCCAGATGCTCCTTGGAGTCCAGGGCAGCTGATAAGCACAGAGGCTAGATGCACTACCAGACAGAGATCCAAAGCCAAGGATTAGCCCCAGACAACTATTCCTGCATGGCCAGTGATCTCACCAGAAGTCTCCACTGCTGGCAAATCACTGGTCAGGCACATGTTGATTGTGTTCCTCCACATTTTCTTTTCTTGCTCTGTCCAGTAACTCAGCAACGAACATCTTTCCCCAACTCTGGGCTGATTGCTTAGGGGTCACAACTGAAAGATATTTAGTGTTGTTGTTTTAAGTAACACATTAAAGAAATAGTTTTGTTTATGCTGAAAATACATGACTTATAATCCCCCTAGACCTCAAGGAGTAGCTAGGTGACAGTTTTGAAGTCCTTGTAGTATGTCAAAGTGGATAATTGGTTTCATATATAAAGACAACAAAGTGAAATTTTGAGGTTTTCATTTTTAACATTTACAATGAGCTTACAATTGTTCAAAATATAATCTTTGCCATTAAAAAAAATAGCTCAGTGTACAGTCCAAACCTTGGTATTTGCATTATACTCAAGTATGCCTGGAATATATTTTCCCTTTTGTATTTCTCCGGAATTTATATTCTCTTGAAATGAGACTGTAAACTCTGAAAAAAATAAGTACTTTTCAAGTAATAATCAGTGATTCTTATTTCAGAAAGCAAGCAAATTACTTACTCACCATAAGTTCTAGGCATAAAAAAAAGTTCCCAAGCAAAAAAAATTTTCAAAAATGCATTTCATGCTGGGTGTGGTGGTGCATGCCTTTAATCCCAGCACTCAGGAGGCAGAGGTAGGAAGATGGTAGGAGGATCGCTGTGATTTCAAGAGTTTAAGGCCAGCCTGAGACTACCTCGTGAATTCCAGGTCAGCCTGAGTTAGAGTGAGACCCTACCTTGGGAAAAATAAAAAAAAAAAGGAAGAAGAAAAGCATTCCTGTGTCACTGAACATACATAGGATCCACAGATCCATGCCTCTTATATTCCATGTTTTTTCTCCCTCGTATGTCTGTTCTGTTCTGTTCTGGCCTGGTCAGCATATGCTGTCCATGCTGTAGGACCAGGACAGAGTCTTTATAACAGATACTGAGGAAAGTCAGGTGAAAGGCTTTTATTATTATTTTTTTCTAATGGAATAGATAATAGTCCCCCAAGAGACAACCGTGTATTTGGTCAGAGCAACTAAAAGATAGATATAAGCATAATCTCAGGCACTGATATTTTGATACTTTGGGGGAGTTTTGATGTTCAAATCCAAAACGTTCCCATTTACTTTTATCATTATGTGTAACTAAAAGTTTATTGTACCAGTTTTAGAGAAGTAAAGTAATCTCTTTGGTTTTTCTTGTTTATCTATTTCCTACTGTTTAGTCCCATTGAGGAACTTGTTAACAACAAAACCCCTGGAATAGGGTTATTATTTCACTATAATGGATTAGGAAACTAAAGCCAAATAACTTGTCAGGGTCTCCCTTCACCATTGGGTACACTGACTGAAACACAGGAAGCGTGGCCCCATAGCTGAACTGGGGCTCTGGCTAGTTGACTGTCCTGGGTAGTGGGTGACAGCCCTCCGCTCGGTGTGACCCTCTCCATAGCTCAGTGCCGTAAGGGGTTTCTACTCAGATCTTCCCAGTTCATTTGAGGCTGCTTCTCTCACTGGCTCTTTGATCTTGGGAAGTTTCCCTAAAATCCTCTCTGCTGTAGTCTCCCTTTCTCTAAAGAATGATTAAAACTATCTTCGTCAGGTTTTTTTTTTAATGAAGACTTAATTTAATGAGACAATTTGTGCCAAGCACTTACAACAGTGGCCACTGTATAGAAAATAGGCAATGGATTGTTGGTGTTACTATGTAATTTTTCCAAGGTCAGACAACTAGAAAGTGATTGAATCATAATTCCGACTAGAGTTTATCTGACTAGGAAACTGAATAAAACTAGAATACATACACACATACTTACTTTCCTAATAATAGCAAAAACTGGGCCCTAACTCACCACATGATTGACTATGAGTGTTGCCATGTTCTCTATGCAGAAGAGAGAAGTAGGCATAGTTCAGTGGCCTGGGGCAAACTTTCAAAGTGAGGGTTGGAATTCTACCTCCCGGGCTTAGATAAGTACTAAATAAGTACTGTGTAATTTTATCATGGACAATAAGAGATGCAAATGCAGCTAAAGGGCTCAAATAACTTGACTTTTATTAATAGTTGATATATATGCAAATACCTCTTTATAAAGTGAGAGGTATAGTTAATGAAAACTGTGGAGTTTATAGATAGATAAAATCTTAGTATTTACATGACCTTTTATATTATTTATTTATTTATTTAAGAGAGAGAGAGAGAGAGAGAGAGGAAAAGCATGAGGGGGAAAGGGAGAGAATGAGCATGCCAGAGCCCCTAGTCACTGCAAAAACACTCCAGGTTAATGCATTAACATGTGTACCTGGTTTATGTGGGTTTTGGGGAATTGAACCTGGGTCCCTAGGCTTCACAGGCAAGCACCTTAACCATTAAGTCATCTCATCTCTCCAGCTCATGGTTACATGACTTTATATTTTTTGAGAACCTAAAGGTTTTCCCTATCACAGGCAGGACCCAAATATGGGGTATTTTCATTATTGGTGATGTGATTAAACTTATCTGAACCTTGGCTGCTGCTAGTGAGCAACATTGGAGTGGGGATGTTCCAGATGGTGAGAATAATGTTGGTTAAGTTAGCAGTGTTCGTTACACATTTAGTCTCATAGGAAGCAGAACTCAGACAGCAGAAGGGTTCATCTGGGGGAGAGGCTCACCTACATTAAACTGAGTGACAGAGTTAAGCTTTGAACTCTAGTCAAAGCATGTCCTGGCATTGTGTTTCTTCAGTAAAGTTCTTGCAGTGTCAACACAGTGGACACCTGGTACATGTTTGACCAGTAAGTAAAAGGAACTAGATTCCTGAAACAGAGCAGAAGACTCATTGAAGGGTCTCAAGGCATCAAAGGGAATGGAAATCCAGGCTGGAGTACAGGAGGCATGGGCACTTGGGGGCTCTCTCAGGGACCAAGGGACAGAGGGAGGGTGGGCAGAGAGAGGATGCCATAGTAACTTTATAGTGACTTGCTTAGGGACCTGGCAGAGCTGACACTGTCAGTGTAGTATGTGAATGCACATTAAAGCATTCCAAACTGTTTAAAAACAGATGACATATTCAAGGAACCAAAAGCTATAGGAATCCATGTATACACATTTTTGTTTTACACTGTGAAAAATATTCCTGGCACTAGACACTCAATTGAATGCCAAGGACTTGAGGAAAGAAATGTATTGGAAATATCTCATTGACACATATCCTTACAAAATAGTTACCTAAATATGATTTTAAATTTGCGGTATCATTAAATGCTAATTTTTGACGTGTAAACGAAGTAAAGAAGTTATGCGTATAACGTTAAAAGTGGAGTGTAAATCTGAATGTGGAGGTATTTGTCGGGAATAATTGGTAAAGCACTGAAGTTTTTTCTACCATGAAAATCTTACTGCAGCCTTGATATTTATTCCCAGATGGAGTAAGATCAAGATGTCCCTCACCCAAAGTCTTTTTGGAACCTGTGCTCTGTGTGAAACCAAATGCTGTGTGTTGAGACAATGAAAATTGCAAGGCAAAAACTAACGCTGTTCTTGGACTGTTAGCACTGTCTCTCGACTCTAATCACATATTCCACGATTAGTAAGGTTGGCCTATGCCAGGGAGTTCCTTGGTGCCAGAGACTTGTGCCAGGTGTGTTGAGGCCACATACATTCCTGCCTGTGCTATCTCCTGAAAAGAAGTTGTTCAGAAAACTTTAGTTGAGAGTGGACATCAAACAAACAAATGTCCCATGGACATGTGTTTCTTCCTAGTTGGAAAAAGACCCTGTGTTGCCACATGACTTTTGGAGGACTGAGATCATGCAGCACTGTTAGAGCATCACAGGAGCTGGCTCTTATTTGAAGCGCTAAGTGATTGCAAGATTTTACACGAAAACATTGATATATGGATGTACATGTAAGGGGAGGTGTGAGTGGAGAAAATGATCACTAATACACTTGTTTAGTAGAAAAAAGTAGGGGTTACCTGAGCTTTCATTATTTTCAAATGTATCTACAAACAGGCCTCCCCCCCTTTCCAGAGACACCACATGTAAGCTCTACTTTTATTGTTAAAGAAGGCAGAACAGGAATTGGCTAGTTATTAACTTTGATTCTCTGTATCCTTTGCTCTCCTGGCTGTGAGATCTGAATTACTTTTGGGTCCTAGAAAAGTGGCCATGGAAGTGTATTTTCTTGCTGTTGTAGTTTTTGATTCTGTTTCTTCCTAATGCCTACTTTTATTTATTTTGGCAACTTACCATGTGAGTTTTAATTAGTTGGTAATTTAGGGATATTATTAAAGAACATGTGTTAAGGAACGAAACAACCTTGTAGAAGAAACCTTTTATACCTGAAATAACTAACTTAAATATCTAGGCTACCAGCTTTTCTCCTCCTAACTCTTTGTCCTGGAATGTGTTCATGGTACTTTAGTCTGTTCTGTTTTTCCCTGTGAGAAATTTTAATATGCTTTGATATCAAGCAAGTTAGTGGCAGACTCTTGTTATCAACAGCAAAAGTGGCAGTGCTAAAGTGTGGCCCTGAGCAGTTAGTGTGTGTGTTAGTTCCCCTTTGGAAAACAGGGGAACATCCTCAATCCTGCATTTTACTGTCTGTCATATATTTTTTTTGCCAGTTATTATTTCCTTAGATCCCTCAGTACTTATATATTCCACGTATAGGAGCCAGATTCATTATTGTTTAAAACATTCCTCCTTGATTATTTTCACAACGTCTATCATTTTCCTAAGAAGAGTTGATACCCAAGGGTTGAAGCAAGGGCTGTTGTGGAGGAATTAAGTCTGGTGTCCATCGTACTGACCAGATGCAGCATCTCCACAGTTTTTCATGAGATGGTTCTGTTGGTGGTTTTGCTGGGACCTTGGGATGCTGTTTTCACCAGGAAAGCACAGCTCTGGAGCAATGCTACTGAAGATCCTTTGAAGCCACCATTATCATGCACATCAAAACCACAGGGTGCCCAGGAAGGAGACACAGAGCATCTCCAGTTACAAACACTAAAATAGCAAAGGCTTCAAAAATGCTTTTCATGATTCCTGACCCTAGGTTAGGAACCTCTGCTGTCCTAATCAATGCTGTGGGTTTGGGTCACAGTCTATCCAGCCTCCACACCAAACTTTGCTTAAATCACCTTAAAAAATGAGTCATTGAGATTGCTTTTTTCAAAATCTGATATTTGGAATTTGAGCTGTGTATACTTTCTTTTGTATAATTATAATTTTTTAATTAAGCTAACGTGTTTGCAGACAAACATTTCATAAGCTTATATCACCAAATAATATTAACTACATTTGTATTAAGACTGCTGTTCCAGGGCTGGAGAGATGTTTCAGTGGTTAAAGGCACTTCCTGTGTCGGCATGACGACCTGAGGAAACCTGAGAGACCACTTGAGTTTGATCCCCAGGACCTACATTAATAGCGGCATGTGGCCACTCTGATCTGTATCTCGGGTTCTATAGGGCAGCTCAGACCTAAGGTTCACCAGAACTTGCAAAAAATTGCCACCTCTGGGATTAGTCAGTTACTACAGTTCACATAAGACTGGGTAGAAAATTGTTGGTGTGGGATACCTGATTTTTAGGCAAGTGCATCCAACCTCAGGCAAGTTCATGTTACATTGCATGGGTGCACACACATGTGCTAACACCACACATAGCACTCCACACACACACACACACACACACACAAATACACACTCACAAACTCCCACATATATGCACTCATGGAAAAAAGGCAGGATGACTGTATGTAAGCAGTTCCCTTCCAGAGGACATTTCAACCAAGAGGGCAGTTTGATTTATTTACATTCTGGAACCAAAATTATTTTTAACATATTTTCACTGATATTTTTCCATTTCCATGAATGCCTTCCTACTGTCTAGGAGCTCTGCCTTCCTTCCCTTAAATTCTATCCATATTCTAATAAAATCTCTCTAGACTTAAAATATAAGTAGCACTAAAACCAACAAAACACACAAGACCAAAAAACCTTGAAGCTGGGCCAGTGCTATAGCCCTCATGATCCCAACTACTTGAGAGGATGAGGTGGGAGGATGGCTGACTCAATCTTGGTCTACAGAATGAGGTTAAGGTCAGCCAGGTCAGGGTAGCAAGAGGCTGTCTTAAAAGAAAACAACTAATTTAAAGCCCTAGGCATATTGTTCATAGTGCTATGGTAGAACTTGCCTAGCTTTCACTAAGCACAATAACCACAAGCGGAAACATCACCCTTCTTGATTGTTTTATGTTACTGATGCTATTTTGTAAAAACAATATTTTTTATAGAACTCTAAATCAGTTTGGCATCATTATTTTAACATGTATATTGTATATTTTTCCATTTTAAGGATTTAACATTTAGATTGTGTGGTTTTGGCAGGACACTTTCTGTCTGTAGCTCAAATTCACTGATCCCTTTGGAGAATGGTTAGTTTTTATCCAGGTTTTTACCATGTGTGGTATTTTGCATGGAAGCCAAGAGCTATTCAAGTAAGAAGATCAAGGGCTGGAGAGATGGCTTAGTGGTTAAGATGCTTTCCTGCAAAGGCAAAGGACTTAGGTTCGAATTCCCAGGACCCACGTAAGCCAGATGCACAAAGTGGCCCATGGGTGAGCAGTTTGTTTGCAGTGGCTGGAGGTCCTGGTGTGCCCATTCTGTCTATCTGCCTCTCTCTCTCTCTGTGAAGCTCCCTGTCCATCTTGCCTCACCTGAGCTGTATGAAGGTACTGAAGGAGAGTCCAGGCCTGTTTGAAAATCCTGTATCTTATAAAGGGTGGCGTATATAATACAGTAAGTATAGTAAGTGTATAGTAAGTGCAGGCTTAAAGAGTACTAAGAGAGTCAGTCTTTCCCTGAGCTCTGGCTTTAATTGCACAGTGACCTTATGTAATTGACATTAGAATTGAAAATGTACAGAGTTCTTTATAAGTATAATTGATGGCTTAAATATAATCCATTTAGAATAGTGAGGTAATGAACCAGAGCATGAAGTCATATTTGCCATTAAGATAAGTTGTGTGTGTGTGTGTGTGATGTATATGTATATGTATATTCAATGATATTTAAAATTTAGTCCAAAAGAATTTCACACATACTTTCCAAGTGAGAAATTGAATATAATAGGAGGAAAGAAGGGAATAGAAACCAGGACCATCTGCCCCTTGTGGAGAAAATGTAATTTTAACAAACACTAGAGAATGTAGAATGTACTAGATAAACAGCAATGGTTTCCCTAAATAGCTGGATATACCAATGCATATTTACTGAATAAATGAGTTTGTCCTGCTAAAAATCAATGGGTGAGCGAATAAATAAATGGCTGAATTTACTAGGCCTTTTTTTTTTTTTTTTTTAGGAAACAATACTTATTTTAAGCTACTGCAAAGAATTTATTGAAGGAACTGAGTGAAACTCCTTATGTTTCCTTGTGCTGGCTGCTGCCGTTGGATCTGGATGTTGTGGCTAGAAGATATTATTAACATGGGTTGATTGACTGCACTTGTCGGGGCGTGTGCACAGGGAGAAAACAAATCACACATGAACGGGGCTTGTGAGAAAAATAAACTCTGGCCCACGTGATCATATCCTAAATAAAATAAATGGAATTTCATTAAGAAAATTACAGTAGATTGGAAGAAGTTTTCATGTTTGCTATCCCCGTTTTCATTGGTTTTGATGGTCACCACTGGTAAGGAATGCCAAGCATTACCTATCTTCAAACAGAGCCAGTGCTAGCAGAGGCATCAGACCCACAGTGCACTGGGTTTCCTTGTAGAAAAAGACCCTCATGTATAGCTCTTGGAGCTAGGTCAGGGAAGCAGGTTAAGCATCTCTGTAAGAGGAGGGCTTTGAGCTGGAGAGATGGCTAAGCAGTTAAGGCGCTTGCCTTCAGAGCCTAAGGACCTGAGTTCAATTCCCCAGTTACCACGTGGAGCCAGATGCACAAAGTAGCATTTGCATCTGGAGTCGGCCTGCTGTGACTGGGGGCCCTAATGTGCTCATTTTCTCTCTTTTTCTGTCTCTCTCTCTCTCTTTCTCTCCCCCTCTCCTTGCAAATAAATAAATATTTTTTAAAAAAAAAATTAAAAAGAGAGGAGGGCTTATTGGAAGTCACAGAATATTGTGGAGACCAAACTTTCTATCACCCTGGAATAGAAATGAGTGGTTGGATAAATAATCTGAAGCTGGGATTTGAGGAGAAAGGAAGAGATTTTGCTTAGGGCCTATCAAGATGTAGCATCAGGATGAGCCTAATAATGGTACCAAACTGACTGTATTTGCTGAATACAAAACTGACTAATAAAGAAAAAAAAAAGTAAAAGATGTTAGAGTTGGAATAGATATTGGGTATTATCTCAAAAAATCATAAAAATAAAAGCATATTTAAAAAGATATAAAAAGAAAGATGTAGCATCAGGAGTGCTGGCTGTCATGCCCTTCGTGGGGCTCATTCTTGGGGCACATTTGTTTACACCAACTAGAGTGTCACTAAAGAGCTCTGGAGACACCCAGATGACAGTTCTTCAGGGGTTACTCTGTAATTCTTTCCAGATATTGCATCAGTTTTTCTTAATGTCAGTTTATAATGCTAGGTTTTAACTCATGTAAGTTATCTACACTGTCTTGTGTCATAGTTGAATAAAATGTTTAAGCACACTGAATAAAAATCCAGATATCACAGGGCTTAATGAAAAGATCAACTGGAAATTTATTTCTGATATTTTATAAAATGGATAGTTAACATTTATTTTTAAAAGAGAATAATGAAAAAGAACAGAATTGTGAACTTCTACTTGAACAGCTTATTGAAATTCTAGCTTACAATTTTTATCTTGTTTTCTGCTGTAGAAAGTATTTAGTCTTTCTTCACAGCATGCAGGAAATAAGTAAACTAAACATCTAGATATCACTTCTGATTAATTTATTAATCATCCTAATAATATGAGATTATTTACTCCCTATTTTCACGGTCATCTTCTTCAACAGTAAAATCACATAGCCTACCAACCTATACTTCAAATTCACGAAAATTGACATGATGCTTTGAAAAGATGCCAAAGGAAATGTTTTGTACTACACCACTGTCACTCATTTCAGTATGTAGTAAGAAAGTTAGCAGGGTAACAGTGTAGATAATAGTTTGGGGTTCAGTTTATGGAAGAAGAATAATTAGAGTACACAGCCAGAGAAAGGGTCTGTAGGTAGACTTTAGTGCAGTCTTTCCAATCAGCAGTCAGAAGAGGGAGTCGGCAGAGAACAAGACAGAGACTCAGTGCATAAATAGCAGGAATATAGGGATGGCACCTTATCAACAAAGCAAAAGAGAAAACTTTCATTCAGGAAGAAGTGCTTAATGGCACCAAAGCAACAGAGATGACAGAAAAGAGAAAAGGTCACTGACTGGCAGGAAAACAGTCACAGGTAGCCTTTGAATGTGGTCACAGGAATCAGGCAGGAGGGGCCAAATCTGAATTGTGGACCAGAATCTGAGAAGATGAGGCATTCATGTGCTGGGACTTGAGCATGAGGACTCGACAAGTACAGACCACTTTATAAAGAAACAACAAAACAGAAGGGGGTGGTGTCAGCTGGAAATGTGGTGCAGAAGAGAAGACTGGAAGAAAAATGGAATGCTGATTGTTGTTTGTTTGTTTTGTTTTGTTTTTCTCCCCACTCGGGCAGCAGGCAGGAATTAATAGAGAGGGAAAGAATGAGAAATTGCTACAGTAGGGTTAAGGGGTGAAGCTGTATTTTAGAGAGTGTGTGAAGGCCTCAGAAAAGTGAGTTACAGGGTGTGTGCTTGCAAGAAGCAGCAGCAGCGAATGCTAACTGGCAGCCTGTGAAGTCTAAGCAGCCAGGCAGTGAGAACACTCTTGCCTTCACATTATCTCCTCCCCCTCGGATTATTCCTCCTCCTGACTGGTGGCCACCTTGTGTCCGTGCCCCGCTCTGGACTGCTTTTCACTGTCCAGCCATCGTGCTCTCTGCTCATGGCCCTGGTACATTCCTGAGAGCTTCAGTGCCGGAGGTGCTGTTAAGAAATGAGGGGCTGGGGATTTAGCTCAGTGAATGAGCTAAACACTTGCCCTGGGTTCCATCCTCAGCACCCCCAAAAATCACAAAAATATGGGCATTTGCAAAACTAAAGTATAATGCTAGCCTGAAAGCTAATTAGCTACATAAGTGAACTCCATAAACACTTTCCAAAACAAATCCTTAATTTCAAGTGATTTTGACATTTTATATGTTTTTTTTTTTTTTTCTTGTTGGATTTATACAGCCCAGAAGTGGCTAGTCCAAACCTGGATAATTCATTGTAAAAAGTAGAAACACTTGACTACAAAGAAAATAGGATAAGACTGAATTTTTCTAAGCAAGTAGTCACTAAGTACTTTTAGTAGATAAATGAATACCATTTATCTTTAAAATGTACAACTTGTGGACATGAATCATTCTTGTAGAATAATTGAATTATTTTTCAGGTTATTTCTCGGCAAAAACAATTAAAAAGTTAAAAATCAAAGATTATCTTTGCTGTGATTTTCTATAAATTGAAAGGTTAATGTTTCATTAAAGAGTAATCTTGCAGCTATATTTATTTCTCAAATCATGACTCTTTTGTGCCTATACATACATAGTATCATAATATTAAAAGCATGATTTGTGAGCCAGACGTGGTGGCGCACTCCTTTAATCCCAGCACTCGGGAGGCAGAGGTAGGAGGATCGGTGTGAGTTTGAGGCCACCCTGAGATTCCATAGTGAATTCCAGGTCAGCCTGGGCCAGAGTGAGACCCTACCTCGAAAAACCAAAAAAAAAACCAAAAAAAAAAAAAAAACATGATTTGTGTATGAACGCTTACGAAAGGAATCTTTGAGTGTTGAGCTTACTCTAAAGTCACACTGTTGGTATTTAACTCTGGCCTCAGGCTATGTGATTTGATAGAAGTTACAGTCTTGATTGTTGTCTCACCTGTAAATATGCCCTGCTTAAAATGCTTCCTGGAAGTGATTATTGGGAAATTTCCTGGCAAGCACAAAGAGCCTGCAAGTAAGTTCTGGCATATGGCAAGACTTGCTTGAGCATTGTTATAGCATCAGGTTATATTTCAGAGCTATAGAAGTCCATAATTAATAAATGTCAAGCATTGTTTGGAGTCTTTCCTTCCTCCCTACAGATATGCTTTATTTTTTCTGGCATAAATGACCAATAATCTAGCTTTTAAAGAACAATTTGATAGACTGTCTACTGTTTCTGGGACTTAGATTTAACATTAAGCCTTCAATGTAAAATGATAGTCATTTTATTTCCTATATCATACAAAGCTATATGGTTTGTAGTTTTAGGTACTTGAATTCATTTTTTTTCCTGAAAATTTCTTGGCTTCATTTCTCTCTAAACTAAGTAGAGATGGAAAAGGAAGGTGAGTCAAAGCAAGCCAAGTTAATCAAGACTGACCACACTCATGGGTTTGTTTTGTGTGCTGATTACTACTGGTCATCACCAGTTACCTAAAAGACTAATTGATAATGGATAATGTGTGCTTGTACAAACATGTTTCCTTCTAGAAGCTTCCTGGAGAACACAAACAGGTCATCTACCTGCATCATAATTGTAAATGAGACACACTTTTTCCTGGCTCGCTGCTGCTGTTCACAGCCCCCCCCCCTCACTCTTTAGTGTGAACCTTGTTCTCTATCCTCCCTATAGTTTAAAAGCACATCCCCCTCACACACTCATGCCTTTACACCATTTCATCTTCTCATGGAACCTTGGCTGAATGACTGGTGTCCATGTCATAGTCAGCTCCTCTAGGAGCCTCTGCAGCCCTTCCACTCCTTGGCCTTGGAGGTGTCACATAGCATCTGATGGATTCCTATTGGGCGCATATCCCAAAGGCCTTTGAGATGTAGCGAGGACATTAAAATAGGTTGTGTGCTGATTTATTATGGAGGTGCATGGCATATACATTTTTATTTATTCATTTATTTGAGAGGGAGAGAGAGAAAGGCAGAGAGAGAGAGAGAGAGAGAGAGAGAGAGAGAAAGATTGGGAGAGAATGGGCACACCAGGGCCTCCTGCCACAGCAAAGGAACTACAGATGCATGTCCCACTTTGTGCATCTGGCTTTATGTGAATACTTGGGAATGGAACCTGGGCCAATAGACTTTGTAAGCAATTGCCTTTAACCACTGAGGCATCTCTCCAGCCACTTTTTTAATGACAAAGAGAGAGAGCGAGAGCGAGAGAGAGAGAGAGGGCGCAGTCACACACCAGGGACTTTGGCCACTCAAACAAACTCCAGATGCATGTGCCACCTTGTGCATCTAGTTTGAACGGGTCCTGGGTCCTTTGGCTTTGCAGGCAAGTGCCTTAACTACTAAGCCATCTCTCAAGCCCAACATACACATTTTTGATTATGTAGTATGTTAGTAAATGTGTTTGTCCATTTTATGTTGTTTGATAACATCAAAACATGGCAATTACACTAGTAGTAACCATCTTATTTATTTATTTATTTGGTTTTATGAAATAGGTCTCATTCTAGCCCAGGCTGACCTGAAATTCACTATTTAGTCTCAGGGCGGCCCGAACTCACAGCGACCCTTCTACCTCTGCATCCAGAGTGCTGGGATTAAAGGTGTGCACCACCAAGGCCGGCTATAACCCTCCTTTTGAAAAGTTAAAGCACAGACTTAAACTATTCCAGTTGTAAATTTTCCACATTTGTATAAGGGTTTCGGAGATAATAAGCTGTATTCAAAAACACACCCAATCTCTGTGGCTTATCCCTGCAAAGGTTTTCTTTCTTCTGTGGTATCAATGGTGCACTCTATTCAGGGTCTTAGACATCTAAGCTTCTTCCCTCTTTCTCCAGCATGTGACTTTCAAAGTGGCTGAGGGTGTGACAGAGAGGGATGGGAGAAGAACAATTATTCCACTCATCTGGAGAAGTCAGACCAGCATTTATGCCTGCCTTGTCTTAGCTGGAGTAAAACAAGTAGATGAAGGAGAGGCTGAGAAAGCGCATCTTTTGTGTGCTCAGGCATGGCAAGTGTGTGTGTGTGTGTGTGTGTGTGTGTGTGTGAGTGTGTGTGGGGTGTATTTGCGACTTCAAGCAGATTGGGGGGATGGACATGCCAGGTTCTTTAGCCACTGCAAATGAACTCCAGATTCATGTGCCACTTTGTGCATCTAAATCAGATGTGGGTACCGGGCAGTCATGGTTTGCTCGCAAGCACCTTTAACCACTGAGACATCTCTCCAGCCCTCAATTTCATATTCTTTGAAGAAGACCTGAAAGGGGCTGTTAAAAATCAAATGCTTCAAGTGGAAAGTGTTAGCTCTGCAAGTGTGTTGAGTTCTTGTCATTTTCATAGGCATATTAATTACTGAGGGTGGGTCTCTTAGATCCTCATCTAAGTAAGTAGTACATCAATATTTAAAGGTTAAACAAAAATAAAAATTGAGGCATATAATCATTCTCAATATTGATTGAAAAATATTTTAAATTTGTTTATTATTATGTACTTGATACATACATAGTAATTTGATACTAAATTCGCATTTTAATTTCATCTATAGTATTAGTGTGCAGGTTATTTAACCTGCCATGAACTTTAAAAGACCTTAAGTTTGATATGGTTACAGAATTAACCATTTCCTTAATTGGTAACTGAGCATTCAATTAGAAAACCACCACTGCAATTAGAAAACAATGTGTGATGCTGGTAGATTAGGCCTTTCTTTAGATCTTATGAAAAACTTAGATAAGCACACAGAATATCAGTGCGTATCTATTGTGCTTTGAAGAGAGTAAACATTGCAAAATTAACCGATTATGAAATTATCCACCAAATGTGACTTTCTCCACAACAATCATTTTATCCTCTTCCAGCAGTATTCCACTAGATAAGATCACAGAGTACAGAGAAAAGCTGTACAAGGTGTCATATCGTTTTGTAATTTGGTACCTTGAGTCAGCCCAGGACACAAGTGAGTCACTATGGAGTGGGCTGATAGGAGCCGATCCCTGGTGTTCCAAGGGCATGAATATACAGCCCTCACAGGTGTGGCTCCCAGAGCCCTGCGGCCTGCCAGAGCATGGAGAAACCTGTATCTAACAACAATAGCAAAACACAAGAGATGAGAATGCTTTTGGCCTTAATCTCACATGTTCCTTATGAAGAGAAGCAAGAATTCTAGAACAGTGTGAAGTAGAAATTATGTACTTGGTGATCCACCGCATTGGGAAACCACAGATTAGTGGAATCAAGAGCAGTCTGTAGTTTCCATGATTTGGGGAAACATTATTAAAATGAGAAAAAAGTGTATTCTCCCTGATTTTTTATTATTCAAAACAGTGTTTGTGATATCAAACTGAAAAATATTCCATTGCAAGTTTTTAATGAAAAGATTGCCCAGAGAATTTATTATTCTGTTTATTTCTGAGATTGTCCCTCCATATGCCAGCAATAGCACTAAACTTTCTTTTTTTTTATTTTTTATTTTTTATTTATTTATTTTTTCTTTATTAGTTAGTTTTGTATTCAGCAAATACAGTCAGTTTGGTACCATTATTAGGCTCATCCGTGACCTACCCCCTCCCCTTGGCCCCTCCTTGTTGAGGTATACGGGTCATGCATTGTGGAGTTAGCCCACAGTTATGGGTAAGATAAATGTCTCTGCATATCATGACCCAACATGTGGCTCTGACATTCTTTCCACCCCCTCTTTCGCAAAATTTCCCTGAGCCCTGTTGGGTTCATTTTTGGTCTGCTTCAGTGATGAGGTGTTGGGGGCCTCTGAGGATCTGGCTCTCTGATTTGGCAGGAGTTGGTTTTTCTCTGTGTTGTTCTCCTTCACCCTTGTGCTGGTATCCAGTTCATCAGGAAAACAGCCCCCTTGCTTGTTTCTCCAACTTTTCTTAGTTTCAGCCGGGGCCCTTTTGAGGTATGATGGGGTGGCTCTCTCCTTAGGATCTACATCTGTCTGAAAAAGAGAAGCATATTCTCCAACGGAGAGTAAGTTAGCATCAGGACAAATGAGATAACCCTTTTTTTTAATAGAGAATTTAATAGGTGTTGGCCCTCTTGTAGCCTACAATTGATGGTAGCTTGATATTGGAGAGTGGGCTTATGTTTGGATATGGTTCTGACTTGTTTCCCAGCTCCAGCTATGGGTCCCATACCAGTGAGGGGATCAGTTAGCCGAATTGAGAGCAGTTGGTTCCCCACCATGGCTGTGTGCCACCACTGCACTTGTGTGGGCATCACAACAAGTTATTTGCTGCTAAGTAAGTTAGACCATGCGTTGCTTCGACAGATATTGGTCATTTTCCCCCAGTCTTCCATGTAGCACCTTCTGGCACTAGACGCGCTGACTGTCTGGGGACTGACTCTCTTCCACCTTCCAGCCATGCCATTCTAATTTGCATGTCAATCACATAAGGTGTCTTCAGCAGCAGGGTCTTACCACTAGCCTTTGGTGGGTCATCAAGTACTCTGACAGAAATCTATCTGTCTTTTAGGAAACTTTGTAGGACTCTCTGATCAAAAGCTCATTGTGGATGATAGCCCCATGCTGGTTCTGGGAGTTACAGGTCAGTGCCCACTAAGAAAATGAGGAAAAAGATAACTAAGCACTAAACTTTCTAACTGAAGCCACCCTGAAAAGCCACCCTGATAGGTTACTTTATTTTATATACACACTGTCTCTTACTCCACTCCATCTACTTTCTCTACAATGCAGCATGGCTAAGGCTGCCACTTGTGACTCTGAAAAAGTATGTTTAAGTATACACTACTGGGAAAATTGATTATTTTTATGGAATAAAATAATGTAACATTTTTCATATCTTTAATATTATGGTGCAAATTATTTTCTTATTTTAAAATCATAAAATAGTTCTATTTTCTGTCCAGAGGAGGGGTGTGTGTGTGTGTGTGTGTGTGTTTATTGAATTTATACTAGGTTGTTTATGTTCTCCCACATCAACCAAAGCCAAACATTTTCCCTAAGATTTTCCAAAGCTTAT
The DNA here is from genome assembly GCA_036346955.1 of Dipus sagitta. Lineage (NCBI taxonomy): Eukaryota > Metazoa > Chordata > Mammalia > Rodentia > Dipodidae > Dipus > Dipus sagitta. The sequence goes on from CM070783.1 coordinate 107,168,246, forward strand.
AATCCAGCAGTGAAGGGTCGTGGACTGGACAGGCATTCTGGGAGTGAACAGACCTGATTCAACCCTAGATTCAGTATCTACTATTGGTGTGTCACTTGGGATTCAGTTTACTCATTTTCTAAGCATATAATTCAGTCCTGAGTAAGAGAACACACCTCACTTATCTCTCTGGGCTGCTGAGAATGTGACTATAGACAACTCACCAAGAGCACTGCAAATGTAGCTGCAGTTAGTGATGGAATTAGGGACTGTTCATATGGTAGAAGGACAGAGGCCAGCTGGGACCAATTTTGAGAAGTCCATGATTATAGACAAGACCATTGTCAGTCATTAATTTATATGATCTGTGACTAGACATACCACGTCTTGGAGCTGGTTTTCTTCTAAATGAAGGTAACATCTGCCTTCATTACTTCAAATGACTGCTGTGATGTTTATAGAAAAGAAAACAATAATGTGTTGTCTAAGCATAAACAGTAGTAACTTTGTTCTGCTTTCTTGGCACTAGATTCCCATCCCTAAGAGGGAGTCTTGGTACAAGCAGGAGTATCAGTCAGACAGTTGTGTGGGAAGGAATGGTTAGACAGGGAATTTAAATAATGTGATCACTGGAGTTCTGGGGATGATGCATGTGTGAGGGAACTGGAGTAGGATGGGATAAGGGCATGGAGATGCTGTGTTCAAGGAAGTTGAAACTCGTTCTGGATGTTTTATTTTCCTATCTTATTCTTGCTTCTTTAAGCAACTAGTCCCATAAGAACCATGGCTAGAATGTCACATGAGATACTGAAAATGCTACAGAGTTCTCTAGACTTCATTAGGATGAGAGAAGATGGTGACATCAGAGAGCTGCACAGAGTTAGAAGTAATGTTGGCTTATGGGAGGTGTCACCTACATCACAGGCTGCGAGTGAGAACTGAACAGGGAGGGAACCTCACCCTGGAATGAGATATGTGGGCTCTGCGGGGTCCATAGTACAGAAAACAGTCGAGAAGCTGGAAATAAAGACAGGCGGGTGTGTAAGGTATGAAGGGAATGGATATTCATATTGACTGTATTCAAGAAAAAAATGCATTTCTAAACTTTAGAATATTGAATTTTATGTAATGAAGCAGTAAACATAGCTTCTGGAATGTAATGAAAAGCCAAAGGTGAAAAGGAAAGCATTAAACTTAAAAAAAAGATTAGTCATAAGAGGTCTGAGTCGTTTAAATGCTTATTCACTCCTAATAAACATGCGGTCTTCTTTGGTTACCAATATATTTTACTTAAGGTTAAATTTGGTTTATATTTAAATGCTAATTGTTGATGAAGATAATAACAATATTTTTGATCACTGTCTTCCTAAACTAAAAAGAGAATAATGATTAAAGAGGAGGAAAGTAGAATAGAAAATTACTTTCTGATGTTTGTCTCATTTGAATAAATGGTAGAAAGACAGCAAGTATGTATTGCATTTATTATAGAATAGTCAGTTCCCATTTGTTTTCTTAGGTGTGCCTATTCGCTTTTAGGAACAATGAATTGAGATATTTGTGTGATCATATTTTGAGGGGTTTTGTTTTTTGTTCGTAACAATAAAGTAAATTTTACTTCTTTTGTGACTGATTGCCTCAGAAAGTATGAGTTATGTCTTCCCCAACAAAGGAATTGAGTGCTCCATATCAGATACTTGCCATCTTACTGACATTTTTATCTAATATTTAAACTAATACATGTTATCAAAAGATACCATGTGCTAAAACAATTCATTATCAAATGTGTTTGGTTAGTTATGGTTGAAGAGAGAACAATTTGACTCGTTTGAAAACCAGACTCACCATTTCTGAATAATAGCTAATATTCCTCTGGAGATTAAAACCTTATATCCCCAGAATAACAGTTTAAGCTGTACACCTGTTCTGTCATTTGACCTCAACTACATGTATAAGCAAGGAATGGTTTTCACTTTCTTCTTTGCTTCGGCTAGCAGAAACTATATATATTTTGACCTAGTCACTTGGGCAGGACAAATTACATTGCAGGTTTTAAATCATTTGATTTATAAAAAGCATCCAAATGGGTTTGCTTGCCAAAAGATCACCCAAAGTAAACAAGGTCTCCATTTCTCCTGGAGACTAATGTTTCCACAGTGTTAGTCAAATTAGGCTTTTCGGTTATTATTTATTATAAGATGCTTCATTTGGTTTGTCATTGGAGGTGGGTTAGATCCAGTCATGTGTTGGAGTTTAAGAGCCTTCTCTAGGAAGAAGGGATATGGGGAGCACTTGGTTTGTCAGATTTGCTGATTTCTGTCGTGGGAAAACTTAACCTACGTCATGACCAATTTCAAGCCACCCGGTGAGATCACTGGATGTGGAGATGAGAAGGGATGTCTCCGTCTGTAGGTGGAGCAGTGTGGGCCGGCTCCAGCACAGCGCTAAAGGGACGTGCAGGACAAGGCTCTGGTATCTCTGGTGATGTGAGAGGATGGGACACTGTTGGGGAGCATAGGGGTTCCAGGAAGAACATTCCTTCCGGGCTCATCATAGTTAAGCCAGAGAGTTTAGATACCGAGTAACTCACTTCTGGTTTACGAAGTGTACCTGGGCTTCATTTGTAGTCAGACCAGCCTCGTTTTATAAAACTTGAAGATTAGTGCATAGAACATAGTCCCAGGAGAGGTTTACAAAATCATTATTTTATTGCCTATTGAGAACACTGGCTTTTTGTTCAGCTTCTCCCAGAATCCTGGCTTCTAAAATCTTTTGGCTTTATCATGCAAACAAGTTCATTGGCTAGGGCCCTAATCATTTTCAGATGATTACAGAGAGTTTCTGATAAAGTTGAATGCTCACTTTTCAGTACCTAATGTGTCTTGGATGATCTTCAGCCTACATATATCATCACATTAGACTTGTCGGTTTTCTGCCCTCGCCCTGGCTTGTTCACACTTACTTGAAGTATAAGTAGTTTCTGTTATTACACCCACCACAGAGAAGCTCCCAACCCTTTCCCTGAGCCAGGTGTCTAAGGTGGATGATGGGTGAAAGTCTTATGTCTATCCAGTGACTTTTGTAGTCCGTGTAAATTTTAATGTTTTTTCATTAACATATATAGCACAAATAGAATCCGTCTGGGCTATGCTGTGCAGCTCATTCTCTCCTGGGATCTAATTCCCTTCTTCCTTCCCCTGCCTCTCTACCAGACACAGCTCTGGAATCACTCTCTCTAGGGTGCCTTCTCTATGTAGTTTCCTCAGCCTCCTGGGCCTACCTGGGAGGTCCTCCTAACTGGGGTTGCCAGTTCAGTCTGCTGACCTCTCATTAAATATTGCTAGACTTCCTATAACCACTGGAGTTTCCTCAAATATGCTTTTTTGAAAAATAAAACTTCAAACCCAAAAGAAAATTATCCTATCTATATAATAAGTTCCCTCTTACCATTCAAATTCATGCACTAATTATTAAAATTTCTTCATGTTTTGTTACTCTGTTCTTTTATTCAATGCAAGAAATCAAATGCAAGGCCTCATGGATGACATGAAGTTGCCACATTATGTTGCTTCATGTTTTTGTCTCATGTACTTATAGATATATATCTGTATGTGTAATCGTACTTTTTTTTTGAAGTTTTGAAAGGAATAAGTGATGCATACCCACTCCTTTTAAGAGTGAACTTTAGCCAAGTGATGCTGCTGTAGTGAATTAGAAATTTTTGAAGATTTAACCATTGATTCACTGCCTTATCAAATAATTACAAGCTATTGTGTAATGGGCACTGAAGATAAGCCTTGATGTAGACAACCTGACTACAGGATTGTATGTGTGTGTGTGTGTGTGTGTGTATGTGCACGTGCGCATGTGTGTGATAGAACTATGACTCAGTCATAAGGAGGATATATTTTTACCTTTGAAATCAGAAAGAGAAACACTATGCTCAACTCTATCATGTGTTCATTTATTCCTTTCTTTAATAACCAACATTTAGCATTTACTTTGTGTAAGGCTCTGCTGATATACTTTAGTTTCCTTCCCTTTACAGTCCAATCTTATGTCAGAGACAGAGAAGGTCTTCAGACTAGCAAGGAAAAGAAAAGTGCAGGCTATTTCAAGACCTCATAGCAGTTTAACATCGTGAGGGAAAATGCTAAGGGGTAGTTGTGAGATGAGGAAGCTGCAGGCTCGGGCCCAGCTGATGAAAGATTTCTCAAGTTCAGTTTATGCATGCAAAATCTGTGTTACAGGACTCTGTGAGACAGATGGGATGATGGGATCACCATAGCGACCAGATTTGTGTTTAAATAATCTTGTCACAGAGGCTGTGAAAAGGATTGATCTTGATGTATTTAATTCAGGGAGATTAAGCCTCTCTTCAATAGGAGCAAGCTCAAATATTAAACTTGATTCAAAATCACATTTATATAATTATTATATGTTTAATAAATTAGCCAATGACTCATGCATCACCTAATTTCTCTTATCTGAGTGCTTTATTTTCATTCATATATTTTTTCAGAGAAAAGTAACATCTAAAATAAAACATACATTACTTGATCAAGAAACTAATACTTTCTGCAGCTACTATTTTTGCAGAAGATAAAGGAGAGCAAGGGAGCAGGCAAGAGGAAAGAGAAACAGAAGCTGGCTATAATTATGAGCCTGGGTTTGTGAGGTATTGAATGTCATTCAAATCATTTTATTTCTTGCTGCAAAACTCGTTTGGTTGGATAAATGGATAGGAATTAATCAGTGAAAACATGACTGTGATCCTAGAGATTTTATAATTGATGTAATGTTTTTGTTTATTTGACCAATTAAGGTCTCATTGACTTACAGATGACAAAACTCAGAGGAGCCCTGGCTCACACCATTTGGGTTCCAGGATCACTGCATTGCAGGTTTGACAGAATCAGCAGCTGGCTCAGACCCTGTCAGAGATGATTAGTAGAGATCTCTGGAACATGGCTAACGTTATATGCTATAAAAGCAAAAAAAAAAAAAAAAAAAAAAAAAAAAAAAAAAAAAAAAAAAAAACCTTAGCTCTACTTAACAGATCATGTTTGTTTTATACTCTTACATCAGCTTAGTTCATAGTTTGTTATTTTCCCCAAAGAGCATATTAATGTGATTTCTGAAGGTCTCAGGCTACCTGGCTTTTACACACTCAGTTCTGTCAAGAGTGTGGAACTAACAGATTCTTGCTACAGGGTTTGTCCCTTGTGTTGTAGAGTGCTTAATTGCATCTCCAGCCTCTACCCCATGCCCGCCAGGATGCCAGCAACACTCCCTACCCCTGCTTCAACTGTGATACCAGTTATGTCCAAATGTCCTGTGGTGCACAGAATTATCACTGCTTGACAACCACATTCAAGAGCTAAAGCAAGCAGAAAGTCACCCCATCAACCTTTCCATGGGTTCATTATGTGGTATTTATTTATCATAATTAATTTTATATAATTATATATGGATAGAGAATGGAATGCTACTTTGTTGAATGCTCAAAGTTAGCAAATACATAGTAAAATGAATAAATATGACATCTCTGGAACTGCCTAAATTAACATTTATGTGAGGTTTTCATAGCTTTTGAGTTAAGGTAGTAAGTCAGGTCACTAAATCACAGAACTGTATCTCATAACATGTTAGAAAAGTTTGGTGTCTTAATATAATAGAAAAATGGAATAAATTCAATAATATGGGTGAAAGATAGTCTTGTCTAGGCAGGTTTACTGTCTAGTACCTGAAATTAGACATTTGTTTTATTGTATTATTAACTATTATTTTTTTCACAATCTGAAAGTTATAAATAGAACCTGAAAATAGCATTGAGAGATATAAAGTGAAGTCATTGTTGGACTTTATTTTATAGACTTTGTACACTTAAGAGCCTAATCCTTATCCTAAATATTATCGACTAATTAAATTCACAGCTTGAACCCCAACACACTAGGATAAGGTGTTGCAGAAAGGATTCAGCTGTGACTGTTTGCTAGTCAATAAGCTGACTAATAGTGCAGAATTCTTTAACTATGAAAGGAGACCAATTCATAGAGTACTAGTAATTTTCTTAGACTGAAGGTCATAGATGAGTGAATGAAACTAATCTTTATCTTTGTATTTCCTCCCTCCCTCCCCTTCTCCTCCTTCTCTCTCTCTCCCTCTCCTTGTTTACACTATCTCCTTCCCCCGCCCCCCTCATTCTGAGGATCCGAGGACCTTAAGCACATTAGGCAAGCACCCTATCCCTGAGTCATACTCGCAAACACTTGACTCATGTCTGCCTTCTGTGTATTCAGCAATCACCTACAATATAGCAGTCATTTAAGAAAATATCAGTACCTTCCCTCTTATAGATAGTATTATTCCTCAGATATCCTTTATATTGCATTATTTTTAATCCTGCTTCTGAAGCAAGTTAAGAACAGGATTAATTCTTGACCTAGCCAATGACCAAGAGAAAAGAACTGTAATGGATATAGTAGCCATATTGCATCCAAAACTCTCAAGTATATTGGAAAGGTGGATTTTTTTTATCCCACAGTATGTTATAAAATCTCTTCCTTATTCTGCATGTGTGACTTCTCTGAAAGAGTTCCTTTCTGCCTTAGCTTATAGTAATGTCTCTATTTCATATCTAAGGAGTCATATCTTGGTTTGTTCACGTCTTCTTCTTGTGTGTTGTTTCAAAATACTTAAGGCAAAAATTCAAAAAAAGTAAATAATTAAAAAAATAAAAATAAGATAAATAAAATTCCTTAAGGCAAGGGGCATCTGCACACAGAGTGGCTACTCTGCGACTTCACAATAACTTTGTGTTCTTTTCTTGGTAGCTGACCATTTGCAAGGGGACAGTGCTGTCTTTGTAGCAGCTCACAAAGCACTGTGGTTCTACACTGTGGCATATGGCACTGGGGTGGAGACAAGAAGGATACACTGATTGCATGCCTGGATCAGTCTAGTTGTCCACCTCCTACTGGTACCTGCCGTCTCTGCCGATGGCAGTAAGGTGTCCCCTGAGTGGCACAGCCATAGACGTAGCTACTGCTTGCTCATGATCCCAGTTGACTCTATAGAGGACAAATTTGAGGTAGTGATAAAAATCTACATGTTTAACACATTTTATTAGGAACATACATTTAACTCTAGACTGTTCTGAACTCAGTCCTGCTAACATAACTTCTTAGTCCTTATTTATTTATTTGTTTATTTATTTATTTTGGCTTTTTGAGGTAGGGTCTCACTCTAGCCCAGGCTTACCTGGAATTCACTATGTAGTCTCAGGGTGGCCTCGAACGCACAGCAGTTCTCCTACCTCTGCCTCCCAAGTGCTGGGATTAAAGGTGTGCACCACCACACTGGTTCTGTATTTATTTATTTTTATTTTAGAGAGAGAGAGAGGGAGAGAATTGGCTCACCAAGGCTTCAGCCACTGCAATCAAACTCCAGATGCTTGCACCACCTGGTGGGCACGTGTGACCTTGCACTTGCCTCACCTCTGTGCTTATGGCTGTCATGGGATCTAGAGAGTAGAACATGGATCTTTAGGCTTCGTAAGCAAGTGCCTTAATAGCCAAACCATCTCTCAAGCCCTACTTCTTAGTCCATGTTTTGAACAACCATATTGGGTTTTGACAAAGACTATACATGACACAGGGACAAGAGTGCCAAAGGAGACTCTTTATGACAGCTGTGAAAAGAATACAGTTTTTAATTTTTTTTCAAACCCAGGACTCTGGTCACACATGTTCTGGGAGCTCCATAGTAACGCACTGCTTTGTGTGAGCCAGCTTCCAGATTTCCATTCACACCAAGCTCATACCTAGATGGGTGACCTTTTCTTTGAAAGTTCTTCAAGTGATATTTTAGTCACTTTATCATCCTACTGAACGGAGTGGTCACAGGTGGCCAATTTGCAAAGCATTTAACTGTGTTGGAGATTTGAAATAGATGTAGGTCATACCTCTAGCAAACTTAATACCTGGTAACCTTCCTATTGAAATCATTTTCCTACCCAATGGTCCCAGAGCCTTCATATATATATACATATACATATACATACATATATATATATATATATATATATATATATATATATATATGAATTTTGAAAGTGCAGTTGACAAGCAGTTTAAACTATTTTCTGATTTTTTTTTCTGATTGTGTAATCCATTTCATCACTTAACTAAGTGAAAAGTTGTGATCAAACAGTTCTGTTTGGGTTTTAGTAAAGAGCCACTTCCACATCGCCTCACAACCAGACTAAACAACTTACATAGTAATGTTGGCATTATCTTTTTCCTGGTTTAAATAATTTTTCCCCTTATTTTACTTATTTATTGGAGAGAGAGCGAGAGAGACAGATAGAGATAGAATGGGTGCACCAGGGCCTCTAGTCACTGCAAATGAACTCCAGACACACGTGCCACCTTGTGCATCTGGCTTACATGGGTGGTGGAGAATTAAATCTGGGTCCTTAGGCTTCTCTGGAAAGCACCTTACCTACTAAGACATCTCTCCAGTGCCCTAAATGCTTTCAAGTTCTTTCATTTTCAAGTTTTAATGTCTCAGATTCTAAATGTTAGCTGTGTTTTTAAATCACTTTATCGTTCCTCACTAACTTAGAGGTGGTTAAAAATGCTGGAGGGCTACTTGTTATGGTTTACAGCTAAGGGTTGTTGTTGTTGTTCTATTTTACAAACCATTGTAACTTCTGGATTGGAGAGATGGCTTGGTGGTTAAGTGCTTGCCTGTGAAGCCTAACGACCTCAGTTCGAGGCTCAATTCCCCAGTACCCATGTAATTAAGGTGCACAATGCATCTGGCGTTCTTTGCAGTTCCTGGAGGTCCTGGTACGCCCATTCTCTCTCTCTCTCTCTTTCTCTCTCTGTCTCTCTCAAATAAATAAATAAAAATAAACAAAAAATTAAAAAATAAAAACATTACAACTTTGAACATGGACATGAGAAATTTTTGTTTAGTTTCACTTTTTTATTGTAAGTTGTATAGTTGATAACTGTTATGGTATAAATTGAATGAGGTTATTTTAATCATGCATGTCTGTTAAGTGTCCTTTGCAAGGCTGAAATACTATAGAGGGAAAGTTTTCTGTGGTTTTTTTTTTTCCCAGAAATTCCAAAGATACTTTCTTTCCTGAGATGTAATATCAGCTTAAGATAGAAACTGTGTGTGTACATGTGCACGTGTTCATGTGTATGTGCAAGTGAGTTTTTGGATAACCAAGTGAAACTCTCAGAAGCAAAGCTGAAGCTTCCTGTGTCAGGACAAACCTAGAAAGGAGAAAGACTCGTGCTCCATGAGCCTTCCTTCTTCATCAACAAAACGAGATGGTTGTCTCATACAATAAAAATCCTGTCGGCACTCTCAGATTCCCTGACTATTAACTGTGAAGTTCAAATTGAAAAAAAAAAAAAAAGGAGCAATTTCAGTGATCACAGTATAGCTAAAAAGCTGTTAAGTACACTGGTAATCATAGCCAGAGGGTTTATTGCTATTTGAACATTGAATAATGGCATTCTAACCTTGAACTTAGTTACCATCAGACATGTGTTACTCTGGTTCTAAAGACAATGTAGCTCTGATTTCAAGACATAACTTTGAGAGTAAGTACATGTCTTTTATCACATGTGATATTTACAAGTTGCTTTTTATGGCACTTAATTTTATTCCGTTTCAATCCGTTTTTCCTCTTATTTTGCAGCGTGAGTCATCTTGCTGAGCTCTGCAGAGTATAATGCAATATCCTGAGTCCCTAATAAGCTGGCAGATACATTTCCACTTCAATATAGGTGTTGCAGAAAATTTAACAGAATGAGCTAATGCCTCACTTTTAAGTGGTCCGTGTTAGAGGCATAATGCATTTTATGTTTTCAGTTTGTTGTTATAGTTTAGAAATGAAGCAATTTGATGCTTTGGGAGCCTGCATTATAATAGGTGAAAGACTGCAGTTTAAATACATCGGTCCAGTGAAGCAGCAATGCCACAGCCCATTAGGAAGCTGAGCAAGCCGTTCAGTACTGGAGCTATTCTTTGTTACTGTTTATTCACTATGAAAAGGAGAGGCAAAACTAATCGCTCCTAACTGTCAGTTATTTGGGATGAAGAATAAAGACAGCTATTTCTCTAGATAAACGTATTGTTTATTGCCCCTCACTTAACAGCAAAGGGGTAGTTTGCTGAAAGCTAGATTAACTGCTTGATATAGTCAAGAGAATGAAATGAAACAGTGTTCATAACTCCAAAATAAAATTAAATACATATAATGTATATAATTAAGCTATAAATCCAAAAGTAAAAATGCATTATCTATAGCCTGTATTTGGCATTTCTTAATGATTTGATTAACCCAGGGAACATGGCAATTTAATGGAAAACTTCTCCACTTTTCTATAGTATTCGATATATTTTTCACATGAAAACTTAGAAATTAAATGTGGTGAATACTATGGTGGGCCCTTGTCTGGTGTAGACAATTTCCAATCTCAGTTGACCTTAGTGCTTCCATGTGCCCACTTATTTTGGTTCTGCATAGGAGTAGGCAAGACCTAAGTGACATATCATTTGTAATAATGTAAATGTAATAATGTAAATGTTTCAATAGTCACCTTTTACACATAGAATACATGCTTAAAATGAGTCTCATTATCTCATGTTCAAAAAAAAAATCCTGGGGCTGGATAGATTGCTCAGTAGTTAAGGCACTTTCCTGCAATCCCTAAGGACCCAGGTTCAATTCTCCAGTACCCTTATAAATCCAGATGCACAGGTTGGTGCATGCATCTGGAGTTCGGCTAAAGGCCCTGGTGTACCCATTCTCTCTCTCTATGTATTTCTCTCTCTCTCTCCCTCTCAAACAAATTATTTTAACAGTATCTTATATATTTGTATTAAAAATAATTATAAATTAGCATTTAAATTTAAAATTAATAAGAGCATCTACAAACTCAGCTATTATTTTAAATTTATTATGTATAATGCTGAAAACTAGCTTGTTTTTAAAATAATGGGCTTTGGTTGAGAAGGGAAGTTTTCAGACTTGCCCAGTGGACTCCAGCGGTGAGGGTGTGAGGTATCCTTCACTGGAGTGTTGTACCCTTTCCAGCAGTCAGTGTTGGCCGTCAGCATCTCGCAGTGTGAATAGCTCCTATCTGCACTGTCAGGAATGACTACTGTGGCTTCTCTCTATCACTGATATGGCCTGAAAATTAGACCACTCAAACCAGGTATCAATTTGGAGTAGAAGAAAACTGACTGAAAAATGGGTGTCCTGCGATAGCCAGGAGAGTGAGCTTGATGGGTTTGCTCATTGAACACAACGGGTTGTATTCACCAAACAGGTAAAAGTGTTCAATGCGGACCTAAGCATGCAAAAATAATTAGAAAAGCAGAGGAGAGAGCACAGGTTGTCTGAATGGTTAACAAAGAGACATAAATTGCCACAATCCCCACCGCCTGCCCATAGCCCAACACTCAGGGACTTATTTCCACTTCTCTGAAAAGGAGTAATTGTTGTGCTCCTCACAGGCACAAAAAATAGTTAACTTATGCCATGATATTTCTTGCTGGTGATCTCTCATTCTGGTATTTTATTTATATGGCAAAGAAGTGAGCTTCTATGACATATCTATTGTAAGGCTCTGGGGCTAAGCCTCTTTGAGAAGCCTTGTTTTAATCTGCTTGTAATAAAGAAGACTTTGTCCAAAGGGTGTTTTTTTTTTTTTTCACCTTCAGATAAGCGTGGATATGAAGAGGCTCCTCTTCGCAACCTGTTTGTACCAATTCTCACACTGGAGTTTAGAGGATGGAAGATTAACTCCATTGATATCATTAACCTATTTCAATCTATAGATTATCAGTTAGTTGAGATAGGCAGTTCTGACTATCATTAAATTGTGCATACAAATATTTACATCTTGTGTAATTAGCTCATAAAAATAAATAGTAGTTATAATAATAGGATCCAGTACCTATATTTCTCAAGCCATAAATAGGGTTAATGAGTTAATATTATATCACTTAACACAAAACATTTGAGATACAGTGTTGGCCACAGGAATTTCCCAGAGGCTTCAAAAAATCCAAACTTTGATATTAGTCCTCTGTTTCATGCAAAAAAATCATACATGTTTTTATATTATGGCATGATTTTGGTCATCCTTTCATGGTGCAGCTTCAGCTATAGGGCATAATGACATCTTCATAAATGAGTAGCTTGAATGAATTATTTTGCAGAAGCTTTCAATTTCAGAAATACTTTTAAATCATGAGAGGAAAACATTGTATTTTGGTACGCAAGGCTTTCTTGAGAAAAAAAATGTTAAAATGTTCAGATATTTACAAGTATTGACTCCAAAGACTTAAGAAAATATTTTGACATATTGTCTTGAAGTAAATACAAATTGAATTGCACTTTGTTTACTTTTATTGTTTTAAATGTCTAATGAAATGATAATTGAGCTCTTTACAATTAAAAAAGATCTTTGAAAGTGCTATTTGTTTTTGTGGTGCATACCTGAAATACAAAACTGCTTTAGAAGCAAAATGTGATGGTTTTGGTCGGTTGGACTTGCTGACTAATGGTTGCTGGACCCTTTCCATATGACACACTGTTATGTAGACAATCATATATTAGCTGTTGCTAAAGGCAATGCCAAAACCGAGGAACAGCAAAGAGTGTTTTGTTGACTGTTAGTGCGTTTTTAGGAATGTAAGCTGCTGTGGAGAATGCAGGACAACCTACGTCTCCTCCAGGGGCCCGACGGGTGCCGCCGCTCTGTGTCTCTTCCTGGGGAACTGTGGCTCTTGGGGTGTGCCTCCTGCTTGCTGCCCATCTTCTACTTCTCTTTTGTCACTTTCTCTTTCCCTTAGTTTCCCCTTCCTTATCTTCTCCCAGAAACTCAGTGTGATTCAGATTAGCATTTATGGTTGAAGGTTTAGCACTGATTCCTGTAGTTTAAAACAAAAACTCAAATCCCCGGTAGCATTACCCATGAGGCTATCCCAAGTAGTGTAAGAAGTTTTGTTGTACGTATGGAGTAACTAACACTGATCGTAATAGTTTCTTTCTTCAACTATGGCATTATCTTTTCATAAGGTGGTATTATACTGTAATAAAATTGTGCTCAGATGTAATGCTTTTCCATTGGCTTGTCCTGGACTTTATGGGACTTTAAATCTGGGTTGATCTGAAACTCCCTTATCCTTAATCACTATATGGTCTGCAGAGACCTGAGCCTATCTATATGCAGCATATGAGAAGGAGTGTAGTTAGGACCCTGGAGGGTAGCTGGAGCCCAGTTCAGTTGAACCCTGATGCCTTCACCTAGCCACAGAGCATTGGTAAATCTCTCCTTATCTCTTCATCCTCTTGTGGGTATTGTAGTGGTGCCTCCTGAGTAGAATCATCAATTTTCAATGAGCTGGCAGATGTGAACCATTAGAACCACCTCATACACACAGCATAGGACAGTAACTGTCAGCTGTCATGACATGGTCAGCAAAACTTTAGATAGATTTAGATTGATTGAGAATTTACATTGTGGTATACATCTGTCTATTTGGAAGTCAAACACATGGTCCAGAATCCTTGACATGTATTCATTTAGAATTATTTGATATTGAGTGCCCTAAATTTCTTTTCTGATAAGGTCTATCACATTAATCAATTATTTGATGAAATGTACAGCCAGCCAATGACGGACACATGGTATTAAGAATATTTTATCAGCTCAGCATGGTGGTGCTCATCTTTAATCCCAGGCTTTGGGAGGCAGAGGCAGGAGGATTGCTGAGAGTTTGAGGATGCCCTGAGACTACATAGTGAATTTCAGGTCATTCTGAGCTAGAGTGAGACCCTAACTCAAAAAACAAAAACAACAACAAAAAAGGGATATTTTATTTGTGTTACACCAATAGGAGTAAGATATAATAGTATATTTGTTCTTATATGTATTTGTCTAGTTATTCTTTCTTATGACAGCTAAATTTACATGTCACTACAATGAAATAAGAACAATAGAACATAAGTGTATATTTTTGGCTACTTAATATACATTTATTTGAGGAAAGAAAATGAGACAGGCTGCTCTTAAATTGGGCACTCTACCAGCCAGGGAATCCCCACAAATGCATTTTCGTGGTACTAGTATTCTACACTTGCTTGCATGTTACTACATGTGTACTGACCTATAGTTCTGTCAAAGCTTGAGAGCTCTTGCCCAAAGTATTTTAAATGTGTTTATATTATTGCTCATACCAGTGAAATAGTTGTTTCTTATAATCTTCCACAGTGTCTATAATTCACATAATATCAGAAAATCCTATTCATGATCCATTCCATCATTACTAGAAGTATATCATGTATGCTTGTAGTAGATGAACACCCTATCAATTACATTTTGATTTATAAAATGCTTATTTGGGATCTGAGGAGGTGGCTTAGTAGTTGAAAAATGCTTGCTTGAAAAACCCGCTGACCCAAGTGTGATTGATCAGCAGCCACATAATGCCAGATGGAGAGAGGTGTATGCAGTTGTGATCCCAGCACACCTATGGCAGTGAAGCCAAAGCCAGGAGATCTCAGAAACTTGAGGCCCAGCTAAACTGGCACAAGTGAAGCTGTAAAACCAAAATGGTAACAAAGAAGACCCTGTCTTAGGCAAAAAGGAAGGAGAGGACAAACACCCCAAGGTTGTCTTCAGACCTACACACACGCACCATACACATTCACACATATGTACATACAAACCCATAATAATAAAGTGCTTATTTAGAAGGCTTAATATGCACTAAGTAACTTAGCTAAGCTTTATTCAGTAATGGTGAAATACAAAAATTTGTCATTTAAAGTAACCACTGACATTCTGATCGACTCGGGCTATAGCACATTGGCAGAATCTGCAATGAAACCACAGCTCTTATGTAGTTGAGGTGTTCTCCAAGTAGCTATTTCTGAGGAAGGTCGGCCAACCAAGTGAGATCATTTATACTGGGCAGTTACTTTCCACGTGGCTCTTGCATGGAAGTCACCTACACATGTTATAGTTGCTTTCCTGGGAGCATGAAATATTTAGACTATTCTAGCTTTTCTCTCAGATGATTATTTTGATTATAGTTTACATTTTTGGCAAGATGTAGTTTCCTTCCTTGGAAGCTGTTCAAATTTCTCAGAGTTGTGGGTATTACGTTTATTGGAACATGAGTTTTTTTCTAAATGGCATTTACTTCGAATAATTGCTGCTAATAAGCATTGAAGATCATGAGTACGGTTGGGAAAACATTCAAATTATTCATTGATTATTAGGTAGAAGCCTCTAATGAGGTGTTAAAAGATGTTGTGTAACTTTAACATGGTATTCCTATCCCTAAGGGTACCAAGAGCTTGAACAAGTAAGAGTTCACACACTTTCATTCATTATATTAAACCCTTCATAGGAGTTACATGTTTTAATGATATACTTTAGTATAGTTTTTACACATTTTCCTGTGTGGAATTTACTTTTAGTCATTTCTATTTATGTGTATAAGTGTATATTCACATGTTTGAAGCATTGACTTTACTATTATTCTTTCTTAATATTGATGTTTTTATATGGCATTATATATTAGGAGAACTCTGATTAATCAAAATATTCACAAGTAAAATTCAGGTTAAGATATTTTTGTATTTTTGTTTTGTTTAATTTTTAATAGCAAGTCCTTATGCCATAGATTTGAGAAATATATAGTGGCTAAAATTGACTGTTGAGGAATTACAGTAGAATAAATTACCTTTTGCTTCAGAAGAGTCATCTTCATTTTTGAGAAGTTATAATTGCAAAGAATCACATATTTTTCAAACTTTTAATGTGTTTTCTTTATCAGATTTATATGTATATTACGTGTATGTAATAAGAAGATATAAACTCCAACCACCTTCTAGTTGATTGGTACAAAGCCTGATTGGAGAAATGTGGTCAAATATGAGTCTGTGTGAAGACAGAATTTTATAAGATTCATTGCTCGAATTATGTCTATAAACTTCTGGCAAAAAAAAACAGAGGACATTAAACTATTATGTCTTTATTTGCTATATAGTAAATTGTTTTTACAAAACTATAACCTTGGGTATTGCTCTGTTAATGAAATTTCTATGTATAATTTCAACATTTCCAATTACTTGATTAATTTAAATTAACATGAGTGTAGGAACATATTTTACTTATTGTAACATTATAACATCACAGAATTGGTAAATGTGGACTTCATTGTTGTGGGAAAATCATTGTTACTAAACTCTTTTCTGTGATAACACAGGATATTCTATGGTTAGCAAAACTCACTTGTATTTCACTTTTACCTATATGCATCTTTCCGTGAAAATGGTTTCAATTTAGTGAGCAAATAATTATTTTTTCACATTTGTTAAATTAAACATGAGTTTATGAGAAAGGTTCATTTTCTCTCTTTGATTATAAAGTGTTTTTTTCAGGTTTGAAACAATATAGCAAGAATAGGAGAAAATGTGTTTCTCTGAAATACTTAATTTTGTTTCACACAATTCAGTGAAAGATTTAAAAGCAATGTCAAGTGATTGCTTGATCAGCTTAATTCATTTTGTACTGTTCTTTTGACATCATAACCTGCTTCAGTGCAGGGATGTATAAGATATACAAAATCTTTGTTAATTAGTTTATTAACCGTATTAGTGTAACTAAATCATCAGTGTGTCTAGCCTTCTAAGGTAGGTATATTTGGACTTAGTTGGTAAGTAGATGCAGTGATGTTTTACCAAGTAAGCAAAGCTAAGTATAACATAATGTACCTTTAAACCTTCCTGGCAATAGCAAGAGCCACATGGAAGACACTTTCTGCACTCACCATTGGACTTAGGTAGTGGCGAGGCAAAATGTCACTCAATGCTTTGTTAAAACAAAGGAAACATTTTCCCCATAATAAGAAGTAAAAATAAATAAATAAACAAAAGTGTACGGCTGAAACTAAGAAAAATTGGAGAAACAAGCAAGGGCGCTGTTTTCCTGATGACCCGGATACCAGCACAAGGGGGAAGGAGATCAGCACAGAGAAAAATCAACTCCTACCAAATCAGAGAGCCAGAGCCTCCGAGCCCCCCAACAACTCATCACTGAAGCAGACCCAACATGGCTCAGGGAAATTTTGCGGAAGAGGGGGCGGAAAGAATGTCAGAGCCACATGTTGGGTCATGATATGCAGAGACATTTAGCTTACCCATAACTGTGGGCTAGCTCCACAATGCATGACCCGTATACCTCAACAAGGAGGGGCCAAGGGGAGGGGGTGGGTCATGGATGAGCCTAATAATGGTACCAAACTGACTGTAAAAAAAATAAATAAATAAAATAAATAAAAAATAGATGCAAGCATGGCAAACAAAAAAAAGTGTATGTTATGAATCTGTGGTAGAAATTTGTCCCTTTATTATATTAACCATTATTTAAAATGGGCAAAAGCTGGAGAAATCACCCTGCATGTCAGCCAGAGAAGTGATAGAGGACATTCAAGGCCCACTACTGGGCTCCTTCCCTACAGTGTCAAGTAATTTGAAGTATGAATGGGAAAGCTTGGAGAATCTAAAATAAATGAGGGAAAATGTGATTTTCTAGATACTCATTTTCATTTTTATACTATTTCTCACATATGTCAGAGCTTCTGGGTATATACCCAAGAAAATTATGCAGTTTGCATTTGTGTCAATGTCCATTCAGTTGAAAAGTATGTTTCCTTGGTGACAGGAGTGTTGGATAGAATTACTTCTCTTGCTTCTTCTTACTATATCACTATCACTTACATTAGAGGACTTTTTTCCCCTTGTTTTTCATCACATTTAATAATCCAGTGTTCTATTCCAAACATTCCACCCAGCTTCATTTTATTGCTGGCTTTAGCATCCTGGATAATGTGACTTCTTGGGCACCGCCGATTCTCACTGTCTCCTGGTCACTTTTTCTTGAGTGCTGGTTCTCAGCCAGGCACCATGATGGTCTTTCTAACCTCAGCCCAGGGAAGGGAAGAACTACTTGAAAGTTCCTGTGAGGTGGCATCAAGCTTTTCTTTCAGTACCGGTTTCTTTTATGTTTCCTCCCAAATTTCTAATGAACCACAGACACCCTGTCCATCAGGAGGCTGGCAGCAGATGGTTGGTGTGAACTGCTTTGCTATTGGACAAGAGTTTGCTGAGTCTCAGTTTCCTATTTTTAACAGCTTCTGCAGTGGCTAGACTAGAATTCTGTCTAAAACATGGGGTTCTAAAAAGCCCACCAAACTCATGAGGAACCCCCAGTTTGGCTTCAAGGACATTCAGAGTTCCTATGATCTCTTATTGTTACTTGCTGCTTTTCTGGGTGGTCAGAATTCTTAGAGGCACTCGTGCTGTGGTTCATCAATGTCCCAAAGCTGTGTGTCGGCGGTGTCCAGACATAATGATGATCTGGCTAGCTACAGAGAATTACTGTTTCATGAGTAGGGAATACATTATCATACACTGGGTGTACTGGTCTAAGGGAGCCACTGTGACAAGATCAACAAAGGTTTGTCATCCCCATAGGACAACTGATCTGCAGCTCACTTCGTGGTGATCACTGGCAGGGAGGTGAGTAGGCATCTGCAGGCAGTGGTGCAGATAAATCATGAGTGCAGGATACAGACAGGTTGTTAGACATTTCAACCCCGCCTTTATCTTTTTTTATTAGATATGGACATATTTAGTATGTAAGCAACACATGTTGGTACCATCCTTTCCCTCCTCCCTGCCCCTTTTCTGAAGAGGTCTTCCTCATTGGGGATGCAGGTCGACCCCATGGGGATTGTGGGTCATGCATTATGAGGGGACAGGCAATGTCTCTGTGCAAACTGTCCCAACTTGTGGCGCTAACAATCTTTCCACCCAGTCTTCTGCAAAATTCCCTGAGCAATGCTGGGACCATTTTAAATCTACTTCAGTGATGGGCACTTGGGGGCCTCTGGATCTCTGTTTTGATAGGAGTTGAGTGTCCGCAGTGTCTATCTCCATCACCCTTGTGCTGATATCAGATTCACCAAGAAAGCAGCACTCTTGTTCATTTCCCCAATTCCTTAGTCATTTCAGCTGGGGCCAGGGTGGAGTACACTGGGTAACTTATATCCTCAGGTCCAGCACCTGTCTGAAAAAGAGAAGCAGATTCTCCAACAGAGAATGAAGTCAGCACTGGTTAAATGGGATAGCCATTATTAATTTAGAGAGAATTAAAAGGATGTAGACCCTCTTATAGTCTAAGCTTAGTGGGAGCTTGACAGTGGAAAGCAGAATCATAATCTATGTATGATTCTGACTTGTTTCCCAGTCCCAGACATGGTTTCTTTTCCACTGAGTGGATCTGTTAGCCAATCCAAGAGCAGTAGGTTACCCACCGTGACTGTGTGACACTATTGCACTTGTATAAGAGTCACATTAGGTTGTTTGCTTCTGAGTCGCTTAGACTTTGAGTTGCTTGGACACATGTTGGCCACTTTCCCCCAGTAACTTATGTAGTGCCTTCCAGCACTAGATGAGCTAATTGTCTGGGGACTGGCTCTCTTCCAGATTCTAGCCAGTTCTCTCCATGGTCCATGCAGATAGCTTATGGTGTCTTCAGGATTATGGTCTTACCATTAACCTCTGTTGGGTAATCAAGTGCTCTGACAGAAGTTTGTCTTGTTTGTTTTGGGAGATCGAGTAGGTCTCTCTGATCAACAGCTCGTTGCGGATGTAGACCACATCCTATAACAGGGAATTACAGGCCAGCCCCAAGGGAAAAGAAAAAGACAGAGAAGAAAGAGAAACAGGAGAAATTTGAGGTTACGGTTCATCTAACCTTCTCTAGGGCCCTTTGATTTGGGTGCTCCCCCTAAGGTCCTCTTCAGGGTTGCACCTTTTAGTCTGACTTCCAGGATATAGGATCCTATGGTACCAGTTCAATTTGGGTTCAGCTATGTGTCCCCTCACCTTTTCCCTTCCTCCAAGCCCTACCTTCCCCATTGTCCAAGCCTTGAGATGCTATTCAGGTATGTCAGCCATTCGGGTTGATCCAGGTTAGGAACTGCAGATGAATGAGACCATGCGACAATTGCCTTTCTGTGATTGTGTGAGTTCACTTAGAATGATCTGTTCCAAGTTCGACCATTTTTCTACAAAGGTTCAGGTGTATTTTAAAATGAACTTATGTGTATGTTTTAGAAGAATTTCTCAGGTTAAATCTCAGTCATTGTTCCCTTAGATAAATGAGGTCTTCTTTTCATCCTTTTAAGAGTGAGAATGAGGCCAGGGGGCAGGGAGGAAGGGGAAGTCCTTTTGTATATATTGTAGGACTTATATGTTTTCATTTGTTTTTGGTCAGATAAGGTATCATGTAGCCCAGGCTGTCTCAAATTTACTTTGTAGCTAAGGCTGGCCTTGAACTCCCAATCCTCCTGTCTCTGCCTCCCAAGTGCCAATATTACAGACATGTGACAACATGTCAGCTTTAATTCTTTTGAGTAAATGTTCCACCCTTCTAACAATTACTATCTTTTATCTAAAATGGAGCACAGTAAAATCAATCCAAATGTCAGTTATCACAAAAATACTATTTAGTATTTACTATCAAAATTTGATAATTTTTGATAAATTTGATATTTTGATAATTAATGATGGGAAATGCTAATGTTACAGCACCTCTTTTACCCATAATGAATAACTCTACTCTCAGTTGATGCAGTAATTTTAACTTTTATATTTTTAAGTATAAAATGACAATGTACAGTTTTTTTTGAAGCAGAATGAAATGTTTTATTATGTGAAGTCCGCATGGACTGATGAAATCAGGATAGTACATCAACCCTAAAACATATCTTTTTTTTGTGGCGAGAACATTTTTACTTTATTCTCTTACAGCTTTGAAATGTGCAATACTCTTACATGTATTTACCATGCTTTATGAAACTGTGTTATAAATCTCTAGAATCACATATACCTCTGCTCATAGGATCACTTCATTTTATACATAATTAGTCAGTTCATGTCACAATACACCCATTCTTTCTAGGCTTACATATGCCACATGCTTTTTAGAGTGATACTGAAATGAGTACTCTTTGGGACTGGCATGATAAAATTGCTGAAAAGCATTGAAATTTATCTTGAGGGTCACTACTCATACTGATAGCACTGCATCTAGAATTCTTTGTCTGTGAATTCTTCGCCTGTGTTAGTAAAACAGTCATAAAAGTGACCAAATAGTTCATGGTCATCTGGGTGCATCCTGTCCCACGTTCATGCCCTGAGTCAACAGTCAGGATCATTCAGTGATATACTTGAAATACTTTTAACATGTGGTATGTAGCTTGTTTAGAGTGTCAAAGGATCCATTGTAATCCTCTTCTCCTTGGGAAATTTAATTCTAAGTTATTTTCAAGGACACAGTATCTGAAGACTTATAAAATATAAATTTCCTACAGTACTTTTAGGAAGAAAATCATACCACTCACTGCAATGATATGTTAGTCAAATAGTCTATGAAAAATTCAAGAGAACAGAGCATTTTGCTCATTCATTGGTTGAGAAAAGAGACTTTTGTGTTTTGTCTTTTATGAAAAAGAAAATGTGTTTGATGCTCCCTTGCGAACTTACACCTTTCTGTATATTTGGTTTTTTCACATTTTATGTCCAAATGTAAATGACTGAAGAGATGGTATAACCTGCTCATATTTTTCATAGAACATATTAAAACCTGTTTCCATGGCAACAAGTTTTAATTGGCAAATCCCATTCTGCTGGTATTCTCCTTCAAGACTATTTTTCTTGGGTACATCAAATTGTCAGAAAAGCAGAAAAGTTACACTTGGCATAATTTTTCAGCATGAAACTTATTCACAACCCAGGATTTATTTCATGAAGTAATTTTGCTACAGTGTGTACAGGGAGTGGATTGTAGTAGAGACTAGGTGTCTGTCACACACCTTACTGAGGACTCAGACTGATGGTGATATCTTTTCTTATTTCATCTATGTCAAGTGGGGCAGTTGCTTTTCCATGTGACAGAAAAAGAAGAAAAAAAAAACAGTTTAAAGGAAAAAATAAACCTACCTTACAATCCATCTAGGCATTATTTCAGATACTTAAAGAGCTTAATGATAGGTTTTAGCTTCTGATGGACATAGCTTTAATAGTATAGGGTAGCTTGACTGATTAGAAACAGGGCCTGCAGTTTCTTCTCACACATTTTGTCTCTTCAAGTGCTGCGGTGCAGAGGGGTGAGGCAGGTGTTTGGTAAGTTGGATTCAGCTACTGCGGTGTTATAAAAATAGATTAGGTAAACAGACCCAGCAGGCCAATGCAGCTTGGATTCTGAATTCTTCCAAGATGCAGTATAATTTTAATAGTCTGTAGTTCTAAAGAGAAAGAACTATGAATCCCTAAGGTGATTTTAATATTATATAATGACAGCAGAGCTATTTTACAGCAAAGAATCAGGTGTTGTGTCTTTTATAATTATTTCAGAGAGCTTCATTTGAAGCTATTCCAGTCTACTGTGTATTTTTTTTTTTTTTTGGTCTTTGCTATTTTTATATCCCTGCAGTAGCATAATGTTGCAGCAAGCACGCGGTCCTGCAGTCAGTGTGGAGTATAAAACCGATATTAAAGACAGCCAAGCAAATCCTTAGAAAGAAGGAACTTGTATACAGGGAAGATTTGCAGTATTAGAATTAAATTTATCATCTGAAAATTAAAATGTGAAAGGAGTAAATAAAAACTTAGATTTCCTTCTTCAAGACTTTTGACTTCACTCAGAGAATCAAAATATGTTTAGTCACTCATTTTAATGATCCTGCCCCACTGCAGATGCTCTGCGGAAGTGTGCCTTTCTCATACACGAACTCTGTCTCCTAAAGTTGTTCCCTTTTTGTTTTTGGATTTTTACTCTTTTTACCAGAAGTCATAGGCTCTTACGGCTGAATAGTTCACTGTACATTCCTAATCCATTTATGTTTCTGAATAATTATGACTAAGATATTTATATATCTATAAATATATATATATATATTTATATATGTGGGTAAAATACATGTGTACACACACACACACACACACACACACAATGTTGTGGTAGATTTGTATCTTATGTATGTACTTCCAGTAGTACAAGGGAAAAAAAGGGGGTTTTAACTTATATTAGTGAAAAATCAGCTTATAAAGCCATTCCATAAATGAGTAAGGAAAGTAAAAATAGAGATTAGGCAGCCTATAACTTCCTGTGTCATAAATCCCTTCCCAGAACCACAGGCCCTGAATAATGTTTTATGGTCCATAGGATTTTACTGGATTCTTTATTTTCTTACAGTTTACTTTTCTGGTTTGGGATATTGAAGGGCCAGCCCAAGGATACAGGACATACCACCAGCTGTGAGGGCCCTTGAGAAGAAATTTCAACCACGTGCTCTGAGTTGGTCTCATGACTCAGCTGAAAAGAAAGAGCACCTAGTTGGCTGGCAACATCAGTATGTCTTTGTTGACTGGTCACATAAATAGTAACCCTGATGGAGTGCAAAGTTTGTCCATTGCGGAACTTGCAAAAGTCTGGGTGGCATACAACATTAAAATATCAAGATTCTTTTCAAGCCAGCATTGCACAAGTATTAGTAGCTATAGATTTTATATCTTCCATTTTATAGCTGTCAGAGGCCCAGCCCCATCACTGAGTTGATCACTGGGCCAAATAGTCTAGCTGTCTTCTGTTTCTCCATCATTTCCTATGTTATTTCATTTCTATAAGTTTCAGTTCCAGTTGTCTAATTCATCTGCCTGCCTTTGTTGAAGATGAGGTATGTGGCCTTGAGGATTTCTAACCAGTTTAGTAGATGAGGAGTCATGTTTTCTGCCAAATGGTCAAGATTCTTTTTTGAAAAAACTAGAGCTAGACATTTGCAACCTTCACCGTGGTCTTCACTAGGTATCCTTGAAGTGCACCTGCTAGCCCACAATTATATTATTTCCTTGCATCTATGTAAATAATGTTCTTAATTTCATGCAATGAACCATAGTCTAAGGAAAAAGAACTAAGGTGGGCATATGTTCAGTTTCTGAGTTACTAGGAAATATGCATGTACATATTAACAATAAAGTTTAATAATACACATTTTCAGGCTAGAGAGATGTCTCGGTCAATAGAGTGCTTGCCATGCAAGCATGAAGTCCCGAGTTCCATCCCCAGAACTTACCTAAAAATAATAATAGTCATTTTCTGTTTCAATGCTTAATTTACATGTTTTCATGTTTCCTCATCTTTGCATGAAATATATGTTTAGGTCTTAAATGGCTCTTAATATTCATGGATACCCTTTCATTTATCTCATTATCTCAGTGCACACATGCATATATATGTATGTATGTATACACACACATTTCAGTAATTTAGTTCAAGTCATTGAGAATGAAAATGCTGGCCTTTGTAATGGGGATATACATTCACACTGCAGTAACACCATCATTGAATTGGAATACTTTGGCAAGAATAGAGACAGTCCTAGGGCATGGGTAGGAATATCCTTGTTCAGAATTCTACCAAGTGGGAGAACAGTATCCAGTACTTTATTAAAAAAAAAAAAAAAACTAGCTTGAGCAAAAATGCACAGAGCTGTTTGAAATGCATTGTTCTGTGAGAAAGACTGTTAGTCCATCTAACTAGTTCTAGTAAACCCATAATAAACAGCTCCTATAGTCTACTAGTACTAGACAAAGGACTTTATACAAATTTTTATTTGAATCCCCTCATGTAATATTGGCAGGCAGAGGAGGTGGAGGTTCAGAGGTTCAAGTAATATGCACAAGGGTATGGGGTGGCAAATGGCAGGCCTGGGGTTTGAATTTAAATTCCTGGCCTGACTCCTCTTCCGTTCTTCCAGCTCCCATACCTCTATACCTTCCTTCTTTGGGCCTTGTCACTTGCATTTGAACACTTGATTCATACAATTTTCCTGAATATTTTAAAGAGCCAGTCACATTTTGGGGAGGTCAATAGTACTTGAGAACTGAATTGAATAGAGTGCGCTTATGTGCACTCTGGTTTGAGTTCTACGGTTTTGTCTTCACAATTTACTGCTAAACATGTGCCAGGCTTGTGACAGTTCCCCAAAAAACACCCTGACACAACTGAGGACATTCTGGAATAAATGTGAGTGGTAAAGAAGCAAACTTGACCTGCCAGAGTGTCCACATACTAATTGGAAACAAGGAGAAATTGCATAATTTCCCGAGGCTGACTGAGGTGCTTATTCTCTTCGCGCTCTCATTTTGGAAGCTCACAAGGCAGTACATTTTGAAATTTTGGGTGAATCAATACCAATTCTATTTTGTTGGGAAAGGCAGTATTTATAGGGAATTGGTAAGGGAGTATTGGAAGTCTCTGCTTCTGTCAGCTAAGTAAATTGTAAGCCCAGGTTTCTTTCACTAAGCGTTGAGTACAAATACAGGGAGAATCACTGAGTCCTGCAATTTGTGTTAAGAAAAATGAAAGTGATCATTATGAAGAAGCAGTTGAGTTTTGTAAGTGGTAGTACAAGGACTCCTTTTTCTCTACATAGTGCTGCTAAGAGAAACCTTAGGCAGACAGTTATGCCGGAAGATAAATCTTGATATTCTTTCTAAATCCTATCCCCTGTTTAGGCAATATTATGTTACATCAATATGTATTTCACTTTTTATTACCAAGTGATACTTTTTAATTTTATTTTTATTTATTTATTTGACATATAAAGAGGGAGAGAGAGTGAGAGAATGGGCGTGCCAGGGAACTCCAGCCACTCCAAACAAACTCCAGACACATGCACCCCCTTGTGCACCTGGCTAACATGGGTTCTGGGGAATCAAACCTGGGTCCTTTGGCTTTGCAGGCAAACACCTTAATGGCTAAGCCATCTCTCCAGCCCCCCAAGTAATGCTTTTAATAAAAAATTCATAGCTTCTCTCTGAAGCTAGTTGAATGACATTAAAGTGAGCCTTTTGTACAATCTACATTTCATGTGCTGTTTTAAAACTCAAAAAAAAATAACTGAATGGAATTCACACTTATCCTACTTCTGTCTCCAAGTAAACATCAACCCCAGGATCTGTGCCTTTGTAAAGCAGCAAAAAGAAGTTCAAAACACCCTGTGTGAATCATTAGCTGTAGAATAATAAATGTCTACTTTAACATTATTTCCTCACCCCTTCTATTTTAGTGCTTTCTGACAAATTATGTAATAGCCTTAATTAGGCAAGTTATGATCTTGGGGCAAGAAAGGTGCACTTGAGAAGGAAGGCAGATCACAAAAGCAGCCTTTCAGAATCTGTGGGTGTTTTGCCAATACCGCCCTGGAAGGCAGCTACTCTTTTATTTCTTGCAGTAACATGATGGAAACTTCATATAGGACACAAACATATCCCTGAGTAAAAAAGCTAAAAGCTCCCTTTTTTGTGTGTTTAGCAGGTGTACAGAGACCCCGGATGGCTTTTAAGTCTGCAGTGCAGGCCGTAGTTGCAAATTGTCTTGCAGTTAGCATCTTAGTGAGTTTTAATATTCAAGACTACAGAGCTGTGTTTCAGAGTGAATCTAGTGCACGTGACAATTCTACACTTCTCTCTTTCAGCGCTTTGAACCTACCACAAAATGTCAGCAAAGAGCTAGAAATCTTTAGAACCTTGCTGAATCACTAGGTGAGAAAGCCACTGGCCTCACAGCTTAGGGGAAAGAGGGACAGGTTAATGCATGCACTCAGGTCTGAGGGACCACGCTGACCAACTGAGCCCCTGATTTGTACCTCTCCTTGGGTGCATTTCACATGCATTCATCCTCCTTTCATGTCTTCTACATTTAACTCTTTACCAGATGGAAATGCCTTTTTATTTGGTTTTCCTTTGTTTGGTTGGTTGGTTCTGTTTTTTTTTTTTTATTGATGTTGGGTCTCACTGTAGCTCAGGCTAAACTGGAACTCACTCTGTTATCCCAAGCTGGCCTTGAACTCACAGTGATCCTCCTACTTCTGTGTGCTGAGTGCAGGATTAAAGATTTGGTGTACCAACATGTCTGACTACATTTTTTTTTTCTATCCAGTATAATCACAAGTTGTCATGTCCTGTATTATCCAGCATAGCTGTATGCTGGTAGAAAATGCGCACTTATTAATGGACAGAGTGTGAAGAAAGTATGGGTGTGTGTTCCCCTGCCTGCTGGAAGTCTAACAGCATATTGTCATATTATAGAGTGTACTAGTTCCTCATAAATACAGTGTCCTTGTAGGAGGTATGATTTATTTTAAATATTTTTTTCTAAGAACAATACTGAAAAATAGTGCCGACTTTGTGGAACATTTCTAGCAGCCATTGAGAGTAACCAAGTTAGCATCAATTTATTTTTATCACCGACATTTAGTTTATCCTCCATTGTTTTCCAAGTTATTGTTGAAGCTAAGATTATCATGCAGATTTTCTTCTTGATTTCATACAAAATGAGAACCACAGAGACATGCTGTTATCATTTAGTAGCAGTACTAATACTCTGAGGCAAAACTGAGTTTTTCCAAAGTTCAGCATAGATAACTTTATTATTTGTAATAAAAAGAAAAGTCTCAGGCAAGTAATGAAAATACACAACTTCAACGTGTGCTGCCGTGACAACTCCCAAGTGGTCTGTGTGAACATATTTCTCTGATGAAATAACTCTTGTAAAGATTGCTTTCTTAAGTGCGGTGTGCCTAGACTGAATTAGCTACAGACATGTTGATGCATCCACTCCCTGTGAAGACGGAAGATGCCATGGTCACTTTCATTGCTCTGTGACCCTGTACAAATTGTTAAATCTCTCAGTGACTATGAATGCTTGTCACCAAAGGAGGAAGTGACAATACTCATGCTGAGGAACTGTTGGGAGGACTATGTTTCATTGTTAATTTACTCAACCAACACTGTGATAGAAACAAGTCAGGTGGAGCCAGATCCCTGCCCGGTGGGTCCTCCATCCTAGGGGAGGATTCTAACTATCATAAGAAAACACACAAGTCCGCAGAATAAACACGGCCATGACACATGCTTATAATGGAAATAAATAGCCCCGCCTAACTCTGGAAAGATCTCAGATGAGTGGGTTATGGCCTCTGTCATAGTCTTTGAAGGTCTTTTTTTTTTCCTCTCATTCTCCACACTTATTTTTTTCTTCATGTAGTTAATTGTTATGTTCATAACTTGTTAAGCAAAAATATGGTTAGTTTTTATTCTGTAAAAATATTTTTTGTTTCTTGTAAACTATAATTAAAATTTAAGAAGTGACTAATTTCTTTGTAGTATAATATAAATTATTTTTAAATTTAAATCCAAGTAGGCCTCTACAAAGACACTGAGTGAATGACAATCTACTTATAGGGAAGAATCCACAGTTTCCACATGAATTACTTCCACTGAACTTGGTTTTAATCCTGAATTAACCTGCTTTGAGCAAAGCCTTCGCCTCAACAAGATGGACTTACCCACTTTCCTCTCTCTGCTGACCTCTGTGAAGGGCTCCTGGCTTTATGGTTTCCTGGGAGTCAGCTGTGTTGTAGATACCATAGTCCAGCCTGAGCATCACACCTAGATTTGATAACTAAACAGTGCTTGCCACTCGGAGCTTGGGTGTGCTGTGTAAACCCTTAGACTTCTGTATTTTTTTTTCTCCCTGGTGTAAAGCTGTTGATGCCAGGGAGGAATTCACATAGTCATTATGGGGTTGACTGAAATGCTAGGGAAAGTTCCTCACTCCCAGTCTGAGTTACTCCATTCATTTCCACATTGGTATCACAGCACATTTCATATCATTGCCTATTTTGTAAAATAATGTTATGTCTCACCTTGACCACACTCCATCTTTTCGTCTTTACTTTCTCCTTCCCTTCCTCTCTTCCCTTCTGGCTCTCTTGTTCTTCCTTCTTCCCTTTTCTTCTTTGTTCCCTTTTCCTTCACTTCATCCTTTTGGAGTGATGATAATTATGGAAGGAAGATTAAATCTCTACATAGGAATGTTGGAAAATTACTTATTTTAATAAGACACCTGTTCATTGGGATGAGTAAAGTGTTTATGAAGAATGAGGTACAAGAAATGGGCTGTGTGAGTTAACAAATGCTTTTAAATCAAAGACCTATGGAAACATATTTTTATAAAGCACATGGAGTGCCGTATGCTTTGGAGTGTGTCATTGTGGAGACAAAACAGAGAGAAATAGAAATGTTCCCATAATAAGTATCACAGTAAGGTGGTACTGGGAGACCCAAGGACCAGGAGTGATGAGCTAGAAAATGAATGCTTAACCTGAAAGTATCCTTAACTTTGGAGAAAATCTTCAACATAAGAAAATTCTAGACCCAGAGGTACTCTTTCCCAAATGATTGGTACTCTGCTTGAAATATAAACAATACAGCTACTGGTCTGTAAACTTTTGCTTGAATCTGTTTATAAAGCATTCCTTGGTTCTTTCATGGTAGTCTTGTTCAATTGTTTCCTGAGAGAACCCCACTGACTGATGTATTATAAACCTTTCTTGCTCTGCTGTGTGGATTGAAGTATTTTTCACCAATTCACCCACATGAAAAGGAGCTTGTGTATCTCCCCCATAAAAAAGATTTTATTAAAACTCTCAGCTGACCCAGAACTAATAATAATAATAGTAATGCAAAATAAACAAACAAAAAGAGTTGATCCAACTATAATAGAGAAGAAACATTAAGTGGGAACCATAACTTCTGAATGAAATTTGGAATTGGTTTTACTTATAGATGAAGTGCTAACTATGAAACCAAACAAAAGGAAATATAATTTCAGAAATTGCTTAAGTAGCACACAGATATAACTAACTATGTTTGTGTTAACTTAAAACTTTATCACATAATTGTAACTTGCTAAAACTGCATTAGAGGAATATTTTTTAAAAAGATAGACATATCTATTGTTTATTTTTTATGTTTGAAGTATGTAATATGTCACTTTATCAAAATTCCTTAGAAAACAAAGATATTCATGTTTGATTTCATGATAAGACAGAATTCTCATAAGATTGGGGAATAACTTATGTTTTTTAAATTTTATACTTGAATATATAACATTCAAAACACAATACAATTTTCTATGTCACTTAGTAGTACAAGAAAATGGGGCAAGTTGTATTCTAACAAGAAATCCTGTAGCTAGGGATAGCTCTTCTGTTTACATTTTACTGGTATAGCTCTTGAGTAGTTCAGTGGCACTTAGGCCAAGCAAAACACCATACTGATATTTCTAGGGGGCATTCCCAGTTCAGTTATCTGTATTATAGTCACCATTTCTTCTCTCCTGTGTTATCATAGTGTAGTGTGACATGTTTATTTTGGTATGAAAGAAACTGAAACACAGTGTTAGATGTATACTGTCAAGAAATTAGATCCCATCAAATGATATTCTGATAGATGGTCAACAGGCACATTGTGAGAAACTTTTACTAACTTTTATAGAAGTACAGTTCTCTATGTTTACAAATTAGACATAGGTCTAATGTATATCATTTTGTTTGTATCTTATATATGTTATACATATATGTCTACTATATCATATATATGTTTCCTTATAAGATTATTTATTTGAGGGCTGGAGCGATGGTATAGTGGTTAAGGCACTTGCCTTCAAAACCTAATGACTTGAGTTTGATTTCCCAGTACCCACATAAAGCCAAATGCAAAAAAATGTTGCATGAATCTGAAGTTCATTTCAGTGGTTAGAATCCCTGGGACACCCATTCTCTCTCTGTGTCTCTCTCTGCCTCTATCTGCTTGCAAATAAATACAAATAAATTATCTACTTGACTAGTCAAAGAATAGAATTGATACCTATTATGAACATTGTACGATTTTTTTAATATTCCCAGTTTTGTAAGACAAGAATGAAAAAGGAATAGTCATGGTTCATCCCCTTAATGGGTCTGATCCAGGGAAGGGAGTGTGCTTCATGAGTAGGTTCACTGTGGGCATGTAATGAGGGAATTGAACCAATATGAGGAGCTTTTAACAAACACTGGAAAACTTAAAGAAACTTCCTGGAGGAGTTGACACTTAAAGACCTTAACTATACTGCAGATTAGCCAAAGAAATGGGAGGGGTTGGGGAGAAAGAATGAGAGTAATGTGATGTCGGGTTGTACATCGGCTCAGATATACTTGTACAAGGAGTTGAACAGTGTTCAATTTAGTATGACACATGTATATGATATATATGCATATATATATATGCAAAGTTTGTGTACATAGCCTGCATTTTCAATCTAGATATAAAACTAGCTCTTGTAGAATAATTTTATAGCTAGTACACACAAATACTATTCCAAGGAAATGAATGACATGATATTTAATCGCCTTAAGGGGATAACACATTTTGGTTTCCATTTTCTGTCTATGTACTATGAAAACCCTATTTTATCTGAGAAGAAAAAGCAGAAATGATAAATTCAAGTTGCTTTCAGTCCTGATGTTAGATAGGCTACCTTCATGTGTTGGTGGGAGTCATGCTTACCCCGACATGGCCAGCACCTCCTAACTTCACAACATAGCATGGTTTGGACTTATGAGTAGTATATAGCCTTTAGAAACCTCAAGTCCCCCCCCCCATTTGCAGGATGAGATTTGTAAGAAATATTGTAGTATTGTCAAAGGAATACTAGTAAATATTGTTGGATTCATGATAGATATTGTACTTACCTTCCAAGAAGATTATCCTTCCCATCTCAGTTGCTATCTACAGCACATGGCCCTCATCTTACTGGGGTTTATGTACTTACTTGGGAATTTATAATATGTCAGTTTCTTTTAAACATTTATTTTTTGCAGCTGTGCAAATTTGAAGTTAAGCTTAGGCAACTTTTTAAAAAGTTTATTTTACTTACTTGAGAGAGAAAGAGAGGAAGAGGCAGATAGAGAGAAAGAGAGAATGGGTGCGCCAGAGCCTCCACCCGCTGCAAATGAACTCCAGATGCATGTGCCCCCTTGTGCATCTGGCTTATGTGTGTCCTGGATAATCGAACTGAGGTCCTTTGGCTTCATAGGCAAATGCCTTAGCTGCTAAGCCATTTCCCCAGCCCACAACTTATTTTTTTTTTCATTTGGTTCTTTGAGGTAGGGTCTTGCTCTAGCCCAGGCTAACCTGAAGTTCACTATGTCGTCTCAGGATGGTCTTGAACTTATGGTGATCTTCCTACCTCTGCCTCCTGAGCACTAGGATTAAAGGCGTGTATTACCACACCTGGCAGCAACTTCTCATTGTGTTGAAAAAGCAGTATTATCAAGTGCATGTAGAACTACCTAAGACTTACAGTCTTCTTTGGGCAGTAAAGAAACTAAATTGTGTAGGGATCTCTTAATTCCTTTTTTGCAATATGTATTACTGTCATGCTCTTCAGTGTGCCATATATGCTGGGTATGTTCTTAAAACAATACTTTAGGACTGTCATGGGTACATGGGCCAGATGGCCTCCTTTCTCTTTTGAAAGTTTTGCTTCCTAAGAAGAAAGTTTCCAAAAATAACCTTTTGATCATGGAGCTGTAGTTGGTCCCTAGACTTGTCCAAGATGATATGTCAAAGAGCCTGAGTAACTACTGGATGTGGTCCCATGACTGATGAGGGCAGATTGCAGTGAACCCTGGTCTCCCTGGTTCTCTGTTTTTTTTTCTTCACACTGCCATCTGAAGCTGCTTAAGGTTTATTGAGAATTAGTTAATTAAAGGAGATTTTCACTGGAGGAAGAGCTGAAAAGAATCAAGGAAGAGGCTAAAGGAGAGGAGAGATGGATGCTTGAGTTTGAAGTATACCTAGAGATAGCCCAAGCCATGGAAAGAGGTTGTAAGGTTCCAGGGAGATAGAAAATGTGCTAGGAAAGTGCCTGGTGATGTCTCTTCTGTTTATTGACTTGCAGACCATAATTTAAATTATATATATATTTTTTCCTGCATTTAATACTGATAACCATCATCTTTAGGGCACACTTACCTTAATTTTTTGGAGAGTTGAATAAATATTTCCAAATCTCTCTTCTAATAAATATAACAGTGGTAATTTGAACAAAGAACTTTTTAAATGTCAACCACATGGCTGTAGCCATGAGCTGGCATGATCTAGTTTTTTTTTTTTTTTTTTTTTTTTTTGTATCTACTCCTAGTACCATAATCTGAGGATACAGGCAAGTTCACAGACTGTCCATGGGTCCAACCTGGGCACTACAAGGTGTACTTGAGTAACAGTAGCAAGAAGTTAAGCAAGAGAAGAGGAACCTATAGTGGATTAGGAGAGATGGAAATTATGTTTAAATGAAGAGAAAAGGTGCTACGGTATGTGAGTCAATGGAGAGTCTGCAGAAGAGGCTGGAGAAATGTACAAAATGTCTACTGTGAAATTTCGTCAGGGTGTCTGACGTGGCAGATACTTGGCCTGGTGCAGGCTTGAGTAAACAAGCTATGAAGTCACCATCATCACCAGGAAAGAAGACGAGAGAATGGCATGTGCAGGCGTTACAGAAGATGAAAGAACTGTGATGCAGGCCACCTGTGTTAGCCAGAGGTCGTGTGTGGAGGAATCAAGAACAGGCCGCTCAGGACACTCAACATGGGCAGACGGACGGCAGATCTATGATTTCAGCCTGAACACTGTAGAGTTGATATCATGAGAGAGCATCATGTGGCCACCGTCTGTGCCTTCCCTCTCACACATTCTGACTGATTTAAAAACAGTGTTGCCGTGGCTGTCATTCCCATGAGGCTTCACAGCTCCACTTCTCATCCTAGTCACTTGGAATATGTCTGCAGCTGCGGGCTGCCTTACAACACAGCACCTTGGCATGACTAAGGATTTTCAAGTGCTTGGCCTTACACAGGGACTACATATCCCTCTGCTTTACGAATTCCTCTATACTTGCTTTCAAAAGTCCTAGTTTACAGCAATTTATTAGCTAAGATGGATTCAACCCCTCCAACCAAAAAAAAAAAAAATACCCATGAAAAGATATGAGGTGCATTTTTGTAATCTTTCTAAAATTTCAACAATGTTCCTGTTTTATTACCCATAAGAAATTTCCAAGGGTGTTTGCTTCTGAAGATGTTTGTGGAAAGCCAGTGTAAGCTCTGAGGGTGAGGAGAGGGTGGGGCACAAAAGAGACAGGCTCAAATAACCTGTTCTTTGATATGCCTCTCTGCCTTCAATCTTCCACTCTGCTCATCTGGAAGCTGCTGTAACCAGCATCCAATGGAGATGGAGATGTATTCTGGTCCTAGGAGCCAGTTGTCTTTCTCTCCACTTCAGCCTTTGGCTGAGGGAGAGCTGATGGCTGTGCACAATTTTAGCAGATTGTTCTGGGGATATGAAGAAGGGGAGGGCTTTCTCCACAGGGATAGAGAGCTGCTGTCAGTCATTGAGCACGTTTTGTTCAAGTACAGTGCTGGCCTGTCTGAAAGACAGGTGAAGACTTCCAGCATCTCACATTTCCTCCCTTCTCTGTCATTATCTTTTATGCAAAGCAGAGTAGCATTTAATAACTGCACCTGAAACAGGATTTGGGAGGACAGAAGGTATCAACATGTTTTTAGTTAGGGAATCCCGCAGATTTACAAAGGAGTATAAGTACAATATTGAGGAAAACAAACAATCTCATATTTGCAATGCTTGTGATGATGTGTCTAAAAGAATGGGTAATACTGTGATGTAAAAATGTCCGCATATCCATGGCAGCTGAATCATTAAATCATTAATAGTTTAGGAAATTGTTTAAGAATGAATTATGTTCATAAGACATGCTATCGCATCCATTATATTCTTTTTTTTTTTGTTTATTTTTATTTATTTGAGAGCGACAGAGAGAGAAAGAGGCAGATAGAGAGAGAGAGAGAGAGAGAGAATGGGCATGCCAGGGTCTCCAGCCACTGTGAACGAATTCCAGACATGTGCGCCCCCTTGTGCCTCTGGCTAATGTGGGTCCTGGGGAATCAAGCCTCAAACTGGTGTCATTAGGCTTCACAGGCAAGCATTTAACCACTAAGCCATCTCTCCAGCTCACATCCACTATATTCTGATTAAAGATGTTCAGTGGAAATACTAGCATAATTTGTTGGAAACATTGCATAGTGCAATTTGAAATTTGTCTTGGCTTAAATAATAAATACCACTTTAGTCATGTGAAAACAAGGTTTGCTTTCCTCTATTTGAAGGTACACATAGGATTTAGCAAGTATATACTAAGTACTTCATAAAAGTGCAATGCAAGGTAGTGGGGGTATTATTTTATAGCTAACTTTATCAATGTGTTACCTGTCTGATTTCTTTTCTTTCATATTCAAGAATAAAAGGCATGGCCCTTAAAAACTACCATTGTACATTGCTGCCTTTCTCTATGTATGCTACATTATAATTACATGTGCATTTATGTGCACATATGTACATTAACTTTATATAATTCCTGTCAATCAGGGTCAGTGGAAGCATCTAGTGACCTTGTACCACTCTAATCTGTTGTTGAAATGGATACAGTGAAGTAAGATTTTAACTTGTTTGTTCTTCAGTTTTCTCTTTTACTCTTAATGCCTTGGAAGTGGGCAAGAATGAAAGATAGGCTAAAATTTAGAAGCACATCTAATGTTTTTTCCATTACACTTTGGAAATGCTATGTGGATTAATCTCCCAAATTAGTAGCTTACATCTTGGAACATTTTTTTTTTTCCTTCACAGGACTCAAAGGGGTTAGAGCTTTCATTTGGCTGGAGTCATCTCTGTTTCTAGTGTGAGTAGTTGGTGATTAGAAAATAGTCATTTCTGCAGATGACCAAGCAGGCTCTCCTGATGTGATATGTATCCTTAGTGCTATGGTCAGAGCACCAACTCTGTAGATACACTGCAGGGTTCCATTATGTGCTGATATGAAGCTAACTTACATATCTGTATTTCAATAAAATGTTACAGAGCATTGTGTAGGCTTTATTATTCCTTTATGAAGCTTACCTCCTTTGTATCTCAGGAAAGCCCTAGAAATATAACAGACCTCTGTGCTATAATGCATCCATAATAGTATAAAGATGAATTGGACAAAACATGTTTTACCATTGTTTTTGTTTTAATATTATAGTTAATAATGTGTTTCATTATAACCCCCCCTACACACACACCTATTATCTTGTTCATATTCTCTTGCCTATAATCCTTTCTTCTCCCCATCCCACAATCATGTATGTTCTTTTTTCTTTCTGTTTTTTTGGGTGATAGGATAATAAGTGAACTTTAAGGTTGTTTTAGGAGCATGGGTGAGAGATTGCTTACAATAACATGAGCACCTTTTTGTGTGTGTGTGTATGATTTCACCACTGAACAATCTTGTCTCTTCAACAGCAAGCACTAACACCAGAGAGATCCTTAGGGAGGGGAGGTGCCTCAGGATCCCCCCTCCAGAAAACATTGTTTTAATCCCCAGCTGAATACCATGTAATACTAACATACCACCAAGTTTCATTATGTACATTTTAAGGCTTTTAATCATTAACCAAGATTGAAAGGTTTGATTTGGAAATCGTGAAACTTCACACGTGCTTCAGCTACAGTTCAGACATCTGACAGTTGTCATCCCTCCCCTCAAAAGAAAATACTAAAGTAATTAAAAAATAAGAGAAACATAGTGATCTGGCATTTCCAGTTTTATGACGCTATAAAAATGCAGCCAGCAAATGCTGGCCAGTGTAACAGTGCTGGCACCTACCAAATGTCACTGGACTTTCACAAGGTCATGGACACCCTGATTTGGGTTCAGGAATTCAGGCTACATTCAGTTTGGAGTGTAGAAAGGTTGTGAAACAGGGGAAGACAATAGGTGTCAGTTAAGCCCTTTTATAGTTTTGGTGTCTGCTATATACTTCCTCGGGATTCTTTGGGACAGAGGAGACCTAAGACAAAAGCAAGAGTGTTTCTTTTGACACCATCCCATCACATGCAAGTGATGGAGATCCTACTGGGCCTGGCAGGCGTGTCGGCAGGGGTTAATATTTCTTCAGGAGAAAGAAGTGGGATTTTGTCCTAAGGATATGAATATTTTATTTTATTGCTTTTTTCTCCTCTGCCCCTCCTCACTAGCAGCTAACCCAGAGCCCATGCATTACACAATTACACAACACTAAGGAGAGGTTTTGAGTTTCACTTACGCCTTTTCCAAGATGATTAATGAGGGTTGTGCAAGGAAAGCTGCTTAGTTCTGTGGGAGAAAAGTCATAGTATCTCCAGGTTTGAGTGAGAGTGCCTTCAGATGGCGTCAGCACTGAGGATATTTTGGGATATTGTAAATGTCACTATTGGTTTTAATATACAAGAATCTTCATCATCAAACCATAGGAATGTTCTACAAAACTACGCCTAGAAAAGCTATTGAATTCTGGAAGCAGCTCTTTAAATAGCTAGAGAAAACAACAACAACAAAAACCTGAAATCAGATTAGACATTAAAGGGAAAGGGGGCTTAGTACATACTAATCAGTACTGGAATCAGTTTCATGCTTTCAAGCCATAATAAATTAGAGATGAAAGTCAACAGCTTCTTTCTCTCTCTCTCTCTCTCTCTCTCTCTCTCGCTCCCTCTCTCTCTCTCTCTCTCTGTGTGTGTGTGTGTGTGTGTGTTTATTGATAGTTTCAGCAATTAAGCCAATATGTGTGTATGTACATGTGAATAAGTACTATTTATGGGACCAAAAAAAAAAGAAAAACTTAAATTAGCCTTTTATTATATTTCATTTGGAACCATATTTTATATCTTTCAATGAAATACATTCATGAATTTTTCCATCTCTTTTACTGGGAGAAGTCTCTTTGCTCTGGAGGTTGAATTGAGATCAGAAGATTTAAACTATATCAGTTGGATGAAGAAATCACAGTTTATACTAAATGTGATCATTCGTGCCTGTAATCTGGGCATTTGGTTGAGACAGGAGAATTGCTGTGAGTTTGAGGCCAGTTTGGAATATATAGTGAGTTCCAGACTACATGTCAAGACCCTGTATCAGAAACAAGATACAAATCCCCACAACTTACATGTAGAAAATTAAGATTTCCACACTGACTATATTTATTTCCTGTGTGTTTAAGGAAATTTCTAGAATAAGAGACTCCCCCACTTACAATTGTGAAAATAATTATAGGCGCATGGCATTAGTTGCTTTTCTTGTCACTGGAATAAGAACCTAACAAAAAGCAGGTTAATGTAGGAAGAGATTATTTCAACTCTCAGTTCCAGGGGTTACAGTCCTTGTAGCGTGGAAGCCATAGCAACAGGAATGAGAAACCATGCTCCTATTGATCCATAGACACAGAAAGCAAACAGGAAGTGGGACTGTAAAACCTTACCGCTCCCCCACCCAGGGGCCTACTTCCTCCAGCCAGGCTTCACCTCCTACAGATTCCACAAGCTTCCCAAATAGTGTCACCAGCCGTAGTGCCACAATATAAACTATTTTTAATTATATGTATCCCTAATATAAATTAAATGTCTATGTCCCTGAAGAATTAACATGCTGAAGCCCTAACCCCTAGTTTATATTTGGACATAGGCCTTCTATGGCTATAACCAGTAGTACGAGAACTCATGGGGGCTCTCTCTCTCTCATTTCCACCTCCCTCCCTCCCCAAAATTGTAAAGGTGGTAAAGGAACACAGGATTTAATACTGAACTGGGGGCCTGAGGTAATGACTCAGGGGGGTTAAAGGTGCTTGCTTACAATGCCTGTCTGGTTTGGTTTGATTCCCCAGAACCCACACAAACCCACATGCAGAAAGTGGTGCATGAGTCTGGAGTTTGCAGAAGGCAAAAGGCCCTGGTGTGCCCATTCATATTCTCTTTCTCTTTGTCTCTCTCCCCCTCTTTGTCTCCCTCTCCTTCTCTCTCTTTCCCCCTTCTCCCTTTTTACCTTCTCCCTCTGTCTCTTGCAAATGAACATTTATTTTATTTCATTTTATTTATTTATTTTATAGTTTTGTACTCAGCGAATACAGTCAATTTGGTACCATTGTTAGGCTCATCCATGTCCTAACCCCTCCCCCTGGCCTCTCCTTGTTGAGGTATATGGGTTATGCATTCTGGAGTTAGCCCACAGTTATGGGTAGGATAACTGTCTCTGCATACCAGGACGCAACATGTGGCTCTGACATTCTTTCCGCCCCTCTCCCGCAAAATTTCTCTGAGCCATGTTGGGTTCATTTTTGGTCTGCTTCAGTGATGAGGTGTTGGGGGCCTCTGTGTCTCTGGATATCTGATTTGGTAGGAGTTGATTTTTCTCTGTGTTGATCTCCTTCGCTCTTGTGCTGGTACCCGGTTCACCAAGAACACAGTACCCTTGCTTGTTTTGCCAACTTTTCTTAGTCTAAGCCGGGGCCCTTTTGAGGTATGATGGGGTGGCTCTGTCCTTAGGATCTACGTCTTATCTGAAAAAGAGAAGCAGATTCTCCAGTGGAGAGTAAGTTAGCACCAGACAAATGAGATAACCCTTACTTTTTTATAGAGAATTTAATAGGTTTAGGCCCTCTTGTAGTCCATGATTGGTGGTAGCTTGATAATCGAGAGTGGGCTTATGTTTGGATATGGTTCTGACTTGTTTCCCAGCTCCAGCTAAGGGTCCTGTACCACTTAGGGGATCAGCTAGCCAAATCAAGAGAAGTTGGTTTCCCACCATGGCTGTGTGCCACTATTGTACTTGTGTGAGCATCACGACAGGTTATTTGCTGCTAAGTAGGTTAGACCATGAGTTGCTTGGACAGATATTGGTCATTTTCCCCCAGTCGCCCATGTAGCACCTTCTGGCACTAGACGCACTGACTGTCTGGGGATGGACTCCCTTCCAGCTTCCAGCCATGCCGTTCGTAAAATGCAAATAAATGTTTTTTAAAGGGGACCCTTAGAATCTCTCCTTACAAAAATAAACAAACAAACAAACTGAAGTGGGCAAAATCTACATCTTTAGGCCTTTAGCTTCTAAAACTGTGAGAAAATCAGTTTCCTTTCTTGAAACCTACCCAGTCTGATATTTTCTTCTGGCATCCCTAGCTGACTAATAGAGCCTCCATTAAATTTCACTGGGGATCAAACAGTGGTTGGCTCTCACCTGAGGATGAGTCTAATGATTGCCATGGTGTGTCCTCACCCAACAGTTGGGAAGCTGTGGGTATTCAGTGCTACTAGAAATATCCATTTAAGAGCTACAATATAATCTATTTTAGCTGTATTGATTTATTTTCAATACTTGCAAAATCCAGTAACTGACGCCTAGAGTTAATTCAACACGTGTCAATCCATATAAAAACACATTAAAGATTATAGGTGTGTGTGTGTGTGTGTGTGTGTGTGTGTGAATCTTTTTAATTTTTCTTTCTTTTTTTTTTTTTTTTTTTGAGATTGGGTCTTACTTTAGCCCAGGCTAAACTGGAACTCACTCGGTATCCCTTGTTGACCTCAAACTCACAGGTTTCCTTCTAGCTCAGCCTCACAAGTGCTGAAATTAGAGGGAGGTATCACAACACCTGGTGTTTGAAGCATTTTATGTGGATAAAATACAGTATTTTTTTCTTAAGGTAAATCACCTCGTAGATGCTGGAAATTTCCTACTACTATATACTAACACTGAAAAATAGATATGGATGTAAATATCACATAGCATGTCACAGAATAGCATTAGAATAACTATTCATCATGCTAGATCCATTTCTACTACTAGATATTATCACAAATATGTATATATGTTAATATCACCATAGGTCATAGCAGAGCATTAGGATAAATAACTGGGTATTATGGTATGGATATTATGGTATATCCATAAGGAGACATTTTTGGCATGTGAGAAATAATGAATTTTGAAGGCCAATGTTGTTATCAAGGGGCTTCTTTTGGCCAAAATTGTATCAGCTAGAAAAAAGATGGTAAGAATTTTCAATATGAAGCTACCTAATTTCCTAGCAGGATTTTCTGGCCAACGTCTGAGCAATGAAAATCTCCAGAAAGTACTTTAAAGACTTTGCATGTCTATGCTGTCCCATAGGAAATATTGGATTTGTTTTAACAGCCAAAGTAAATGGTTTCCGTTTAAACAGTGTTACTGGAAAACCAGTATTCCCAGAAAGGCTGGATAAGACTATTGAGGTATCCTATAATTTTTTCAATACCTCTTTATTTTCAGAATCTACACACACAGGACTTAGTAATTTTAATCCTACCCAGAGCTAGTATTTGGCTCCATAACAGCATGCCTTTTTAAATTTTGACTTCATAAATCACAATAATCCCTTTTTCTTAGGCAAAGGAAGAGTATCTTGAAATGGAAAACCAGTTTTCTGTTGTCATATGCACATTTGACTGCTTTTGTTTTATTAAATTTACCCAACTTCTGACTAAGATTTTGTTTTGTTTATAATTGTTAACTGATTTATAAACAAGTATTAAAAATAGCTAGGGAGGCTGGAGAGATGGTTAAGTGGTTATAGATAATAGGATGGGTGGGGAGGGAGGGGAGGGCAAGGGAGGGGGTGGGAAACACAATTCTAGACTGAAATGGCAATGGTACCATGAAATTCTACATCCTAAAAGCAGACCAAATGGCTGAACCTTCATCAGGCCCTTAGAGGGAACACCTGAGCCACAAGACACTGGAGAGGGTATGATGAAGACTGACCTTAATCTTGTACAGCTTCTCTCTCTCTCTCTCTCTCTCTCTCTCTCTCTCCCTCTCTCCCTCTCTCTCTCTCTCTCTTCTCTCAAACTCTTTTATATTAGTTATCTTTTTCTTCCTTTTCTTAGTGGGCACTGACCTGTAACTCCCAGTACATCATCCACAATGAGCTTTTGATCAGGGAGACCTACAAGGTTTCCTAAAAGAAAGACAGATTTCTATCAGAGTACCTGATGACCCACCAAAGGTTAGTGATAAGACCCTACTGCTGAAGACACTTGCCTGAAAAAAAAAAAAAAAAACAAAACAAAACAACAAAAAAAAAAACTAAGGACACGGGTCCGATACCCTAGTACCCATGTAAAGCCAAGATACACAAGATGATGCATGGTCTGGAGTTGTTTGCACTGGCTAGAGGCCCTGGTGCACTCATTCTCTCTCTCTCTCCTCTCTCTCTCTCTCTCTCTCTCTCTCTCTGTATTCCTCTCCCTCTCCCTTCCCCTCTCCCTCTCTCACCTCTCTCATAAAATGTAGCATTGGGCTGGAGAGATGGCTTAGCAGTTAAGCGCTTGCCTATGAAGCCTAAGGACTATGGTTCAAGGCTGGATTCCCCAGGACCCATGTTAGCCAGATGCACAAGGGGGCACACACATCTGGAGTTCGTTTGCAGTGGCTGGAGGCCCTGACCCCCCCCCCCCCGTCTGTCTCTCTCTCTGTCTGCCTCTTTCTCTCTCTGTCTGTCACTCTCAAATAAATAAAAATAAACAAAAACAACAAAAAAAGTAGGATTTCCTTAAGTTACTATCTGCAGGTTCAGTTAGTTTTAGCCTTACTCTGGCTTGCTGTTAATTACATAACTTCCATCATGGTCTGTATCACATTCATATGATTTTTAGTTAAATGTACTCTGTTTGCATACATGTGTAATTATTTTAATACAACCTTTTTTGAATTATAATGTTTAAAAATGAACCAGGTATTCTTTGAAGATCAGTTAGTTTAAACATGTACCTTCTCTTAAAGTCACAAAATTTCTTGCAAGTTAAAAAGCTGAATGAGATCACCCTTAAATTGAGAATTAAACGAATTTCAACGTTATAAAAATGAGGATTTCATTTTTTGAATCACTTATATCATTTAATCAGACAGTTCTCTGAACCTAATATTTCACTGGACTTAGCAGAAGCAGAGAAACCTAACACCCCAAGGAATGCACTGGAAAGGCATTTTCTTTGGCCGTTGATGATTAGGAAGAGGCACCCTCTTCTGTCACTAATGGTTGACAGACATTGGCACTAGGGTTCATTACCTGCATTATTTTTAGTACTTTTGAAAGATATGGTGCTTGCTTGAGCAACGTGGGCTTGTTATCAGTTCAGAAATGTAAGAAAGTAGGAAAATATTTGCCACTTACTGTTGGCACCTATTACACGTGTCACCCTGTGTCAAGTTGGACCACACTGCTGCTGAACCTCACGTGTCATCACGACAGAGATGGCTCTGTTGTCTGCAGGACAGACACAGAGGGTCTCACTAATGCCCGTGAGGTCACACAGCAAGTGAGTGACAACGCTGCTCTTTGAAGGAAACTTTGTCCAGCTGCAGACATAGGGACGCTCTGTGGCCTGTCGTATGAGTTAAATGAGTTATCTCATGGTTCTAAGTTGTTTTGCAGTTAAATGCTTTTATGGTAGCAATGTTCCCATGAGCTCAGCATATATCATGTGTGGTGATTTTATATGTACTAAATCATTATATGTAAGTGATGGCTGACCTGTGGGCATATTAATAGCCATTGCTAGTAGATAGTGGAAAAATAACCCCATGCCAGGATTTAGTTTTATTTTTCTGTTTGTTATTTAAGTTGTGGTGGGAGTAATATAGATTTATAGAACAAAGTACCTCATAATTAAAGAAATTGCTGTCCTAGACAACTTGTGCCACTAATGATGGGAGAGCCAGCCTCCTTCTCAGGTGTGGAGACCTGTATGACGCTAATTTCAAAATTACATAAGGAATGTTAAAATGTCAGGCAGTCTTCTATATCAGCCCAGGGTAGAGACCTATTCCTAAAAACCTTATACTGTAAGGACTAAGACAGAGCCTTCAAACTATAATTGTGGTGGATTTTTTTTTTATAAATGCAACCATCAGTTTTCTATGACAAGTTATATTATAGAGTCAAATTAAACCAAGTTGACTTTTCTGTATAAAATTTTAAAAAATAAAAATAAATAAACTAGAGAAAGCAGTTAATGTCTTAATCTTTCTGGTTCCCTGACAACAATTCTATTTAGATTTATTGGTGAAAAACAGTTGTCAAGGTAGTTGATGAGTTATTGCCAATATGAGTATTATATGAACATTATAGACTTTAATATGCAGTGTTCAATAATCATCCCATGAAAAAGCTATTCCAATATTTTTGTTGCAAAATACTGTTTTGTTTCTTCCATTTCACTGTCAGTTATTTGA
Source organism: Dipus sagitta (assembly GCA_036346955.1). Taxonomy (NCBI): domain Eukaryota; kingdom Metazoa; phylum Chordata; class Mammalia; order Rodentia; family Dipodidae; genus Dipus; species Dipus sagitta. The sequence goes on from CM070783.1 coordinate 107,212,423, forward strand.
AGGTCAAATAAGCCCATTTCTGATCATTTTTATAGTTTTTGGGTAGTGGAGACAATATTTATTTTAGAAGGTTAAAGGCTGCATCTCTTATCAACATTTCACTGTACAGTAAATCTCTGTGCACTGGGAGCACATAGGTATTGTTTTTTTTTTTTTTTTTTTTAAGCAGCAATTTCCTAATGTATCATAGCCTTATAGAGTTTGGTAGAAATATTCATTTTAATTGTTTGGGATTATTTTGAAGAAGATAGTGTGTCATGAGTCTTTAAAAATCATTTCTGCCGGGCGTGGTGGCGCACGCCTTTAATCCCAGCACTCGGGAGGCAGAGGTAGGAGGATTGCCGTGAGTTCGAGGCCACCCTGAGACTCCGTAGTGAATTCCAGGTCAGCCTGGGCTAGAGTGAGACCCTACCTCAAAAAACCAAAAAAAAAAAAAAAATCATTTCTTAGTGGCTGGAGAGATTGCTCAGTGGTTAAGGTGCTTGCCGGCAAAGCCTAAAGAACTAGGGTTGATTCCCCAGTAGCCATATAAAGCCAGATTCAAAAGGTGGCACATGCATCTGGAGTTTGTTTGCAGTGTGTAGAGGCCTTCCTTACTCTTCTCGGCCTCTCTCTCTCTCTCTCCAATAAGTAAATAAAATATTTTTTAAAAAATCATTTTTTTAGAATTCAGTGCATGTAAAAATAGGTGATAAAAGATCATTATTTATTTTCACAGATGCATGATGTTAACAAAGAAAGTATTATGACAGGAGCTCAATATTCTTCATTTGACATTCCAAGTTGTAGTATTATCTTGCAAATTTGTAGACTTTTAAATTTGAATTTAATATTTTCATCAGATTTTAAACTTTCCAAATATCTTAATCCCTAAATTTAATAATGCATTTGGTTGAATTCATTACTTTTCCTGAATGTATGATAAATGTGAGCACAAATTATGAAAAACTCAAGATAAGCTCAAGTGCTTGTTTTATGTCATTGTCGTTATTGCTATAATTTACTGATTTTATTCAACTTCATGGTGGTTGTTGTTTTTGCTCTTTTAGGGTCGTTGCTCCAGGGAGAACTGCAAATACCTGCACCCACCCCCACACTTGAAAACACAGTTGGAGATTAATGGGCGCAATAACTTGATTCAGCAGAAGAACATGGCCATGTTGGCCCAGCAAATGCAGCTAGCCAATGCCATGATGCCGGGTGCCCCGTTACAGCCCGTGGTAAGCATGCCTGTGTCCCCAAATGCGTGTGCAGTTCCACCTGCTCGCTTTTCCTTCTGAAGCCTGTAAACAAAGGTGACAGCATCAGTTACTTAGCATTCTTTAGCAAAATTAAATATCAAGCCCCGGAGCATGTTCACTGGGACATTCCCTTCTTGCTAAAGCACTATCAAATTTACATTCTAGCATTCCAACCCCTCAAATGCTCTTCAGACTCAATCATATGACTCGCACACGTCAGCTGGTTATTTGCTAAGATGGTCAAACCCACTAGTTTTATTAAGATGAATTTTCATGATACCTTGAAAGGCAATCATGATGACTTATTTTTTTAAAGCTGGTATTTATATCTTCTTTAATTTTGAGACTGTTTCTCCCTTTCCTCCTCCTTGAAAAGGATGCCTGCAGCTCTTTTCTTTAAAAGGAGACTTTCTTTAAAAAAAACTTTAAATTGAAATTATTTTGTAGTTACAAATGCTCAGCAGCTTCTGACAGGGTGAATCATTACCACGGACTTGGAAGTCTGAGGAAAACTCATCATAAAGGCAGAACTCCAAGGGCTTTTAAAATAAGAATTAAATTTGACAAGCTATGGGTGGCCATGGGAATTTAATGTTTGCCTAGCAGTGTATGTGGGTAACCCTTGCTCATGAAGTTCACTTCTTTAAAATTTTGCAGTTTTATATGTGCATGTGACAATAGCCTTCATCATAGTTAATGTTAGGTTTAGCAGGTATTTGTATGAATTATTATATAGTAATTCTAAGTTATTTAAAAATATGATGAAATTTGTAATGACCAGAATTATGTGTCCATGATGAATCACTGACTTATATGTGCTATTTTGTGGTCATGAAAATATAAAGATCCACATTTGTCTGGTGTGCTGATTGTAGTATGTGTGCTATTTTTTTTCTAATACACTTTGACACCTACAATGTAATTATTATTCTCTCTTAGAACGTAATGCAACAGTCATTCCAAAAGAGAGGGGGGGAATTGAATTACAAGGTGAGAGCACTCACCATCCTAGTGGTTAAAATACTACTCGTTAGTACTGTACAACTAAGGACAGGGGATATGATAATTAATTCTGTATCTGTTTTAACTGGATGCTTGTACTCCATTATTATGGGCTCAGTTAAAATATGATATTTTATGTTTATTTTATGACATATATGCATTTCACATGTGCATATTGGGATAGCCAAAATATTTTCATTTGGCTAAAAGCCTTAGTTACAGGGTTAGAGAGATAGCTCAGCAGTTAAGGCAAAGCTTAATGATCCAGGTTCAGTTCCTTGGTACCCATGATGTAAAGCCAGATGCACAAAGTGGCAAATGCATCTTGCGGTCATTTGCAGTGTGGTAGGAGGCTCTGATGTGCTCATCCTCTCTGCAGGTCTCTCTTCTATCTCTATTTTCACATAGATAAAAAAAATATTATTTAAAATATTTTTAAAATAAACATCATGAACTATGTCTTTAAAAAGTATTAGTTACAACCATTGTTTATGACAGAAAATATGTCTATTGCATTTGGCCCTCATATTGGTCTTCATAGATCTGGGGTAGCTACTATCTTAGTACCAACCAATAAGATTTCTCCTTGATGAGAGACGCTTTATTCCACTTAAGCTTTTATAGTATACTTACTGTGAGTCTGTATTTCCTCTGTGGCCCAGGGTGCCTCTGAGAAAGGCAAGTGTGATTCAACCTTGAAATGGACCATACCTATAATGGCCTTGAGTTCCTCTGAATAGTCTTGGCCTATCTCCTGACCCACTCTCAAAGACAATCCAAGGTGATGATGTGAACAGCTTTTGGCAAACTATAAATGATCTTTTTACTCTGAAATACTTCCTTGAAATACGTTGGTTACATAGTCACTAAATCACAAATTGCTGAAACTGAGATTTTCTGGATCTTTTGTTAGAAACTTCCATTCTTAAACAAAATAATTGTTTTCATTAGTCTGACCACATTCAGGCTCTGTGTTAATTTTCCTTCACATCACTACATTTGAATGTGGAGTTGTTCTCCACAACAGGCATCATGAGATCATAATCTAAATATACTCTCTGCATTGTGATGTTTTGAAATAAGTATAAAAAGAATTCCAGTTATTCATTTTAAAAACATTTTGGATTTTAATGACTGTAGAAAAGGCTTTAATCCAATAAATTTGCCTTCAAAACCCCACCTGAGACTTTGGGGTCCTCATAGTAGTCAGTCCTATTTTGATGAGGATAATGTCTTGAAAATTCCAGAGAGAGTAGGATGGTCCTAACCAGCTGCTTGCTAGGACTTGAGAGTGGGCTGAGAATAGGGATTAAAGCAGCTAGAAGCAGCCACGCAACTATCATGAAGAAGAGCTGCCACCCGGCCAGAGTGTCCCCTTTACAGATGGGGATGTCTGAAGCCATGGCATCATTGCAGATACAAAGCAGGTCATGACAGTGTCAAAGCAACTGATCCTGTAGGCAGAGCCAAGGCGCCAGGGGTGTGAGGAGCATCTGAGTGGCAGGGCTTGTGTTCAAGTAGGGGACAACATCTTAGTTCTCTAGAGCCAACCAAGGTGACCCTAACTAAAACCCAGCATGAGGAGCAGAGGAGTAGTGAGGAGAGATTTGGAAGCACACAGTGCTGGCAGAGACCAGCGGTCCTTAACTGCTTGGCAAATAAAAGAAAGAGTGAAGGAGATTCTCAAAGATCTGAAATTCAGACAGATGTTCAGAGTAGTTTCTCTGCCCTGTGGATGAAAGGAAATATAACTCAAAGCCAGAACTATAACACAGAGCCAGAGTACAAGCCCAGTGAAAGACAGCAACATCGAATGGACCGTGGTAGTAGATTTAAGTTAGTGGGCTGTGCCCAAAGCAAATGAAAGCACTTGAGGAAAGAAGTAGTTACTATGCCACTCTCTTTGGATTCATATGTGTGTGTGTGCATGCGTGTGCACTGGCGCATATGCTAGTTGCAGCCCAAGGTAAAAGGCTGCCCTTTGGGAACCTACAGCCTGGTTGGGATGCAGGGCTTTTATTGATAAATGCTGCATTGGAGAAACTTCAGGAGGTGGAGGGCTGGTTCCTGAAGCATGACTAGAAACTAAGCAGTAGGGCTGGTCATAAGAAGAGTACCCTAACAGAACATCCCTCAGTGAGACCTTATGTTGAATCAGGAAAGTGAACTACAAAATGCATAAAATCAGAATCACTTAACAGCTTTCCAAAGAACACTGTCACCTGGACACCATTCTTGGGGATTCAGATGAGGAGAAATGACCAAGGCTTCCCAGTTTAAAAATCCTCCAGGTGAGCCAGGCATGGTGGTGTATGCCTTTAATCTCAGCACTGGGGAAGCAGAGGTAGGAAGATCTCCATGAGTTTGAGGCTACCCTGAGATTACATAGTGAATTGGCCAGATTGAGACCCTACCTTGAAAAACAAAAACAAACAAACAAACAAAATCCTCCAGGTGACTTCACTGGGCAGCTAGTCCAGGAACTGTTTATAAAGAGATCCATCTGGATCCAGACCCCAGTCCTTACCTTCACTCATTTGTCATGAAGCACATAACCTGTGTGAGCATGGCTATCTGAAAATTGGCACAAGGCTGTAAATCACTCGTGCGTTCATTCATTCAATCCTTCAAACATTCACTCAACAAATTCTCATGCAGTGCCTTGTGTGAGCCAAACATTGTTCTGCGATCTGGGGATTTGTTAGGGAACTAAACACATATTTCCCCACTCACCCTAACCCCCAATAAGAAAGGGGGGAAAAAGAAATAAAAATCTACCTAGGGAATTATGTTAGAAGACTAATTATAAAATAAGTAAAATGCTTACCAAAATGCTGACACACAACAAATGGGGAATTTCTGGTAATGATCATGTTTGTATCATTAACTAGGATCATTACGTGAAATTGAATAATAAATTTACTTATAATGAAGCCTCATTACCTAAATGTAAGCAGAATATCTCCTTTAAAACAAACAGGTGATTAACCCATGAACAGCACAGGAAATAGTAATTTGCAATTTGTCTTTACTGAGGATGATCAAGGGCAGCAGGTAATATTAAAACCACTTTCCTTCTGCCTTCCGGGAACAGAGATGCCTGTATATCATTATCAGAAGGATGCACTTGGTACCAAATACACCTATTATATATTGATATATCATCTCATCAATACTCCAGACAGAATAAGGTGCCACTTACAGTACTACCCTATTAATAGCGGTCTTTGAGCTCTGCGGAGCCCTTTGCAGAGTGGCTTCACGGGCTGAGCAGTGGCTATGGACGGCAGGAGTCAAGTGCTTTCCTAATCTGAGTGGTGGATGCTCTGAGGGACAGGTAGTGACCCGCATCCCACAGGCTGCTCTTTGAAACAGCTATATCAAAAGCAGTGTAACAAATGTACACAAACTGAAAAGAATTCGGAAGTGTTGCCTTCGTTTTCTCTACAGCAGGTGGAATCAGGTTCCAGAGCATGAAGCTATTATCACGAATTGTCTGCAGGCTCAGCCAGTAGTGCCCTTAACCTGAAAGGGAACAATGGAGATCACGCTTGCTAGGCCATCCATGCATAGGGTATTTAGATGCTGTTATAGGCTCCACGTGGGCACAGTGCCCGCCGGAAGTGCTTCAGAGTTGAATCGACTCTGCTGACTTAAATCAGAAAACCTTCAAATGACGGTTCTGGAAACAATTCAGATGGGAGATTGGTGCCAGTTAATAGGATTAGTCTTCTATAGCATAAAAGGATTATTTTATTCATAATTTGTAACAGCTGTGTTGTGTGTATCATAGATGTTCAGTGTATTTTATCTGACAAGATTTAACAAAGCTGGATTTTTTTGGCCTGTTGGCTTTATTTTGTTAAAAAAAAAAAAAAGTAAGAATTTTGGACTGTGGAAGATAGCTCAGTCATTAAAGTGTTTGCCTTGCAAGCAGGAGGACCTGAATTTGGTCCCCAGAAGCCACATAAAAGTGCTCTACACTGGGACTAGGGAGATTGCTTAGATTTAAAGGTGCTTGATTTCAAAGCTAGATTTTCCCAGCATCTAAGACTCAAATCCAGACTCAAAAAATGACACAAGCCACCTGAAATTGGTTTGCAGTGGGGAGAGACCCAGTGTATGCATGTGCATGCATGCGCGCACACACACACAGACACACACACACACACACACACACATGCACATAAATAAATGTTTCTAATATTATTTATTTTGTATTTATTTGTAAACAGAGAGAAAGAGAATGGGCACACTAGGGCCTCTAGCCACTGAAATTTAGCTCTAGATGCATTCACCACTTTGTAGATCTGGCTTTATGTAGGTAGTGGGTCATCAAACCTGGGTCATTGGGCTTTGCAAGCAAATGCCTTAACCACTGAGCCATCTCTCCAGCCCAATAAATATTGTTAGATGTTTTACGTCGTGGAAGTTGATGTGATCCTGGTGGTGATGAGAGGGAGACAGGAGGATCCCTGAGGCTCGAGGAAATGTTGGTGGACAGCAGTGGACCTGGCCTAGCTTGGGACATGCACATCAGCTGTTAATATTTGAGACTCACAGTCCACTCCCTGTAGTTTGAGAGTAGCTGCTTTGGGCTGGGACAGGTTTGGGGTTTGGAGGTGTAGTGTTAATCTGACTGCCTCAGCAGGCCAGAACCATCACCTTGGCAGAGCACCTAATCATGCCATCCAAACTAACATGTTTAGGAGTCATGTTTTGTTAAGTATCTCCAGCATCAAATTCCATGTTAAATATTCTATTTTCTATGTTCTTCTTAGTAGAAATGTGTGTGCAGCTACAAAGATGTTCAGAACATGTATGACATCAAAAGAATGGTGACCCTTGGGACAGACATGCCCAGCGTGTGCACCATTGCCTGGGGCCTAGTGCTTTATCATGGGACAGTGTCCTGCATCGTAGGACTGTTAGAAACATCCCTGTATTTTCTCCATTAAGTGAGATAGCATGAGACCATCCCTCTGTGACAACCAAAACTGTCTCCAGACATTTCCAGATGCTTCCTGGGAGGCATCATCACCTTGAGCTGGGAACCTATGCTGTATGTGAAAGGAAATACATGAGGCCTAATGTATTCTTATGAGTGCCAAATGCCAGGGCCAGACCAGAAAAAGGACACTTGATTTCTAACTTATTAATTTCACATTATAAAAATTTCTTTAGTAATACACATATCATATTGCACAAAGCTATATCCCAAATTTCTCTTGGTCCTACATATACCCTGACATCTTCTAGCTTATTATTCCTATCAGAGGGAAGAATTGGCTGCATTTTAGTTTACTGTAATGTCCCCTCAGTGTAATAGTGTTCTGGGAGTATATTTGTTGCTACCAGATGAAGAAACTTAACTGTTAAAAATTTTCTTAAAGAAATTTTCTTAAAAATTAAATGCATCCATTTGCCTCATGAGTTTTTCTGAGTTCAATAAGTAGGCATTGTTTAAAATCATTAAACTTGGGCTGAGGAAATGGCTTAGTGGTTAAGGCATTTGCCTGCTAAGCCTAAGGACCCCGGTTTGATTCCGCAGGACCTACATAAACCAGATGTACAAGGGGGCGCATTCATCTGGAGTTCATTTGCAGTGGCTAGAGGCCCTGGCATCCCTATTCTCTATCTGCCTCTTCCTCTCTCTCTCTCAAATAAATAAATAAAATATTTTTTCATAAAATCATTGAACTTGACGATTTGAAACTATTGAATATGTACATAGTAAAGTTGGAAATTATGTTCTTTTATACTGAACAGACTCATATTATTCAAGAACAAACCTATTTCATGGCATGTAAAGTTCTATGTCAGTGAGAAGAAACAATTTTTATACATCTATCAAAGCATTTCCAACAGATATTTTGATGATAACTTATAGCATGCATTCCTTGAATAATTATGAAATATTTCTTGGAAAATACCTTCATTTCAGATTTCACATTTAAATATTTTTTTCTGCCTACTGAAGCAAATCCCAATGTTGAATGTCTCATAGGAATATGATGAACCATAGAACATTTATAGCTTCTGAAAAACAGGCATCAAATGAATCTGGCATTTTCCCTACGAGCTTAAAGGACACGGTGTCTTCATCACCTTTCACATACCCATGAGATTTATTAGCAGCCCATGTATTCGGTAAAACCTTGGGATTTCTTCTGTGTTTATTCTAGATAATAGGACACTTGCAATCTGTTAACACTTGTGAACAGATACTTCAAGCACATCTGACCCAGCAATTATGAAATGTTCATCCTATATGAGTTTCTAGGGTTAAGTCAGGACACAGTAGAAGTTAGGGGAGAGATGAAAACTTTTCCATATTGCTTTGTGTTCATGAGGACATAATGTATATTTTACCTGTTAGATTTAAGAAAACAGATGAGTTAATGAATACTTATTAACTAAAACATTCTTATTACAATTAGAGCAAATGGAAACAGGATTAAGGGGAAGGAGAGAAGAAAGTAAGAATGAGTGCTGGATGGATAAACCAATGATAAGGGTACAATGCAGGGTATCCGGTTTAACTGAGGCCTCCAATTTATTTTGTTTTGTTTTATTTTTCAGCCAATGTTTTCAGTTGCACCTAGCTTAGCCACCAATGCATCTGCAGCCTTTAACCCCTACCTGGGACCTGTTTCTCCAAGCCTGGTTCCAGCAGAGATCTTGCCGACTGCACCAATGTTGGTTACGGGGAATCCGGGAGTCCCTGTGCCTGCAGCTGCTGCGGCTGCGGCCCAGAAATTAATGCGGACGGACAGACTCGAGGTAGGAGTGATGATTGGGTTCCATCCAAATTCTCAAAGTTGGTTTTACAAACTCAAGCCAAGATTTCGTTTAGTCTATGTTGCATTTGCTGCAAAATAGTTATGGTGGTATTCCTTTTTTTTAATGAATGCAATGATTATACAAACCACAGTATTTTTATTTAGACTAGTGGGTAAATTCTGGGACTATGTGATCTGGTTGGCTGTTTCTTCAATGTGCCTCAGTTTCTTCACATTCAAAATGGTACTAATAACAGCACTTACCTCAAAGAATGAGAAAAAAGATGTATGGCACAGAGCATGGCTTCTTGAATGCTTATTGTTGCTGCAAACACCAGTGGTGTTGATACCAAAAGAGCCTCGCAAAGGTGTATTAAGTGTTGGCCTCCTGTGTATGAGACATTCTAAAACTTATTCTTGCAAGTTTCTTTTTCATAACCTTCACAATATTTTGCTTGTGAAATGTGATATATTTATAAAAAGTGTGTGTGTGGTTTTTAGAGGTAGGGTCTTGCTCTAGCCAAGGCTGACCTAGAATTCACCATATTGTCTCAGCATGCCTCAAACTCACAGCAGCCCTCTGACCTCTGCCTCCACAGTGCTGGGATTAATGGTGTACAGCATGACACCCAGCATAATAGTATTTTTCACAGAAAATGGCTTGATGTTTCAAGTCTTACAGTTCAGATTGAACAGATATATGAGCTTCACTGTGGCTACAAGAAAAAGAAACAAAAGTTATGAATCTTATTTTGAAATGGTTGTCTAGACTTTCAGCATGGTGAGAATGAATTGACTGGTAAATGGTAGATGCGGGGACAACAGAAGCATTCATTGAAAGTACAGGCCTGGTGTGGAAGTGCCTTTCCTGGTCTATCTGGTTTGGTAGTACTTTGGGCTGCCAATCCATGTGTGCACTGGTCACTCAAAAAGTAGCCAAGAAAATCTATTGTATGAAGATAATTATTAATACCAATTCTAATAATTTGTCAGTTTAGCTATGATATAATAAGCACCAATATCCTATTTATTAAATAAAACGTATTTATTTATTAAATAATAAGCACCAATACCTTATTTGTTAAACTATACTGCAATATTAAACAAAATTTCAGCATATTGGTAATAATGTGCCTTCTAGATTCACACCTCTTACTTCAACCTTCAGAACACTCTGGAGAAAAAGCCTGTCATTCCATTGACTTTACAGGGAAGTTAGTTTAGGGAAAGAGATGTGAGCTGACTTGTCCTAGATTCAGAGATATGCCTTGACGTTCAGGTGGTCTATCATTATGCACTTGTAGTTGCTCCTCTAATTACCTAGTGACGTTTGTAGACAACATAGAACAAAACAATGACTTTTAAATCTTTTAAATTGTGTGCTCAGCATTTGAAGCTGGCATTCCAAAAGCAAGCTCTGGGTTCTTAATGCATAACTGCTGATTGATTAATGGGAACCAAAGAGGCAGTCTGGGAGGCATGTTGATGAATTAATTACTAACAGGTGACAGTATTCAAATCACCGAATGGACGCTCAGCGTCCGCGTCCACTGGAAGTCCGAATGGACATTACAAGACTGAGCTGTGGCTTCAGAATGTTTTAACCCTCTTGAAAGGTTACTTGGCTTATCATCTTTGTATTTTGTGGTGTTCAGTTGAAATGAAGCCTTTTGTCTGGGTTTTATTTCCTTTTATGTAAAGAGCTGCCTTGTGTATTTTGTCTGTTTTGTTTGCTATGGTCAGAATGGTGTCTACTGCTGCTGTCACCTCTCCTTCCTGTCAGGGTGGGGTCTATTTTCTGCACTCCTTACAACTGAGTAGAACCCCTGCCCCTGTCCACAGGACCCCAGGCAGTCACAATGGCCGCCAGTGAGCAAACATTTTCTGCTCCACTCTGTGATGTGATTCTGATCATTGTACTTCCGGTTTATTTCCCCATGTGCTAGTTGGGGTGTAGGAATCTACACAGTTCTTTTTGGAGTTTAAACCCATATTTGATTTTAAAACCTTTTGAAGTTGAATTTTCTTCTGAGGTAAAAATTATCTAATGTAGAGTAATGGCTTATTTTTCTTGCAACTTTTTTTTCCCTTTTACCACAATTTCTTTTGTTGTTGTTGTTGTTGTTTTGTTTCATTGAGGTAGGGTCTAACTCTAGCCCAGTATCTTTAGTATCAGGCTAGCCTTGAACTCACAGGGCAGTCCTCCTACTTTTGCCTCCTACTGTTAGGATCAAAGACGTGTGCTATACCACACAATGCTCTACAACTTCTTATTAATTTAAAATGTTTCTGATTCCTGTATCATTGGTTAAAGATCCTAAAGGTCCTATATTTATTAACCAATATGACACTATATTTTAAAAGAAAACAACCAAAAAAAAAAGGAAGAACCAACTTGAGCTGGGGAGATATTTCCGTCAGTGAAGCACTGCCTGCATAAGCATGAGAGCCTGAGTGCAGATCCTCAGAACCCACTTAGAACCTAGGCTTGACAGTGCCACATGCCTGCACTCCTCGTGCTGGAAAGGCTTAGGCAGGAGGACCCCCTGGACTTGCTGGCTAGCTTGTCCAGATGAGGTGGTGAGTAATTGAAGAAGACACCTAATGTTGACCTCTGACCTTCACACTCACATGCATACCTACACAAATGTGCCAGCCAGCATGTGAACACACATGATATACAAGCAGTTAGGCTTGGGTCATCAGATTGGATCTTGACTGAGTGTCACACTACTCATGTAGAAATCTTGAGTGTTGTATCTCTAGCAGTTAGGAGATTCAAGGGACATTTAAGTCATTTTCACGCTTCTAGTACCAGCTACAAGATGTTGAAGCTTAATTTATAATTATGTATATGGATATGTATATAGGTTATGCATATCACACGTACATAGATGAGTTTATATCAGTATGTATAAATGTTGATTGTTGGATATTGTCACCAAGACTCTATAGCCATATACTTTCTGTACTATAATATTCAGACTCTGTAGTTTTTTCTAAAGTGGGCAGTCTCTTAGATTAACAGTCACTCTCACATGTTGATTTTTTAAATTTCTTATTTTGTGGCTTTATGATCTGTTTTATAATTTTCAAGCAGTACCTTAATTTTAAATTGTTAGTGTAAGAAGTCATTACAATCTCTCAGGTACTAGAAATGACTGGATCTATAAGTCATACACTCATTACAAAGTGTTGATAATTGTGGAAATCATTGCTTGACTTAATTTGAAGAAGCACAGTATTTTTTCTTACAGTATACAATGAAGACATGAATATATTCATTCAGCAAGATACAATAGGGAGCTCTTGAGCATTTGTCTTGTTAAAGCCATTGTGAAGCATTTTGTGAAACTTTTTAATGGCTCTCTGTTATCAAGTGCATGAAAAGGTCCAAATAGGACTAGTGGTAAACTCTTAACTTCTATCCAATAGTATATTCAATATAAGAATAATGAATCAGTAAACCCACCAGCTGTTTATTAAGGTAGTTAATCACAGAAAGATGCATCCCTTACTTAGAAGTCTTATATGGCAGGTGTTTAGGAGGCTCAGCATCTTTTTCTGACAGACCAGTGAAGTGATGTAAATGCAGATAGTCAACAGAACATGTGCTCTGGAAAATGCTGCACTTGCTGTTTAATCTTTCTCTGCTCATGATCACTTCATGTACAGTTATTTGTGATTCTGAGATGAAACCCCGCCTATATGAAGGCATATCACATTTTACTTACTGCTAATTTGCTGGGAACACTATGCCCAGACCAATGAAGGATTTTAGGTAAATGGCCATAACTATTAAGGCAGTTGATAGGCTGAAGGGATGGCTTAGTAGTTAAAGGCACTTGCTTGTGAAGCTTGACAGCCTGGATGGGATTCCTCAGCACCTAGGTAAAGCCAGATGCACAAAGTGGTGCATGCATCTGGAGTTCATTTGCAGTGGCAAAAGGCTTTAACAAACCCATACTTACTATTGTTCTGTCTGTCTCTTTCACTCTGTCTCATAAATAAATAAGCATACCCTAAGGTAGTTGATATCACAGAGTAGTGACCAAACAGAAGTGCATGTGTTCCAAATGCTTATTATTAAGACATCATATTGCTATTTGTTTACTTACATCCTTTGTCTTCATGAGAAAACATACTGAACAAGGTAGGTAAACCACCTTGCTTCTTATATTTTAAGTGGGGATTTATTTAACTACTTACTCAGTGGAATTATTTTTTTTTATTAGGTGAATCAGGCTTCCCTTTCAAGCTACTGTTGACTGTCCCAATAACCACTATTCATTGAAATGAAAGTATGTAGTAACCCTTTGTATATAGGCGTAAATTAATATAAAATCTATTAGCTAACAAAAAGTAGCATACCAGAGGTGAGCAGGATAATTGCGGGCACCTACGTTAGGATTTTTATATGTTTAATGAATTTGCATAGTATATAAAGTTTCTATTTATTATGAATGAAGAAAAATAACTAGAAAGAGAAAAATTAAATATATATTAAAAAAACGTAGAAAAGCAGAAATATTTTGATGTTTTACTTTTTTATTTTTAGTGGTTCTGAGATTATATCACTACTGTTTGATTGTTTTAATTAGAGATATGGCTCCCTGTAGCCCAGGCTGACCTGGAACTCACTCTGAAGCCCCAGGCTGGCATGAAATACAGTGATCTTCCCATCTCAGTCTCCCAAATGAGGGAATTGAAGGCATATGTCACCATGCCTGGCTTAAATAGATATTTCTAATGATACAGAAATTGTTTGTTAGTAGTTTTAATTTTGTGTTTCTGTAGAGGATGTACAGTTACTGCTTTGTAATATTTTGATTTCTCTAGAAAAGTATTAAGAAATATTTAGAGTTTATGCACAGTAGTTTTTAGTTTGTTTTTTAGGTCTGTGAAAACTTTTGAATGACTTCTAAAAATATAGCCACAGGCCCCTCTAAAATATCTAATGCTATGCTCTCTTTGGCCAGTTATTAATTTCTACAATTGATTTGAGTTTTGCTTTAGGAATTATAGACTTGCATGTTAAAAACAATTTCTAAGCTTGGCTGAGTCACTCATTCTCTACCGTTACTCCACTAAATTTTTCCAAAATCTCTATTCCAATGAAAATCGTATTTTATCTTAACAGAAATCCTACGAGGTAGTTAAAATAGACATCTCACTTTGTTTCAGAGAAAAATGAATCCAATTTTACAGTCATTGGATAACTAACTGAGATAAGAAATACCATCATTATATATTTAGCTGAGGAATATAATTAATTGTAAAGAAATTAAGTATGATCATTTTACCTACTCATCTTTTCAATTGAAAACACAGGTTATTTCTTTGTACTGGAAAATAAACTCATGACCAAAAATGCTAAGGACGCTTTTGATAAAATCATTGACTATCCAGTGTCATTCTTAAAACTGCTTTTAGTTGAAGCTTAATAGAAAAAGAGGCCTTATTATGGCACAACATAAGTGTCTTTCTCTCAGTAAGTGCCTAATATTGGTCATTTAATTTTAAATTGATTTCCCAAAATGTTAAACTAGACCAAGTCCCCGGTCCCCACTGTAATTAGCTTTCCATTCCTGTTTTTGGATGTTATTCTCCAAAGATGGCTGAGTTAATTACACAAACACAGTGAACACAAAATAAAGGACTTCAAAGAATTGCTTATTAAACAATAAAAATATAGCAACTCTCCAGGTCAGAGTTGAGTTGAGTTGATTCCAACATTGACCTGGCTTTTCTTAGGATCCCTTAACATGAAGAAATTAAGTGATACACACACACACACACACACACACACACACACACACATGTGCATATGCACATATATATATATGCATATATATATGATGTGAATTTGAACATTGTGAAATGTTAAGATTGAAAAAATAGAAATCACTTAACAAAGTAAACAGATTGAGTTCCAAGCAGTACATTATCTTATGAAATATTCATACTGTTTTAAATTGGTTTCATAGTGTTTTCATTTTGGTTATTTTTTGTTTTATTTTAAGTTTTTTCCTTTTGAAGATTCCATAACTATGAAGGGATGCAAACTGAATGTCAGTTTCTTGACTCCAAGCTCCATCCTCTTTATACTCAACCACTGCTATTTATTTAATGCCTTTTACTAAAATTTCTTTGAGAATTTTTGTGTCTGTGTATGTGTTTGTGGTGTACGTGTAGATGTTTATGTGTGTTGGGATGTTCTCATGTGTGTGGGTACATGTGCAGAAACCAGAAATCAACATTGGGGACGGGTTTCTTCTGTCACTTCCCACCTTATTTTTGAGATAAAATCTCTCACTGAGCCCATTTGGCTAAATAAGCTAGGCAGAATGCTGCAGGGATCTTTCTGCCTCTGTGTCCCCAGCACTTGAATTATGGCAAGTGCTGCCGTGCCTGGCATTTGAGGTGGATGGATGTTTGGGATCCAAATTCAGTTCCTCAAGTTGGCGTGGCAAGTGATTAACCCACTGAGCTATCTCTTCAGCCATCTTTGGGAACATTTTCTGGTTATTTATCTTTTGACTATTTAAAGTTTGTAATTGACCTACAAAAAGTTTCCTGGAAATAGAACTCAGAATTTACATGATCTGGTGAATATTGCCTTCAAAAAAACACATGAAAGCCAGGAGTACACATTATAGTTACATAGTTGTTTTGAAACCTCAGAGAAGTCTGGCTTCAGAACACACTCTAAAGTAATTCTTAGTTATCAGCTCTTTTTAAATATTTGCAAGAGTCTTACCGATTTCATTCCACAGAAGAGCAAGGTATAAAATAGTAACAAGCCAGTCTTTAATCTATAGAAATGAAATACTTGTACACAAGACTTACACATAGATTGACTTGAGCTTCCGGCCAATGTGCCAAAAGTAAGTTAAGTTGAAAAATAGTGTTGGATCACCTATTGTTATTCCTTCTTGAGCAATCTCAGGGGAGTACTAAGTTATGAGAACTAAGAGGTCACATATTGGCCTAAGTACCCAGTGTGATGAAACCATACTAAAAGATTTGCTGAGACAGAGAAGTAGCCTTTTGTTTAGGCTGGTATAAATTAGCATAAGTTCTAGGTACATGTATGCAAAGTTTTAATTTTCACTTCTTTAGGTGTGTCTCTCTCCCTGGGGGCAGTGATGACCTAATAGTGTGGTATAGGCACCAGAATCTGTTTTGGAAAATTCCAGTACTGTGATGATGAGCCAAAGGGGAGGAGGATTGTGCTGGAAACAGCCTGGTCACTTTTGCTTTCTAATTATGAATTCTTGCTTCTGCTTGTTTTTTTTTTTTTTTCTTCTACTCACTGAGATAAACACAGTAATATAAATAGTCTTTTAGGACTTCCTAAATAGGTTTTGTATTTTTAGATCTCCCTATGTGTCTAATACATGGTACTTATTCAGTATACTTAAAAATTAATTGAACCAGGTGATAAGTGCCCTTGGCCTGTTGTGAGATATGTTACTCATGTGGAATATACATGTTTAGCTATCTTAAAGTCTCCAAATCGTGTAAGACATCATGTATACCATTCTTTTGAAGTTTTAGTACAGAAAAAAACTAGAATGGTCTTCTGAACCACTCTCTTCAACAACAGGATATGAATAGAATTGGGGCAAGAGATTTAAATATAAACATTTTTATTTATCTAAATTCAAGAAAACCCATATTTATTAAATCATAGCAAGGTTGCAGATTCTTTCTCAACTAAAAACAATAAAATGCCTGTGTCTGTGTTTATACAACCTGTGAAAAGAAAGAAAATCCTTGGAGCATAAAATATGTTTCCCTGAAGCATGCGTTGTGGCAGGTTTGGGAGGTGAAATCCTAGCACCAAAGTATTAAAGATGTTTTGTGTTTCAGAAGGCCCTCTTGTGGTAAAGAGATCAAACTGTCCCAAAGGAAGGCTGATGGAAACTTTTTTATAAAAAAAAAAAGAAAGAAAGAAAAAGAAAAAGAATCACATGGGCGGGGTGTGGTGGCACATGCCTGCCTTTAATCCCAGCACTGGGGCGGGGGCGGGGAGGGCAGCGGTAGGAGGTCAGCCTGGGCTAGAGTAAGACTCTACCTTGAAAAACTAAAACAAAACAAAACAAGAACATCACATGGAGCAGAAGGAGGGCAAATCTATTTTCACTTTTTCCTAGGATCCCAGCCCCATAAAGTAATTCACAGATGTTTAAACAAGTACAAAATAGCACACACCCTCTTTTCCATGTTTTCTATAGCTACCAAGTGAATCTGAAATGATGAAAATTAACTCCTGGAATCATTTGAGTAAAAAAAAAAAAATCTATCAACTTCTAATTATATATATGCTTTTAAACTCAGAAGTAATTTTATATTTACACAGAAATTATCGAAAATGAAAGAAAAGTTCCTGCCTGAACTTCACTGGACTAAATATTAACATCTAATATAACTTTTGGTATCACTTATAAATCCAGAAAATTGATACTGACATCTTACTTTTAATAAGTAGCTATGGCCTTTCATCATATCTCATCATTTATCTTACCAGCATCCTTGTTTGACTCCACATAATCATGTGTTATGACCTTGAGCCTTTGAAAGAATGCTGGTGATTTTGTAAAACATATTTTATTTGGATTGTCTGATGCTTGCAGATGATTAACTTTAAAACAAATGCTGGGCTGTGTCATTGCTGAGTCAAATTCATAGGTGTCCTTGTGTCTTGTAACAAGTAATGTTAATTTTGTTCACTTGGTTAAAGTGATATCTCTTGGCTTTCTCTACTGTAAGCTTCTCCTTTGGTAATTATACCTATTAACATACTATTATAGTAAACATTTTATCACAGATTTTCCACTTCTCATGAGAATGTTTTCTTTCTCAAGGTCACTTACTGAAATAGGATTCATGTTTCTTTACTGAACAGGACATTGCTGAAGTTATTCTGTTGCACACTTTGCAACTATCTTTAAGTGCTCTCACCACCTTAGGTATTATATGTTACAGTCTTCGGGAAGACACCATTGCTGGTGATGACTAAATGCCCTGCACTCCATGCCCTCACAGGTATGTAGAGAGTACCAGCGTGGCAACTGCAACCGAGGGGAGAATGACTGTCGGTTCGCCCACCCAGCCGACAGCACGATGATTGACACCAACGACAACACGGTCACAGTCTGCATGGATTACATCAAGGGGAGATGCTCTCGGGAAAAGTGCAAATACTTTCACCCTCCTGCACATCTTCAAGCCAAGATCAAGGCTGCCCAATACCAGGTCAACCAGGCTGCAGCTGCTCAGGCCGCAGCCACCGCAGCTGCCATGGTGAGTGGACACTTTGGCTGCCTCCTTGTCAGTGATCAGAAGAGTAAACTGAGCGACTATGTTGACCACAAGCTATTCATCCATTAACCTTTTTCTCTTGCTGAAGATATGTTTGTTCAGGTATCCTCGAAAATAGCTAAAGATGTTACCACTCACAGAAGGGGGTAACTCCGGACAGGGTGCAGGCTGCCCGTCCTCTGTCCTCTCACTAACTCCTAATCCTCTGCCTCACTCTGGATGTAGGGTTTCTGAAATTTCTGCTTCATGAAGACCCACGTGTCTCTTTTTTGGTTTAACGATTCTGCCATTTTCGGTCTCTCACTTCCATGTGTCATCTATTCAGCTGTTGTTCTCCTGGGTGTGTTCTTCCACACATCGAGGGTCTTCTCTCCATTAATAGTTTACATTCAACAATAACATAATCTGGAGCTATTCGAGAGAATTGCTTCCACAAAGCCATTTTTCTGTTAGCTACAAGAGTTTGAGTTGTATGCTATCCAGATATTCTGAAATAATGCTGTGGCATAAAGAAGTATAAAAGTTCAGAAGCTTAACTATGCCATTTTATAGGAAGGAGAATGACAGTGGTTAGAAGAATTCAGGTCATTACAAATAGATACTAAGTGATAGTCATGAGGTAAATTTTAATGTGACTAATAGCTGGGTTTATGAGTCCATGCTTTCTTATTTGCTTAGCTGTTAATGTCATCCTTTTTTATATAAATATATGACTTATTCCTTATATATTTATAAAAAAATCACTGGGTAGACTATCATAGCACAGTAAAATGACCATGAGAGAGACCTTTTCTGTGTTCATGGATACTTGAGCAAAAATACAGAAGGCAGACTCTCTCCTTTTCTCTTCCCTTCACTCTTTTTTTTTTCCTTAGAGTATCTTGTTTGTAATTAACTATGAAGAGGAGATTTCCTCCCAATAACAACTCAGTCGCGCCTTTATTGTGCATGCTTAGTCTTGTTATTCGTTGTATATGGCATTCCGATGATTTGTTTTTTTATTTGTTTTTTTCTCACCTACCCAAAAATGCACTGCTGCCCCCATGATGCACCTCTGCTTGCTGTTTATGTTAATGCGCTTGAACCCCACTGGCCCATTGCCATCATGTGCTCGCTGCCTGCTAATTAAGACTCAGTCGGCTGTCAAATCACTGAAGCGACCCCTCGAGGCAACCTTTGACCTGGTACTATGACCTTTCACCTTTTAGCTTGGCATGTAGCTTTATTGTAGATACAAGGTTTTTTTTGTTTTGTTTTGTTTTTCTACCAGTTTAAATATATATATATATATTCCTTTTTCTGTTATAAAGTTATAAAATACAATGAAAAACTGAGTGTGGCTTCCTGACAAAAATGACTGGAAAGAATGTTATATAAACATAGATGGATATGGTACAGTGAAAGACTGAACACCCAGCAGCCCACATTCAGTTTAACTACATTGTAAAATCTTCAAAAGAAATCCTTGGAGGACATGAAAGTGTGGTTTTGACTGTATATTTATGTACCTGTTTGGTTAGCATGGCTTTAGTGATAGTTATTTACTCCTTAATATGTCTAGCTCAGTATTTAGAAGGAACTTTGCATGCCGGGACACTGCATGTGTAGGCAGATCTGGGGAGGAGCGGAGCGGGTAGGTTCGTGTTTTACAGTTGACGATTAACATCGCTTACACTTGTCAGTCGTCATGAAGCTCCAGTGCGGCTCTTCCTCTTGCCCAGTCAGTGGCTTCTCGTGGGAAGCCTGAAGCATTATGGGACATTAAACATTAAACACCTTAACTCATTATAACATGTGCTCTCCTACTAGTGGGGTTTGGCGTGGACAAAAATAATGCTTCCTTAAAGCTTTGATCTTGCTTTTATTTTTTTTTCTTTCTTTATTTTTTTTTCTTTTTTTGTGGACTGGATTTTTCCTTGGGTGGTTCAGGGCTCCACTGCTTGCTGGCTTATGCTTCCTAACAATTTTAGCCTTCAACTGATTTTTCTTTTTTTTTTTTTTCTTTTTCTCTTTTTACTGGTATTTGTTTTTTATACTCATTTACTGAACAGGGAATTCCTCAAGCTGTACTCCCCCCGTTGCCAAAGAGGCCTGCTCTTGAAAAAACCAACGGTGCCACCGCAGTCTTTAATACTGGTATTTTCCAGTACCAACAGGCTCTAGCCAACATGCAGTTACAACAGCATACAGCATTTCTCCCTCCAGGTAAGGGCTCGGGCTTGCTAATTAATGAATCTGGTGAGCAGTATAGAGATATGTCATTAGAGTAGATGGACCAATCACAGCCCAGGTTTGATGGGGATCATAGATAAGGTCTGCATAAGGTAAGGTAGTCAGCAGTGCAAACATCTGTATTTTCGTATATGATTTTCCTGACAAGCTTAGAATATAAGCCTGTGGAAACATGGGGAAACGTTCAGTGGTGTGTTATATTCTTATTTGTGTTCATGTTATTTGGAATTTAAGTCATCTCTCTTTTCTCTTTCTTCAACACTGTTATATGTTTGTCAAGCTATTTTATGATACCTTCGTGCTGTAAGACCCCTTGGCCTCCATGATCTCCCAATTCCATGAAATGACTCAGTATTGACTATTGTTCAATTTTTTGTTTGAGAAATAGACAATTTAAAACATCATTGTCTTAGAGCTCTGAAAATGTGCTCTCAGTACCAATCAGAACTTTGCTTAACATTATTCCTGTTTGTACACAGATTTAAGTAGCCCTATGCTCCAATGATGTTCATCTTTATTGTTGAGCAAACATTTGTAATTTGAGTTTACTTTCAATTTAATCCCATACATATAATCTACATCAATTCATAAGGATTTAGGAATTAAAAACAGACTAACAACTCATTTAGATGTTTAGAAATTTACTTTTATACATTGAATTATTTCAGAAACTTTTAAACTCCATATACTTTGAATTTAACTAATCATAGTTTAATTTCATTTTCGTCTTCACTATAAATAGGATGTTATAAATGCAGTCATTAAAATAATGTAGAATAGCCAAGTATGGTGGCACATGCCTTTAATCCCAGCACTTGGAAAGCATGGGGGATCGCCATGAGTTTAAGGCCACTTTGAGACTACATAGTGAATTCCAGGTCAGCATGGGCTAGAGCAAGACCCTACCTTGAAAAAAGAAAAACAAACAACAACAAAAGTAGAATAAATATGGAGAGCATTCAATTCAATTAGCTAGAATATTTCATTAAAATAATGTGTGGCCAGACACATCAATAAAATGATAGGTAAACTCAAGATAGCATCTTTCCAATTAGGTTGGTCCATATTAGAATAGAAACTGAATATTTTTAATCTGTAACATGTTCATTGTGTTCTTAGGGAAAAATTAACCTTGTATTGTAAGGTAATTTCTTCTCAATGTATAGTTTCTTAGGAACTTCTAAAAATATTATTTTTGCTTTTTTGTAAGCTTCTATGAGCCTAAATTTTTCAATGAACAATCAATATTTTTAAATTATTTTTTGTTTATTTATTTGAAAGACAGAAAGAGAGGCAGACAGACAGAGAGAGAGAATGGGCACACCAGAGCCTCAAGCCACTGCAAACGAACTCCAGACACATGTACCACCTTGTGTATCTGGCTTACATGAGTACTGGAGAATTGAACTGAGGTCCTCTGGCTTTGCAGGCAAATGCCTTAACCACTGAACTATCTCTTCAGGTTAAACAGTCAATTTTTATATGACGTATAACTAACCAGTTTGTAGGTATTATCAGGATATCCTGGAAGAATTTTTTAAAAATTATTTCTGTGAACTTGTTCCAATGTATAAAACATTACAACAAGAAATGGAGGCTGGAGAGATGGTTTAGCAGTTAAGGCACTTGCCTGTGAAGCCTAAGAACTCATGTTTAAATCTCCAGGTCTCACATAGCCAGACACACACTGACACAAGCACACAATGTTGCACATGCACACAAGGGGGGCACATACGTCTGGAATTCTTTCACAGCAGCTGAAAGCCCTGGTGCATCTATTCTCCCCTTCACACCCTCACTCCCTCTTTCTTTCTCTTCCTCTCAAAATAAATAATAATAAAATGATTTTTAAAAGATAAATAATAAATTCCTCATTTAAAATCTTTTCTACCACATGATACTTAAGGAAACTTCAAATGACCTGTCTCATCTAATAGGTTTTTAAGTTTCTCCAACATTCAAATGAGTGCATTGCTTTCTACAACAGTATAATCACAAACTGCATAACATGTGACTTTTAGTTATGATACCACAATTTCCCTTTAATAGGATTTGGTCCTACAAACAGGTCTGTTTAGGGAAACAATAAGGACACCTATGACTCAGAAATAATTGTCCCTCTGCTCTTGGAAGTCAAACATTGTTAGTTTAAAATATGCTATAATACTTGAAAATAGGCTAAACATTTTAAGACATTTTTCTATTATAATGCATTTTATGTCAGATAATCAGTTCATAATCTTTGAAACTAATATGAAACTATGAAAGTACTAATCGGAAATAACATTTTTTGCAACCCAGTTTTAAGGGGAATGATTTCAGGCTAAACTACTCATTAGCCACAGAACCAGAAGTGGATGCTCTTCATGATTGTGTAAAAATATTTTAATTTTTATATGTGTGCATTCACATGAAAATGACCCTACAGTACCCTTATTTCTGCCAAGCCACTTTGTATGAAAGACATAAAAGAAATAACTCTCACGGTCAAAACACACAGCACAGGGTCCAGAAAGGAACTATGTCATCGGTGGAACTCAGCAGAGAGCCAAGGAATCTGGAAGGCCATGGGGAGCCCCGACACAGCCTAGAGCATCTCCTGAGACTTCGCTCAAAAATGGTGCCTAGTGTGCACTGAGGAATGCCTTGTGCAGTTCTGTGTACACCAGAGTGTGTGGGGACAGAACTTTTTGAGCCTCTTGAACTGGAAAAACGTGAACATAGATGGTCAAGTGATTACATCCAATGTTGTTCTGCAGATTTTATGGATTTTATTGTGTTTGTATGTGAAATCCCCCAGTTTTAAAAAAAAATGTTGGCAACTAATTTGATTTCTAGGAAACCACCTGTGAGAACTGCTGGAAGTTCATTCTACCATAGATTCACATATCATCATGTATAATATCTCAGAGAACCCAGGTTCATTTCCCCAAATTTAGGTTAAGCTATCAACATATAATATTAAATTGCAAGATTGGAGCATCCTGTTTCATCACAGTATAGTAATTGTGAAGTATACCCTAAGGCTAGTCCTGGAAGGAAAAGAAGGGTCATTTTCATAGCTCAGCTATTTATAGCTCTGGAATGTATTGGGTCAATAACAACAGAGATGTATAGTTACAGTTCACTCATGTCACAGTGAAGCATGTTTGACTAGGTCTATAGAGCTGATGCCTACCTATATAAGGACTAGGTAGCTGGCAAAATGTTAGGATTCATTGTCAATCCAGATATCTAGCTATAAAAACTTCTTGAACTGACTTCTAAGAGTAGACTAATATGACATCTATCCATCTAGCTCATCACACAGGAATCCATCCATCCTTGTATCTGTCTTCATCTCCCTCTTTTCTTTGCATCCCCTACTTCCTTCCCTACATCTCTCCCTCTCCCCATTCTTCTCTTTTTCCATCCATCCATGCATCAATTCAGTTATTATGTACCACACATATACCAGTATTTACACTAGGCATACTAAACTCATGGCTCTAGGGGAAAATCAAATGTCCAGGAATATATTATTTATCTAAGTCCATTTAACTAAAATCTAGGTATAAACCCTGTAGGTAGATCGCATACACTTTAGTTACCACCCCTTACTGAGGCCTGTTCCCTACATGTTTTTTCAAGTGCTGCCTTTTATTGAGGAATCACCATGTGTCATGCTCCCCTAGTGATTTACATTAGTCATCTCACTGCTTTCCTCAAAACAACCCCAAAGTTTGGCTTGGTATGTCCACATTATCAACTGATAATATTGTCTGTAGTGAATTGTAGCAAATTGTCACCAAGTTACATTGTTTTAAAGATTTAACTAAAACTTGAACTCAACTTGGGTCAGGGGACTTGGGTCTGTCACTCAGTATCTGAGCTAATTATGTAAATAACCCCCCCAAAAAAATTTTCAAAGAATGGAATCACTCTTCACTGAACACCTGTCCTCTCACATGGATCAATTAAAACTTTAATTTCAAAAGTCATCTAGTTAACATAAAACATTCCTCATAAACATACTATTCGGCCATGCAGATATCGTTGTAGGGGAACTTGGAAATTGACAAATACATTCACTTAAACTTTGCCTTGTGCTAAAAATGGAGGAAACATTTAAATTGACCCTTTGTGCATCACTATTTGAAATAAAAGAGGATATTATGGTCATTTCAAAGTGATTTTTGTTTGTGGCAAGTGGGTCCTACAGCATGATGTCTTCATATCTGTGAGTTACTGCACCCTGGCTAGTATTCTTATCGCTGCCTTATGTTTAGTTGCTACAAATCCCTCTCAAAGCTGTGTGCATTGGTTATAATGGTAATGAGGAAGATAACTCGAGCTAAGATTCAAATCATAAAAACTTTAGGGTTTTACAGAGATTGTATGAGGTTAACTCATTCAGCATAGGCAGGCACAATTAATTGTGCAAAAAATGAAATACAGTAGGCAAATTGAAGAGTAATAAATACATTTAAATCCTTTAACAGGTACAAAATTTACACTGGCTTTGATATTCCTTAAGTATCACATTATTCTCTTTCATATGCCTTTATTTTTTTTTAAATTTACAACTTAATTTTTTATTTCCATATAAAGAATTAGGCTTCATTTCACACTTTTTAATACTAATTTTGCTTTTGTTTCTCTTCCCTTCTTTTTTCCTCTACCCGCTCCTCCCATATTCACCCCACCTCTCTTCTGCTTTTGGGTTTCCAGGGTCTTTTCTTCCTCAATGTTCTAAACACCCTTTGTCCCCCTCATGTCCCATTTCTTTTTCTGTACCCAATCCCCTGTTTACATGTATAGAAACATTAAAAATTAGGGTCCACAAAGGAGAGAGAACATGTGGGTTTTGTTTTCATGGTTCTGGGTTATCTCACTTAGTATGATCTTTTCCTCTTTCCCAATTCTCCCACCCTGAAGGGTAATAGACTCACAAAATCTAGATCCAGTGTTCAGAATTTTGCTTGCTTTGCTGTCTGAATTAATTCCTTATTTTCATTGTTTTGTTTCTGTTCTTGCCTCTTATAAGTCTTTGGCTGATCATAGCAGCAAATGATGGAGATATTCAAGTATCTCAAATGATGCTTGGCAATTAGTTGACATGATAGCTTCCATCCCTAGATCCATGACTAAATTTAATCCCTGGCTCCTGTGTCCACAGTCCAGTTGAGGGACT
>CM070783.1:109043179-109313179 GCA_036346955.1 Dipus sagitta
TCTATTCCTTCTACATGTGTGACTGTGCTAGATGTTACTAAACTGAAAACTAGTGCCTGACTTGCAGCGTCAGCTTTTGGAAGCTGCTGTAGGCAAATGGGCTTTGAGGGACTGTAGTTCACCCTCTCGTTTCCCCTCCCCCCGTTCTGTCTCTACAAATGTCTGGTAGTATTTTGTACTTGATGCTGTGTGTCTTCCGTGGAACAGTACACTACACTTGGGAGCCGTGGTTGGAACTTCGAGTCCAGAACTCATACTTTAGGCCCAGGAAACACCTACTAGTTAATACCCAGGGTAAAAAGATTCCTCCTGAGTACTTCTCTGCTCAGCTTCTTGAGACACGATCTAAATATGGAACCTGTTTCTCCTTCTGCCTCAGTTTTCATTAATGAAAACTAATTGCATAGCACAGTGTCAGAGACTTACAGAAACAAGTTAGCACTGTATGTAAGGTAATGCGCTGGGCAGATGAAACTTGCTTAGTCTCACATCTTTGTTTAACCAATCAATTATCTTCCAGGCTTCTGTATTTGACAACTGATACAGTGATGTTTATGCTTCACCTTGCTCTGAAATCCAGTTCAAGCCAAATAAAATTTATTGTATCAGTGATATTTCTAAGTTTGAGTTTGGAGGGTTCTTGTTGAGTTACAACTCCTGATTGTCTATCTTCTTATTCTTTATTAGTTTTAGTTTCTAAGCTGTTTCCAGTTGAAATATTATTTTTCTTTATTAGTTATGTACATGCTCAGTGTGTAAACAGCCATGTTGGTACCATCTTTAGTCTCTTTCCTCTCCTCCCCTCTCCTCCCCGCTCCGAAGAGACCCTCCTCACTGGGGATTGTGGGTCATGCATTGTAGGAGTAGCCATCAGTTACGGGGAACAATATTTTAAGTATCTAGATATGCTTTTGCATATCCTACTCTATATAAAACTATAAGGTATCAACTTTTATTTAGTGATTTGTATTCTCTTGTTGCTTGTTGCTCATCACCCCCTCTCTTAAAGGTGATTGAGGGTGGTCAATTTGGATAGTCAGGAAACTAAAGGTTAGTGATGTGTTTCATCCTGAGGTTTAGTATTCTGGCCCATATTTTTTTAAAAGAAGATAATGAATTACGTAGAATTAACTGGAAATGAAGGACAAAGTTAATTAGGAGTTAATTGAACTTGCAGCATTTCTGCTTTTGCTGAATATTGCTGAAATGTGATATTTGAGGGGGAAAAAAAAAAGACTTCTTTGAAGACATTTATAGGAAGGGCCAGATAATTCAAAGAGGGTACTCCTCTGATGCAGGTAAAAGAATGGAATAGCTCCAGTCACTGCCTTAATTTCTCTGAAACTATTTCTGCAACCTCAGGTGTCCAGCTATTAAGAACCCAGATGCCTTGGCAGCTTTCTCAGGGATAAAGGAGGGACAGTAACTCAGAAGGGAGAAAGAAATGCTTGCCTAGTACCTTTCTTCTACCAGGAACCTTAACAATGTCAGAGTGCACCTTGAATTTAACCAGATAGCCGTCCTGATGCCCCTGCTTTGCCCCGTTTACATCACAGACTTGCTGATTGATGTTTCTAAGGCAGAACTTTTTTAAAGTGCATATTTTTATATAAGTAAAACATTTAAGAGCAGTGGAGAAATTTTTAAGAGGTATTCTCAGACAGACGTGATTAATATTTAGATGTTCTTAAAATCCTAGGGACTGGCAAAATTGGTTGTTTTGTTCATTCTCTGTAAGGGATATAAATACTAAATTTATTCCTCTCTCTCTCTCTCTCTCTCTCTCTCTCTCTCTCTCTCTCCCTCTCTTTTTTACCCAATTACCACTGTGACAATAGGGATACAATCAATGCAATTTCATATGTTCACCCCAGGGGTTGTGAGTCTAAGCTAACACTAGTTATGTAACCATTAAATAAGGCATTTCAACATTCAGGTACATTACATTCCACTTTTATTGAGCAGACATGGTTTTCATTACCCAATAAAATATTTCTGTTTGATAGTGTGTCCTGGCTTATAGCCTTATGCAGTCAAGAGGACAGCATGCTCAAGACTCTGTAGCCAGCAAGTAAAGTCCAGGTGTGGTTTATTTATTAATGACTCACTAGGGAAAATAAATGCCTAGTTGTCTGAGTATACACAACTGTACTTCAAATATAGAGTCATTGCTTTGTGTGGTGCCTCAGTTTCTACAGAATGCATCCTTGGAGATTTGCATGCATTCAGCCAACATCTTTAATTATGAGACTTCTTGGAAAATTGCTTCATGTAGGAACTGAATTCTACTGTTAATATGTATGGAGCCATAAACAGCTAATCTGTTGCTTTAAAATGTTCACAAGTCATGCAGAAAAGTTGAAGTTGTTAAGCTTTGGTAAGTGATTTTTAAAGAATTACTAGGTTTCTAAAAGAGACAATGAAATTTAATTATTAGGCTTATATAATCTTGATTTTTCACCATAAATTTCTGTAATAAGATCTACAATAGTTTTTTACTTCATAATGGTACAGTTGTATTTGAAACACTGACCAGATGTTTTTCTTACAAAAAATATTGACAGGCTGTTTTGGCTTGAGCAACATACTTGACTTCTCTGTGTTCCAGTTCCTGAGTGTAGAATTGGAATACTAATATGCTCCCTAAAAAGAACAAATTGTATCTATAAGGCATGAGGAATTACACCTGGAATATGTTAAGAACTCCATAAGCATTAGTAGAAGTATGGATACTATTAATGTAATTTCCAAGTTAAATATATTGTTTAAGAATTGAAACTCTGAAATATGAGGGGGGATGTTTTTAATTATGAATTTTTTCCTTCAGGCACACAAATAAATATTGACATGATTACCATCTTTCATCTTTAGGTATAAGCAACTGATTTTCATCCAGTGAGTGACCATTTTTAGAATGTTGTCTGACCAGTCAATAGACAGCTGTATCAGTAGAGTAGTAATTTTGAACTATAAAAATACAAGTTGTTTTCACAAGCAAAATAAACTACCACAAGTGTTTGTTCCTTTTGTATTTTATCTATAAATGTATTTTAAATTATTGCTTAGTCAAAACCTCGAGGTATAAGTCATTGATTTTTAAGCTTATAAGGAAGTCACTGAAGCAAGATACAAAGTTAACCTTTAATGCTAGTCTGAAGTTCAGAAGGGTGAGTTTAGAACTTTCTTAATAACAGCACAGCAGTTATTTGCTTACAAACGCCTGAAGTAATATTACATGAGTGAGTGTTCAACCAAGTCTCTGTTCTGCTTATTTTTTCTAAGATCTTTGTTGATCTCTCTCTCTCTCTCTCACTTAGTCTCTCCCCCACCTCTCTCCTCTCTCTCTCCCTCTCCCCTCGCGTGCGCGTGTGTGTGTGTGTGTGTGTAAAAGCAAAAAATTTGTCCTGAGATCTATCAGATGGCTACTTTACTTTTACTTTTAACATGAAACTTTTGAATTTTCAATGAAAACTTTTTTCTAATTTAAAATAATTTGACCTTTTATTCAGCTATATTAAGATTTATAAGATATATACACACACATATGTGTGTCTGTGTGTGTGTGAATTTTGCAGATTTTAGGTGATGGGCAGATCAGAAAGTCAGATGGATATAACTGATACCAACACTCCAAAGCCAAAGAACAAACAGCGATGGACCCCACTAGAGATCAGCCTCTCAGTCCTCGTCTTGCTCCTAACTATCATAGCTGTGACGATGATTGCTCTCTATGCAACCTATGATGGTGAGTTTTTCTCATACCTGTTCAGTGATCCATGCTAAAGAGTATTATGCCTTCTTCTCATGTTTTCAGCATCCAGTAAACAAACGTGTTAAGGATAAAAACACATGGGTGATACAGAAATTTATGTATACAATGTAGCATCAATACGTCAAAACACTGAATTTTGAATATAGTTCAGTGTCTTGTATGACTGAGATAAGTCATTAATTATGAAATATATTCAGTGAATTCATTCTAAGGTATAATTTATTTGTTTAAAATATTCTTGAGCCAGGCATGGTGGCTCACACCTTTAATCCCAGCACTAGGGAGGCAGAGGTAGGATGATCACTGTGAGTTCAAGGCCAGCCTGAGACTACAGAGTGAATCCCAGGTCAGCCTGAGCTAGAGTAGGACCCAACCTCGAAAAACCAAAATAAATAAATAAATAATAATGATAAAAAAGAAAATATTCTCAATTTTATGGCCAAGTTAATCAGTAGTCATTAATCAATGTTGATTGTGACATTGAAATCTTAAAAGTCTTAACAGGACTTTAAGAAGTTATTTGAGTTTTGAAAGGTTTTCACAATAAAGATTAGTAAAGATTGGCTCTTTAATGGAGAAAAGTGATTAGTGAATGATAAATGAAGCATCTAGCTATTTCAATTCAATACTCCTAGGGTTTAGTTAGTGAATATGATACAATAACATCTTCCTTTGTAATCAAACTTTAAATTTAGGAGTTACCAATTATATTCCCCTATATAATTTATTTAGCTTTTAACAATTATATATATACATATATGTTAGTTATTACTTTAAGGAATAGGTTATCTAATTGGAGTTTTTAAAACAATGAAAGGTAAAGTAAATTAGAAGACATGCATTTTAAATATTTATACATCTACTTTTTCTTTCTAGATGGTATTTGCAAGTCATCAGACTGCATAAAATCAGGTGAGAAACTTTTTACATTCAATATTTTCACAGTTAATGTATAGCACTTAAAAATGAAATGCTAATGGATACGCCTACATTTCTTAATTCATACTTATATTTATTTTCGATCACTCATTTTGTGAATGGAATAATAAATACCAAAAATCAAAATATATTTTAATCAACTTGTATATCAAAATTAACTTGAGTATCTAAAAACTCAATTCACTATTTTAAGGTTATAGAAAACTGTATCTATGTATGAAGCTTGCCATGTTGGAGAAAGAAAATGAACACATGAATGGTTGAATGAATCATTAAATAGAAATTATTAGAGGGCTATGACTTAAAAAAGGAGTGACATATAAGGAGATTTGTGAAGTGCTTGGAAGTGGGCTAAGATTTGGAAATGGAGATATAGAAGAGTGAAGGTTAAACAAGAAGAACAAAAAGAATGAATTGTGTGAGACTGAAGATACTGCTTACTGGTAGAATAGTAATGTGGCATGCTTTATAAAGCTCTGGCTTTGATCCATGGCATTTAGGGAATAAAGAGTCAAGTTATTGAGAAGCGAAATGAAAGCTTGATAAATAGGGGCAGATTACACAGAGCCATTGATAATCTCAATGTGCTAATAAATAAGAAATGAATTTTTCTTTACAGAAAAGTGATTAGACAAAGTTGAAAGGTAATTCTGGGACTCCATCTAGACTGGAAAGGTTAAGTGAGAATCAATAGTGTGGAAGAAAGAGTAGGTGGGAGATGCTGTTTAAGGGAGGATTGGGATGAGTAGTGCAGCCTATGGTAAAGCAAAGCTCTATCAAAACAACAGGGGAACTAGGTGACTCAATGGAATGACTTATTAGGTGAAGTGAGGGATATGAATGAGTTGAAAATTATGCCAGGTTTGAAATTCAAAGGACTGAGGAAAATGATGTCAGCTCTCACAGAAATATAGAAGCTAGGGGATGACTTGGGATGTCCCTCTTCTAAGCTAAGTACAATATCCAGGTAAAGACAAACACAAGTAATACAGAGATGGGACACAAGAAGCTGGAGTTTGGGATGAGGAGGTAGCTAAGTCAGTATAGTTCTTGCTGGTCAAGCATGAGAACCTGAGTTAGATCCCCAGAACGCATGTGAAGAAGCCAAGCATAGCGCACATCAGACTCACTGGCCAGCCAGACTAGCCTATTTGATGAATTTAAAACCAATGACAGACTGTGTCTCAAAAAAAAAGTAGATTGTACTTGAGTAACAACATCCAAGATTGTCCTCTGGTCTCCACACACATACATGCACACATGTGCATATGCACATGTGCATGTGTGGGAGCACACAGACACACAGAAGAAGCTGGAGTTTGGATTTGGAACCTCTCAGTTTATGGGTGATTATAGAATTGGTAGTATTTGAGTTCCCAAAACCAGAAAAGAAGAGAACAAAGGTTAACTTTATTTATTTATTTATTTATTTATTTATCTATCTATTTATTTGAGAGTGACAGACAGAGAGAGAAAGAGGGAGATAGAGAGAGACAGAGAATGGGCATGCCAGGGCTTCCAGCCACTGCAAATGAACTCCAGACGCATGTGCCACCTTGTGCATCTGGCTAATGTCGGTCCTGGGGAATTGACCCTCAAACTGGGGTCCTTAGGCTTTACAGGCAAGCGCTTAACCACTAAACCATTTCTCCAGCCCACAAAGGTTAAATTCAAAAAGACATCAGAAATTAAGATAAAAAGAAAATAAGTCAGAGAAAGAAGGAGAAAACTTTTGTATAGCTATTTAAGACATCACTTAGAATGTGGTGGAAAAAAAATAGAACACTTGTACTTTCTTAAAGGAGAAAAAAATGTGTAGCTTGGTACAGCACCCTGAGTTGTGATCACATAAGTACATAAGTATACCCTTTAATCTTGGCAATAGGATTTTTTTATTCTTTTTTTTTTTTTTTTGGAATAGGATATTCTTATCAATATGTTCCTCTGTACTCTAAACTTTGCAAGATGATTATAGGAAATTATCTTAGAGTTCTAGCATGTAATCTTTGATTATCTGCATTGCTATTTTGCTCTACATCTCAAGTGTGATGCTCATTCACCCTCAGATATAATGGTGACTCAGAGAGCTTAAGGAAAATTTGGTTATATTTTGGATCATGGCCATTTGTGTCTCAGCCTAACAGCGTATGCCTTCTTACCTGAGCTTTCTCAGAAACATGCCATCCACATTCTCCAGGGAAATGACTAGACATATACCTTGGCTGAGAGATGCCCCTGGTCTCTCTGGAAGTTAGCATGAGCACAGGTTGCCAAAGTTGCCATATAATCCTTTCCAAGATCCTCTCATTCTTATTTCTGTCTGTACCTGCTATCTTGTTTATGGTTGTCTTGTTTTGAGAAATTTCCAATATGTCCCAGTCTATAATGGTTAGCTTGTCTCTGGCCAGCTCTTTTCTTTTAATCTATTGGTTTTTCTCTTATCTGATTCTGTTTTTATTAATTTTGCTTTTAAAGAAATTTGAATATTTGAATAGGTAGGTGTAGCAGACAGCTTCAGGTTCGCTGAGATGAACTTCCAGACCAGGCACAATTATGGAGGAAGGGATATTTATTGAAGCTTACAGATCCAGGGGAAGTTCCATAAATGGCAGAAGAAGATGGCCTGCCTTCACAGGACCAGGCGGAGAGAGAGAGAAGCACAAACCAAAAGCCAAAAGCCACAGCACACTTCAGGAACTCCAGCTAGGCACATTTTGCATATCTTTAGATTGAAATCTGAAACCCACCACCACACCTTAAGATCCACCCAGTGACACTGCCTTCAGCCAGGTGGCTGCAGAGGCAAACTACAAACAAATAAAAAACTGAATATATTGGGGGCCATCTATTCAAACCACCACATTCCACCCTTGGCCCCCAATCGATTTATAACCATCACACATTGTAAGTTGTACTCAGTTCAATTTCAAAGGTCCCCACAGTCTTGACCAATTTAAGATATGAAGACCTGTAAAATCAAACAAGTTAAACATTTCTAACATATAAAGGCACAGAGTAAACATTTTCAACTGTTATAAGGCATAGCAAGGAGAGACTAAAACAATGCAAACTCAACCACCATCAAACATCAAACTTCTGCAGTTCAAGTTCAGTGTAACCAGAGACTGCCAGTCTCCAGGTTTTCCAAATCCACCCCTCCAGCTGGGTAGAGTAGCCAGGGAACATTTCCATCCTAGGCCAACAGTGCACTCCATGGTAGCCCTTGCATAGTCCTGATATATGCAAAACATCTTCAGGTCTTCATGCAAACCACAGTCCATCTTCCAAAGGCTCTTTCAGCCTATCAGGACATCATGCCCTACCTCATGCCACATGTCTGCAGTGGCTCCTGGAACCATGTGCAATTCACCACCACTCCTCACATTTTTCATGCTTCTGAAACAAGTACCAGGTATGCAGGACACAGCCATATTCTTAATTCAGGGACTAAATAAATCAGCCTTGAAAAGCAGGTTCCTTCTCCAGTCAAGTCTTTCCAAGATTTTGCATTTCTATGATAGTCTTTCCTCAGGTATCCTTTCCATTGTTTTAATGTAAAGCAGTTGGCCATCTTCTTTAAGATTGCCAATGTGTTTGACAATAGCAAGTTTACTAACCTAAAACCAGTCTAATTTTAACTTGCTGGAGGTTTTCCAACTTAAAATCTTAAATTTCTCAGTCCAATATCTTTAGCCAAGCACATTAGTCCATTACAAATTTAACCTTGATCAAACACTCTGGGCCTGGGCAGCAGGACGCAGCCAGCCCTTATGCCAGTAGCCCAGTTCCAACAAAGTCCTCTGCAGTCTTTCCTTCTCCTTAGAAAGCTCATAAGCCAAGCCTTGAAGTTCAATATTGTCTGCACTTACCATTCTCAAACTCTCATCAGAATAGTCCATAAAACTTGGCTTACCATTCCAGAAGGCATCTTCAGTTGCAAGCACCAAATCCGTGCCTATTCCTCCAAAGCAAAGGTTCCAAAAGATCAACATCCACATGGTCAGTTTCCACTCATCCCACTCCCAGGTACCAAGTTCTGTAGCAGACAGCTTCAGGTTCACTGAGGTGAACTTCCACACAAGGCACAGTTATGGAGGAAGGGATATTTATTGAAGCTTATAGATCCAGGGGAAGTTCCATAAATGGCAGAAGAAGCTGGCCTGCCTTCACAGGACCATGAAGAGAGAGAGAGAGAAAAGCACAAGCCAAAAGCCACAGGGCACAGCACACTTCAGGAACTCCAGCTAGGCACACTTTGCATATCTTTAGATTGAAATCTGAAACCCACCACCACACCTAAAGATCCACCCAGTGACACTGCCTCCAGCCAGATGGCTGCAGATGCAAACTACAAACAAATAAAAAACTTAATATTTTGGGGGCCATCTATTCATACCACCACAGTAGGCATATTTTTAATAAACTTATTCTACAGATGATTTTGTCCCAGGGTTCTATCAGGTTCCCGTAGCTGTACCCACATTATGGAGTGACATTTGGTATTTGAACTTACATGTGACTTAATGTTTAAGAATATGGTTTTAAAATAATATTTGGCAAGACCCAACTCACTTATTTAACCTGTTTCCTTTTGTTGTATCCTAGAAATCACATAAAGTGTAAAAGATCTTGAGAGCATTGTCTTGGCAGAGAAATATATGCAACAGAAATAGCTTCTGTCGTTTAAAAAAAAATGCTGGAATAGATCTGCTTTTCTTTATTTTGCTGTTGGTCCACAAGCTGTTAGAATATTTTCATATTCATAGTTACTACTTTTCTAAGAGTGGAGACGGAGGAGGCAGAGCCCACACATGCTCATGTTTACCCTCTTCTTGCTCATACTCACATGCACAAACACACACTTGTCCTCACCTGCTTCAAATTCTCTTTTTTCACAGAAAATACCAGTTTCTTTCAGAAATTGCTACAAATTAGAAAAAATATATAGAGGAAATCATAGACTGAGTCAAGAAATAAATAGGAGAAAAGCAGAGTAGATCGGAAAAAAGACAGATGGGAAGAAATACATAGAAAAAATATCCTAGTAGCACCTAGTAGTCACTTAAAACCCTTGTAGATTCAAACCTGAGCACAGAACTTTTTGAGAAAATTAGGTAAGATGCTCAATTTAAGTGAAAGTTGATTTCATCTTACATCTTTCTCGGAGTGGGAGGGATTATCTTGGCAAATGTACTTCAAGGAATAGAAGTCAGACTGTCCAAAGGTAAAACCAGAATATTGCAGAAAGTTGTAGAATCTCTGTTGGGTGGCATATATTTGAAATCTGAGCATTTGCAATTTTATAAGTAGGTTAAGTGATGTTTATAATACATATGTAACATTAATTTGATATATGAATTGCATTCAGTTGGTTAGACCAAAATAAAACAAACACTACTTGACAAATAACAACTTACAGAAGTGCTAAAAACTGATGTTATAGTATTTTGCTAACTTTCTAGTTAAGATTATCAAAAACTTGGAATTATAGGGCTCATGTATGATTCTGTGGACTTTTCTATATAAATAAAAATCTCAAAATTGGCTTTGATTACACTTTGACCTTCTTAACTAAGAATATTTCAAGGAACATTATCTTTTAAATCAACGGGTCTCAAGCTCATCCCTGTTGACATTTTAGAGTAGATAATTCTTTCCTGTGGTTTCTGACATTATAGGATGCTTGGCAGCATGCCTACCCTATAGTTACTAGATGGTCAATAGCAGCCTCCAGCCTCCCATTGTACCAACCATAAAACTGTCTCCAGACATTACCAAATATTTCTTAAAGGCAGAAGAATCAACTGTGGTTGGGTGCCACTGGTTTCAGCCATCTTGGGAAGTCATCAGTGCTTTTCCTTCTGTGATAGGCAAAATAATGCCCCCCGCCAAAAGAGATGCATTTCCAGTTGCCAAATCCTGTGACTACGCTACATTAAATGGCCTGAGAGCCTTTAAAGATGGGTTAAGCTGAAAATTTTGAGATAGAAAGATTGTCCTGAATGATGTGGGTGGTCTGATGCAATCACAGGGGTCTTCATAAGATGAAGAGAAGCCGGGTGTGGTAGTCTATGCCTTTAATCCGAGACTTGGGATACAGAGGGAGAAGGATTGCCATGGGTTTGAGACCACCCTAAGACTACATAGTGAATTCTAGATCAGCCTGAACTAGACTGAAACCCTACCTTGAAAAACCAAAAACAAAACAAAACAAAACAAAACAAAAAAAAAGATGAAGGGAGCCAAACATCCGAATCAGTGAAATAAGCAAGCAGAAGTCAGACTGATGCAGCCACAAACTAAAGTGCTGCCTCTGGCAGCTGGCTACAAAGCCTGTACTCATGACCACTTCTCCATGCTATCTCAAAGGCAATCTTTCAAACTTTTTATTTTGAAAGAAACTTCTTTGTATTTATTTATTTGAGAGAAAGAGAGGCAGAGGAAAAGGAGAGAGAGAGAGAGAAAGAGAGAGAATGGTTGTGCCTAGGCCTCCGGCCATTGAAAACAAACTCCAGACACATGTGACACTTTGTGCATCTGGCTTTACTTGGGTACTGGGGAATTGAACCTGAGTCTTTTGGTTTTGCCAGACAGCACCTTAACCACTAAGCCATCTCTCCAGCCCTATATCTTTCAACACTATGCCTGTATGCACAGTTAAGGATCATGGAAGGTGGCTGAAACTTGAAATTCATATAGGGAAAGTGTTCAAATATATCTTAGATTCCAGAAGCCAGCTACTTTACTAATGTTAGCAAGCAGCTTTATTAGTGATTATACGTGAAGTTACAGCAAGAAGGAGATCAACAGAGAGAACAGTCAACTCCTACCAAATCAGATATCCAGAGACACAGAGGCTCCCAACGCCTCATCACTGAAGCAGACCAAAAATGAACCCAACATGGCTCAGGGAAATTTTGCAGAAGAGGGGGTGGAAAGAATGTCAGAGCCACATGTTGGGCCATGATATGCAGAGACATTTCTCCTACCCATAACTGTGGGCTAATTCCACAGTGCATGACCCATATACCTCAACAAGGAGGGGTCAGGGGGAGGGGGTAGGACATGGATGAGCCTAACAATGGTACCAAATTGGCTGTATTCACTGAGTACAAAATTAATTAACAAAAATAAATTAATTATAAAAAATTAAGTCAATAATAAAAAAGAGTAGTCTACATTCATCCATTTTACATCACTAGAATAAAATATCTGAGTGTGAGTAACTGAAAGGAATAGAAATTTATTTGGACACTAACAGGATGATGATGGCCCTTGTATAGGCAGAGTACTATGGTGGCATATGACATTCACGGCAAAGGAAAGGGAGCACACATGTGTACTTTTGGCCTATCTCGCTCTTCTTACAAAGCCACCAGGATTCATTCACTGGGATTCTACCCTGATTACCATAGCTATATCAAACCCTAATAACCTCCCAAAGGCACCACTTGTAAACTCTGTAGTTGGTGGAATTAAATTTATACTTTTCAATACCTCACCATGGCAATAAGATTTCAACCCATGAACCTCTGGGGGACACATACAAAAACAGTATTCAAAACCTAACAGATTCTAGAGCAATTCGTATTAGCAATGTGATCCCAGCCTATCTGGGGTGTAGAGAAGCGCCTACGATACATGGGCAGTTGAGTTCACAAGAGAGCATTATGCTGTGTTTCAGATTATATACTCACCATTGCCTGACAGCCTTGAGAAATAGGCTTTGGGAGTATAAAGACCTAATGAAACACAAGGAAATACAGTTGAATTCAAGGGTAGACTATAACCTAAAACTGTCCTTTACTTTATTTCTATACTTACAAAGCAAACTGCTGAAGAATATTTAATTATCAATACAAGGAAACTGGACATTCTGTTCACCTGGAGTATTCAATATGGTGAAATAATGTATTATCATTCTGACTTAATATCACTTTTGTGTGGCTTACTTATAACCCTCAAAGTAAAATGAATTTTCCAATGCCTGGTCATTTGTGCAAGGGCCAGACCCCATTAATGTTAGGTGAGGAATCTTAGCACTAGTTGGCCTTTTTCTTGTAGCTGCACAGTTTCTCTGCTCATTGTGGGCCATAGTCTTTCCTTTCTTGCCCATTAACAACATGTGGCCTCCATGAAGAGAAATGGCAGAGGCAGATCAACACAGAAAGGCCGATTCTTGGTGATTATCAGCCCTGCTGCAGCCCAACATGGGAGATGAGGCTATTTCATTATCTAATTACATTTGCAGGAAACATCCTACAAGAAGTAAGAACAGAGCAGGTGTCAGTGAGAGTTTCACAGAAGTACACTTTTGTTTATTTAAATGTGACATACTAAAATTTACTTTGACAGTTCTGAAGGTGACTATGTAGCCATACTTGCTTTAAAGTGTCTCCAGTCAAGGCTGAAAAGATGACTTAGCAGTTAAAGCATTTGCCTGAAAAGCCTAAGAACCCATGTTCAACTTCCCAGACTCCATGTAAGCCAGACACACAAGGTGACATATGTACCAAGGTCGCACATGAGCACAAAGTGGTGCATGTGTCTGGCATTTGATTACAGTGGCAGGAAGCCCTGGTGCACCAATTCTCTCTCTCTCTCTCTCTCTCTCTCTCATATAAAAAAGTGCAGTCTGTGGAGCTGGCCTCAAAAAAAAAAAGTCTCCAGTCAAAATTAGCATATGCTGGGGGCTGGACAGATAGCTTAGCAGATAAGGCACTTGTCAGAAAAGCCTAAGGACCCAGGTTCAATTCCCCAATACCCACATAAAGCTACATGCAAAGTGGCATTTGTGTCTAGAGTTTGTTTGCAGTGGCTTTGAGGCTGTGACATGCCCATTCTCTCTTTCTCTATATGCCTGTTTCTCTCTCTCTCTCTCTCTCTTAAATAAATAAATAAATAAATAAATAAATAAATTTAGCATCTGTTAATCAAATTCTTTCCAAGAAAGAGAATTTGTTATGTGATAAATGCACACATATGCATATTTTTCCACCTTTGGAAAAATATTTAAACACAAGTGCATGATCATTTCTTATGCATGGCAATGGAATGGAACACATAGATAAGCTGAAATAAGCACTTAAAGTAGGAAGCCATAACATTGCCTAATATGGTTATTGTGGATTTAAAGGTTTCTTTCACAGCAACAAAAATGATCTATTTGTAAAGATGCTGGATATAAACTGACTTGCATGAGGGTCCTACTTTTGTTATTAATATTTGAGAGTAAGAGACATGAAAGATCCTTCTGTAGTGAAGGATCCTGCTTTATTCTGCTTAGCAGAAGGTAGCAAGGTACTCTTTACCAAGTCTTTGATTTGATTTGCAGTTCAAGTTGATAAAATTAAAGATTATTTCCAAGAAGTTGAACAAGGTAACATTAACAGACTAGAAAAATTACCCACATCCTGAAATCCTGAAGTTTTCATTCTATAAAACCGCTTAGTAAAGGAAAATAGAGTTATACTCCTGGATTTTATTTTGATTCTACATTTAGCCCAAATGAAGAGTGAACTCTGTTTAAAATATCCTCACTCTAAACTACTAGAAGTGTTAGTATTCTTCACAGGAAAAGAGCCAACAGTGAGTTTCTGTATTGGCTCACAAGGTTATAGAAGATGACATGTCCCATGATATGTTATCTTCAAACTGGAGACCCCAGAAAGTTGGTGATGTAACTCTGAGTCTGCATTTAAAGTTCTAAAATTCAAGGGGATGGATGATGTAAATCCCAGAGAAGACCTAAGAACCTGGAGGTCTCAAGACAAAGGTCAGGAGTAAATGGATGTCCAAGTTTCAGAAGAGAGAATTTGCTCTTCTAGGCCCTCAATGGATTGAGTGATGCCTGCACACATTGTTGAAAGTACTGTTCTGTACTTAATATGGATTCAAAAGCTGCTTTCTTCTAGAAATACCCTTACCAACATGCCCAGAAATAGTGCTTTATCTTCCATTTTGATATCCCTTGGCCCAATCAAATTGATAACTAAAACTAACCTCCATAGATTATATTAAAAAGATAAACTGTTTCAAATATGAACCATGTATGATGATACATAGCTGCTGGGAACATAAATTTTAATATATCCCAGCTCTAATTGCAAGAACAATTTTGGAAAAAGAACGATTTGTAAATTCTTACAAAAAGTTCAATATGTATGTCCTGTAGAGCCCAGCATTTCTATTCCTAGGTATTGCCAATACAAATGAAAACATATGTCCTATGGACGTTTATGATTATTCATTAAAGTAATGTTCCTGATAGCCAAAGCATGGAAACTACCCAAATGCCCATCCACAAGCAATGGAAGAAGTTTAGTTATAAAGTGGAATTCTGAAATGAAAGGACACAAACTACCTTTTATATATAGTAGTATACATGAACTGTAGAAATATTATGTTAAGTGTAATAAACCAGACACAGAAGACCATTATATAGTTCCATTTATACTAAAATCTATAAAGGCAAAACTGCAGAGTGAGAAAGCATAGTGGCCATTGGATCTTGGTGTGCAACATGAATTGGCTGCTATTGGGTCCAAGGGAATTTTGGAGGATAAGTATTATGAAACTGGATTATGGTGTTAGTTGCACAACAGTATAAATTCAGAAAACTAATTGGGTGAATTTCATGATTTGAAAATAATTCAAACCTGTTAAAAACCAAACAAAAACAGACATTACTTTTCTCATCTCTGCAATATTCATCTTAATTATATTGTATTTTAGTAGTTCACTGTGTTCCATTTTCATAGTTTGCATGATTACATGTAGTTCCCAAATCACTAACTCGTCACTAAAACTCAAATATGTCAGACTGTGTGAGTGCTTACTTTTGGGTTAGATAGTCATGTGCAAATTAATGATGCTTTAGTTAATGACAGGCCACATTTACAAATTATACACATATATAACCCATAAGATTAAATTGCCTAGAAACATCATAGCCATCTTAGTATGTGAAGATATATACAATATTTGCAGAAATTGCTTAAATGCGCATTTCTTGAAATAGATCCCTGTCATTAAGGGATGTGTGAATGTATTAAAATTGAAATGGGCACTGTGGAGATAACTCAGTAGTTAAGGGGCTTGCTTGCAAAGCCTTACAACCTGGGTTTGATTCCCCAGTACCCATGTACAGCCAGATGTGCAAAGCGGTGCATGTACCTGGAGTTCGTTAGTACTGGTAGGAGGACATTGCATGCCCTTATTCTCCCTCTCTCTGTCCCTCTCTTCCCTCCTCTCCCTCCCTCCCTTTTTCTCTCTCTCAAATAAATAAATAAATAAATAAAATATTTTTAAAAGATTGTATTGATGGAAAATCTATAAAAACCTGGTATGGTGGCTCATTCTTGCAATCCCAGCACTTAGGAGGCTGAGGTAGGAAGATTACCATGACTTCGAGGCCAGCCTGGGCTACAGAATGCATTCCAGGTCAGCCTGGGCTACAGTGAGGCCCTGCATCAAAAAAAAAAACACCAAAAACTTTTATGGACATAGTAAAACAACTAGGAAGTTAGAATTATTTTAGGATTCCATAAAGAAGTATCTCCTGAGATTTGACATATATGGCCAGGTCTGCCAGTGATATGAATGTGCGGCCTACCAAGTGCAGTCATTGTTAATAGTTCTTCTGGAGATAGGTGTTGGTGTCTATCTCAGTGCTGGGAAATGTTTTCTTATCAACTTGACCAGTAGAAGACAGCCAAATTTGTTTTTAACTTTAATTGTGGGGCTTCTTGTTCTGCTAGCACTTTTCTGTCCTTCATTCTTTTTCATCTAACAAATATGAATTTATTTTATGTATCCCTGAAATGACTAAACTATTTGTTGACACATATTGTTAAGGAACAATACCAGCTAATAATTAGATGAAAATAATCAATTTCAGCAAGATAACAGAGTTGTAATGTTGCTTTGAAAGAGATGTATTATGAAAAACTAAAGTACAGTGGTTAGACAGTTTTCTACTTTTCCACTAAGAAACTTTTAGCATTACAGATCTGGCATATAAGTTTTGTCCAAATCTTGTATTATTGGTATGTGATTGTTTTTCTTTGTTTGTTTGTTAGCTTGCTTGTGTTTTTGGTTTTTCTAGGTAGGGTTTCACTCTAGCCCAGGCTGACCTGGAATTCACTATGGAGTTTCAGGGTTGCCTTGAACTCACAGTGATCCTACTACCTCTGCCTCCCAAGTGCTGGGATTAAATGTGTGCACCACCATGCCCGGCTTTTGGTATATGATCTTAATAAGTCATTTTTGCTTTCAGCATTTCATTTTCCTTATCTACAAAACTGGAATTAAAAGGATCTCATTTTACAGAGAAAAGGCAAAGACAAATGACAGCTCATTCATTATTCATTTTTCATGAAGATGTACTATAGATAGGTATAGTACACACATATATTTCATTTAACAGCTTATTTCGTGAAAATTATAATAGCAGCATTTATAGCTGCTTGTTGAAAAATCAAACAGAAAATGGCAGGTTTTAAAGAGGAAGATGAGGCAGGAAGAAATACAGACAGAAAAGATGTAGAGAGTACAGTGCACTTTAGTTACTTTTAAACATGTGCTGTCCTTTACTAGCATGTTCTTTGCATTCTTTGCTCTTCCTTAAGGGCAACAGTGTATTCATTGACCCAATTAAAATGAGCACAACCAGAAATGACCACTGAAATCTGTTTCCTCTAAAGCAAAGGATACCAACAGTCACACCTTGATTACAGAACAGTTCATCTGTCCATCCCTCATCATTGATTTAATTCCAAAAGTAAAATCCAGGAGTTTGCAATAAGAAATGACTCTCTCCTTCCTTCAAAGGATAGATCATTCACATCAGTATCTGCTGTGAACTTTAAAAATGCTCTACATCACACTTTGTGCATCAATATCTGCATTTTTAGCAAAGTCCTCAGGAGGTTGATCTTCGAATGAAGTTTGAAAAGCACTAAAAAAATTCTAAGTTTTATATTATGACAGCATAAAGACCTGAGTTTGAGCAGCAGTATCCACATAAAACTGCTAGGTGTGGTGGCACATGTCTGTAATCCTAGTGCTAAGGAGGCAGAGAAAGATCCTTGGGGATCATTGGCCAGCCAAAGTAGCCCAATTGGTGAGTTCCAGATAAACGACAGTCTTCTCAAAAAAGGTGGAGAATGTGTTAAATATTTAATTGAGTAAGTTATTTTGAGTTGAGTTCTCTTCCAACACACCCTCCAAAGCTCAGGGAACATTGCAGAAGAAGAGGCAGAAAGAATGTAAGAGCCATAGGGTGGGAAGGTATACTGTGAATCATTGCCCTACCCACAGGAACTGACTGGTGCAACCATGACCCCAAGATGACTACTGATACCCCGGTGAAAAGAGCCCACAGGAAAGGGCTTCAGGGGACATAAGAGGATAACCTGATGTGAAAATGACCAATTTTGCAATATGTTCATATATTAAAGTTCCCAATAAATTTTTTAAGATAGGAAAAATTTCTGCAGATAACACTCAAGGTTATCCTCTGGCCTTCACATGCACATGAATACACATCTTCACTCACATGTGCCTCTGTATATAAATGAACACATGCACACATGTATACACATGTATTAAAAAAAAAAAGCCAGTA
Organism: Dipus sagitta; assembly: GCA_036346955.1. Lineage (NCBI taxonomy): Eukaryota > Metazoa > Chordata > Mammalia > Rodentia > Dipodidae > Dipus > Dipus sagitta. Next base: position 109,061,518 of record CM070783.1, read on the forward strand.
ATTCTCTTAGAGGGGCCTGTTCTTCCTCTAGTACTGTTTCAAGAGGTTGTGAAACCTTTAGGAGGTGGAGCTTTGATGGAAGAAGTGAGTCATTGGGGGTTGGCCTTGAGATTTTACAGCCTTGCCCCACTTCTTCTCTATGCTTCCTAGTCTGTGGAAATGGGAAGTGTCTCAATCACGTTTTTCCTTCCCTGTTATGGGGGACTCTACCCACAAATTATAAGCCAAAATAAATATTCCTTCCTTTCAATTGCTTCTCATTATGTACTTGATCATAACAAACAAAAGAAAGAATAGAAAATTGATATACAAGAATGGGACTGTTGCTGTGGTAAACATGATCATGTAGTACCTTGGAAATTTTTTCAGGAGGAATGTGGAAAGTATGAATATATAAGCTAGAAATGCCCAAGAATGAGGTAAATAGAGATTAATGGATCATTTTAGTATGAATGTGGGAGAACAGAATACCAGCTCTAGCTAAAAGTAGATAAGAAGAGAAAGAGGAAAAGAAATGCAAACATACAACCTAAAATAATCTTGGAAGGCTGAGAAAGAGTGACTCCTCAACTATAGACAAGTCTATGCTACGCGGGAAAGCCTGTCACAAGAAGAAAAAAAAATGGGAGAGAGAACAGGGCAGGACAAAGCTGTCCAACAAAATAAAATTAGATACTAAATAAGTGAAAGAAAGTGAATAAGTAAAAATTTACAGAATAAAATGTATATATATTTTGAACTACTCTGTCTGATTTAATTAGTATGGCTTAAAGCATTTCTCTAAAAATAATATGATTGGAAACAGGGTGAAAGAGAAACAAGTGGAGAAATAAAAGATATAGATAAATATGTTTAAAAAATAAAAATGACAACAGTAGCAAAATAAGAAATAAAGATAGAGGACTGATTTCTTGGCACTCAGGATCTTACTCACCTAGATAGGGAACAGAACCTGTGTATATGCAATCACTGCTCTGGATGGTAATACAGTCCTTCCCTCTGTAGCCTCTCCACCTGTTGGGGGGCTGGGGGTCAGAGTCAATATCTATGTCATCTTGTTTCTTCTTCTCTGGCTATTTGCGTTGCTGTCGTTCAATGAGAACAAAATTTTTGTTGTAGTTTGCTTAGTATATTGATTTTTGTATTGTTTGCCTCACAGTCAGAGGGTGTAGTTTATGAGCCTGGGAGTGGTAGTTAATACTGTATTCTGTCTCTAGGTAATGGATAGGGGTGTTAGTAATTTTTCCAGTGGTTTACTATAGATCTTGGAACCTTTAAACACTTGCCATTGCTTAATACACTTCTGGGAACTAATGTTTCTCACCCTAGTCTATGGTTTAGATCAGATTTTTACTGTGGGGAAGACTAGGCATTTATGATTCAAAGGTTTTTCCTGTCTAACTCGAACCAAAGGAATTCTTAAAAAACTCTCAGATTGCTAAAGTCTTACAAGATATGCCTGATGACCAAGTAGTTACTCACCAGATATCTTCCCCCCAAAAACTTTTTTTGGTTTAATTTTCTTGTATAATTAATTAAAGTTGCATGAAATTAGGATGTTTCTTACATCTCTCCTTATCTGAACATAAAATGGATTAATTACTCCCAAAACACACATATATAGCAATTAATAATTTCACTAACTTCAGAAGCCTAGAACAACATAGCAATAATATCTATGACTGAGAAGTAATTTTTCCTATTTGATTGAATCAAAGAAAGAATTCAACATACATATAGTGGTGAGCTCAGCTGTGAACTTCTCAGAACATTACATAATAATCCATAGCAAGGATCTGACAGTGTGCTGAAAAAAAAAAAAAAGGCACACATGAAACCTGAAAAGTCATCTTAAGCAAATTCTTTTCTACTTTAGAAGACAGCAATAGTTGCCATTAAACTTTATATGAAACTTGTATATGTCACCTACAGTAATAATACAAAAGCATCAGAAAGAATAGGGTCCAGCTGAAAAGTTGACAAACTGGCTGTGTTCCATGTTGGGCCACAGCAAGAACAGCCTCCTTCCAGGCCTGGCACTTATGGAGCTAAGGTCAGTGGCTCCACATCCAGTTAGCCTGTGCCTTGTAATCTGCCTTTGACCCTAGCTCTAGTCTTTTAGTTTCCATCTTTCCCTTGAGGTCTTCACTCCTGGCTCATTCCCCAGTTTTGGCAAATGAGTTTCTGCTTTTCTCTCCTGTTCCCTTGGGCTAAATCTAGCTTGACTCCTAACCTCAAAACCTTTTGCCAGAGCTGAAGAACTAAAGCCTCCTTAGAGCTCCACACCATGTCTGCTGGTTGTAATTCCTTCCTCACAACTGTCTGCTCATCATTCCCTGTCCAGCTTCTTTCTGTTGTTATCTGTTGGAAACATCCTCCATTGCTGATCCCTTATAATCTCTCTAAAATGGAATTCAGTCTCACGGGGCTAGTCAGATTCCCTCTACCTGACATGTGGAGGAAAAATGTTTCTTCCTTCACTGAGGGAGGATGACTTTTGTATGCAAGTATAAGAAAAAGTCATAGATCTTGCCCATCCCTTTACTAGCAACTACATGCATTAATTTTAAAACTTGGATAAAAGAGGAACCCATTTTGTCTGATTTTATTTAATGAAAGAAAATCTATATTTAAAAAAAATCAACTTTTTTTAGGAACTTCCTATCTAACTTTAAATGAGCAATAAAAGTCATTTTTATTGGAGAGCAAGAGGAGAAAGAAACCAGTATCCAAATATTTTAAAATTCTGATAACAATTCATGTGTGGGTTTTAGTTTGCAAATAGCAGATGGTGATGGTTTACTATAAGAAGTCCTGGTTAGCTGAGGGTAAAGGATCTTTTGGGAGTTTCCTTTATGGATCAGTTATTGTGTTAGGTAATGGGATTCAAATTCTTTCCCTGAATGTACTTCCAATTAACACTGCTTTCATATTCTTTGGGTCCCCTTGAAATGTATTTTGAGTTATTCCTTCGAAATTTTATATAGCATACCAATCTCATAAATTATTACACATACATGGTCTAAGGTTCCTTTCACCTAACAATTTTGTCACATGTGTAGGCCATGGTGCTTATTCCCTACCAAGGGCAGCTGGCAGCTTAGCATCTTTAATACATAAGGACCCTGGATTTGTAGATAGAGCTTGCCAAACTCAGGCTTGTGAAAGTGTACAGAGCATGGCATATGCTATTCAAAAAGATGATTTGAATTTTGTGATAAACTATAACACAATTTAGAATACAAGGAAAGGAAAGTTCTTACTGTAAGATGTTTATGACAGGATTTTTTCTAGGCCAGGCCTGGGTATTTCCTGCCCTTTAGCAAGACCAAGACCTCTTTCCCAAGAGCAGAATCCTCCCTTTTTTTAAGTGACAAAGGTTAGCCTCTGCTTTCCCCAGAGACAAACATGCTAGGAACCTGGGGTGCTAAGTCCTTTATCTCTATGGTCTACCTCTGCACTTTCTTGGAAAAGCACATCCACAGGGTTGTTTTCTTGTGTTTGCTCTTTTTGCCAAGGTTGTTACCTACTTCCTTTGCTTGAAACACAAATAAATAAATGGAGTATTTTTTTGAATGGTTTTCTGGAATGAAACAGTCAATGAGTAAAGTTATCCTCCAGCCTCTGTCTTTAACACTAACATCTGCAGTCCAAAAGTACTCCATAAAACATAAATTGCATCTCATTTATTAGTTGTCCAATGTATAGGTTGTACCTGCTAAAATTTGAATTATTACTTTTTCTAACTTATTTAGCATTCTGTTTCCAGAACTGTTGAAGTGCATGACATGTACTTATTTAGTTGTATCCTGTAGTACCTTCTCAAATTTTTTTTTTCTAGAAGTCACAAACCACTTGCCTATGCAAGGTGATTTGTTATAGTATCTGATACACAAACACAGAACTGGAGAAATGTATTCAGTCTATTGATGTCCTCCTGTGTAAGTCATAAGTTTTGGTTCTACTCTTATCTGTCAGGTTTAGGTTTAGCCACTTTCTCCTTTGTTAGCAGTAAAGTCAGTAATTGTCCTCTGTCATCTTACTCACCTTGCTAATTCTCCCCTCCTGCTGTAGTACTCCATCAGTGAGGAAACAGTTTCTATACGCATTTCTCTTTTCCCAACATTTTCCTGTTCTAAGGAAACTTTTCAACTAATTACTGATTTAGATAAGAATTGCCAGCTCTCTAGGACCTAAGTCTCTACCAGCCTGGTTTTTCTTTCTTAATTCCAGTCCCCTCTAAGCTCCATCATTCTCAATGTTATTTTTGTTCTCTTTTAATTAAACCCTGATGTTCTGCTTTTAGATACCATCATTTATTCAACTGTGACTGCATCCAACAACTAGAATCCTCTGAAGTTTCTCTGTCTGTGATTGCTTCATGCATAAAATGACAATTCAAATTTCTAGTGCGCTCACATGTATGAGTATTTAACTCATTTATGGAAACACATTACAAACACCCCCTTACTTTAGGTTATATATAAAGTAGGAGTCTTTTGTTTTTCTTGTCCACTGAACACTAGGTATGTTTGAGGATTGAAAAATGAGGTTGAACCTTGCCAAAAAACTTCATAGTAGGATCTCATTATATTATAAGAGTTCATTTCACTTGTATTATAAAGGAAATGGCTTCATTTAAGATGAAAATCTGCAAGCTTGTGAGCAAAAGGATTATATCTGTGCATCACAGTATATTCAGCTCCAAACTATCAGGTATAGAAGTACTCATAAACATTGTTGAAATAAAATTTTAAAAATTCTGAATCCATTCATGGTTCTGAGGGGAAAATCTTTGGGAGAAGGCAAATAATGTAGCATAATCCTCTGGATCTTTAATGATAGGAAAGGCCTATTTACTTAGTAAAAAAATTAACATGGTCTTGTATCATGTAAATGCTTGATTAATTAATAGGCACTAAATTTTACGGTGCTTCCCAGACAAGAGCCGTTTTACCATTTGACTGCATTTTAGGCAGCATTATAGAATCATTTAGATCTAGTTTGACCTCTGTACCATTACCTAACAAAACTTTAAGCAAAGGCTTTGAGTTTTTCTTAGTAATTGAATATCATGGAAGTCCACTGGTCATTCCTGACCAACACATTATCCAAAATAACCTGTTTAAGTAAGAGGAACATGTATGTATAATCTCATTGTTTCCTTTTCAGAGGCATCCCCATTGCCCAGGAACTAGAGATCTACCTCTTGTGTTACTGAGGGAGCAGTGTGGCCTTTCCATGACCTTTCACAGCTTCAGTTTTAAAAAGTAATGTTATTATTCACCATTATCAGCAACAGCAAAGCTAATAACTTATTTTTAGTGATATATTATATTTAAATAACACTATTACCTCTAAGAGCTCTTTAAAGCCAGCAGTGTCTTTTCAGATTCAAAATGCAAATCAGTCCTGAAAAAGAATAATTATTTTTAGACTTATGGCATTTTAACTTAACTGTAACAGCATTAAACTGCTTTCAATTATTATCACAATATATTTTGGTTGTGAATTTTGGAATAATCCCTATTGGCGAGAGCCATTCATTCAAATGAACTATGCCATAAGGGTGAAGAATTTCGTTGATTGGGGGATAACCAACTAAAGATTATTATTGTGGTTCCATTAGATGTAAAGGTTCTAAAGTTCAGGGCCAAATGAGATGAAAACCTCCCATCTAGTTGTATGCATGTGTGGTGGTTTGATTCAGATGTCCCCCATAAATTTAGGTATTCTGAATGCTAGTCTCCCCAGCTGATGGCATTTGGAAATTAAAGCCTCCTGGAAGCAGTGTGTTGTTGGGGTCGGGGTTATGGGTGTTATAGCCAGTTTCCCCTTGCCAGTGTGTGGCACACTCCCCTGTTGCTATTGTCCACCTAATGTTGGCTAGGGGGTGATGTCCACCCTCTGCTCATGCCATCATTTTTCCCTGCCATTATGAGGCTTCCCCTCAAGCCTGTAAGCCAAAATAAACCTCTTTTCCCCACAAACTGCTCTTGGTTGGGTGATTTCTACCAGCAATGCAAACCTGACTGCAACAGCATGTTATTATGTATCAAAAGAGAAACAGAACAGTTCTTGGTATATAACTTGCTTTGCATTGTCTCCCTCTCTCTAGAGAGCTTTTGATATTTCTTTAGTAATATTGCAGTTATGGCAGAGAAATACCATGGAAACATCAGCTTAAAATCAGATTAGGGTCGATCTCAATTCCTTTTAATGGCTGTGGGCATATATCTATTCTGAGCCTAGATTTCTTTAAAATTTGGGCAATAATATTCCCTACTCTTTAGAATTATTGTGAGCCAGGAAAACAATGAAGCCAAAGAGGTGGTTTAGCATAGTGCTTGAGTATGGACTTTAAATACTAGGTGAATTGAATCCTTTGCCACTTATCAATGATGTTATGCTATACACAAGTAACTTATCCTGAATTTTTATATCTCAAAATAGTAAGAAAATATATTTACCATAAAGGTTTAAATGCAAACAAATAAAAATACCAGCATGAAGTGCTTTCTACTTAGTGATGTTTTTATCTTATTATGAATTTGAAATGATCAAGTCTATTGTAAGTCATGGAGCATCTAAACTAATATTCTTTAAGCCAGACCACCAAAAATAGATCTCCTTACTTCACAGTACAGCTGTACAGAGTAATTTTACTAGGCACAGACACTTCTTGCAGATCTTTTATAGTATCTAAACAGATATGAAATGATGAGTTTTCTTTTTCTGCTTTTTTTCTTTTTAAGACAGTCTTGTGTATCTCAGGTTAGACTTAGAACTCACTATGTAGCTGAAGATGACCTTGAACTTCTGATGCTCCTTCCTGTACCTTCTGAATGCTGGGATTAAAACTACTACACCTGGTTTTTGTAGTACTAGGAATGAAATCTAGTGTTTTGTGAATTCTACACAATCACTGTATCAACTGACCTACATCTCTAGCCCTTGTGATGCCTTCTTTAAGTGCAAACCAACTAGGCAAGTATAAATGTTGTCCTTGGCTAGCCTGGCCTGGAGCACAAACTGGTTTACAGGTTTGTTTAAATAAGTGATAAATCAGTGTGCACATTACATTCAGCATATGGAATGCCCCATATCCATTTTTGTCCAACCAAAGCATTACAAAAGCACTTTGGGGGAAGAATTTTTATGTAAAAATGAAGAGTAGACTGTGAAAAAATCCAGAATATTTGAGGTGAAAGCTGTTTGATTTTTATGCATGTTAAAGTCCATGTGCTTGCTAAATTTTGGTCATTTTTGCTTCAGGAATGGTCTCCTAGATTCTAGTTTCCACACTGCTATCTTTTAAATGGAGTCCTCTGTTACCAGTTGTGATTACATTGTATTTTCCTTGTATTCTTTCCAAATGTTACAACTTCACCTTAATTTTGGTTGGAGGTTGGGGACAGCAGGGGAATAACATCACTGACACTTTCATCTGAATGATGCCAAAGGAGATTTTTCCACTGACAGGGTTTACAAAAGCAGTATCAGACTTAGTATATGTTAACAAAGTAAAAAAAGTTTGATTATAAATAAGTGTCCTAGAAATTATCCCAGAAGCATATGTTGTTGGGTGCCCACCATTTCTCTAACTTCTGGATATTTCCAGAGTAGTCAGTTGTTTTAAAATACTGAAAGCAGAACATTTTGTGTTTGGGGTCAGGTAACAGAAGGCTTAGACCAATTTGAAGAGAATAAACTAGACAGTTTTGCTCCTGTGTGGTTTCCTGTACTTCTCAGGTGCAGAACAAGAATAATCAATTAGAAATTTGCCATAGAGACAGATGTGTCTATTTGATGCACATTGTAAATGACTAACTTATCTAAAATGCATACAATAAACAATGAAAAAGACTTTTGAAACAGAATAGTAACTGGGAAAGAGCCCAGACTTTTCCATAGTGACTCTCAGATGGGAAAAAAGAGAAAAAAAAAAAAAAAACCTGAATGTCTATATACACAGGTTCCCATTGCAACCAAACAAGGAAACTATAACACAGAGCTGTTTCTCAATATATTTGTGCCACATTTTCTTGTTTTCATGCATTTTGTTGGTGTTTTCATTGTTCATAATGGTCCACAGCACAATGTTGAAATGCTACCCAGTGTTGTTAAGCCCAAGAAGGCTACAATGTGAATTATAGGAAAACAAACAAACAAAAAAACCAACTACGAGTTAAACACAGTTCATTAATTATAGTGTTATTGGCATGATTTGAAGGTTAAGGAATTGATAGTATATTGTAAATGAGGTGTCTTTAAACAGAAACACATGAAACAAACTTGGGTATTGGTTAATTGATCAGAGGATCACAAGGACCTAAGTTTGACCTTTCTCTAGTACTCACTAATTCAGTATTAGTGATGCATCTAGAAACCAAAACTCCCATGAACAGCAAGAAGGATCCATATTTGTTTTTGAAGTTCTAAGGAACTCATTCTGCATTCATATGAAAAATAATCAGTGAAGTACTGTAATGTCTAGGAAATTCCTTTGCTCTTATGGCAATCATGTTGATTTCATGTTCTCCCTGTTTTTTCAGGAGCACATGCAGAAACTGCTTGTAAAAAGTATGTGCACACATAGGACTAGAAAACTGTCCTTTAGGAAATATATACATAAACAATAAAATATTTGTTGTGTGTCATGACAAAAATCCTATTTTCAAGTAGAACACTATTGGTACTATTGGAAGGCAGGGTATACAAATATAAAAGACCTTGTGACAAGCACCATCTGCATTCAAAGACAGAACAAAGATTGTGTGTGTGTTTGTGTGTGTGTGTGTGTGTGCATGGTGGTGCTGGGGATCAAACCAAGGGTTATACATAAACTAGACAAGTATTTTCCTACTGAGTTACATCCTCAGCCCTGCCCCAAGTCTTGATACTCTGCCCTGCTTTTGCCCAGCAAGGAGAGAAGCTGTGACTGCAGAATGGCTTGGAGGAGAGGAAGTAAAGAAGAGGGCAGAGAAAGGACACAAAAAGGGGTAATTGGAAAGTAATGGAAGAGATGGCTGTGGCACATAGCTCATTCTTCTGGACCCATCACATGAAGGGAGAGCTTAAACTCAGAGCCAAACAAACACGTACTGAAACGTACGTCCTGGATTCAATCACTTACTAATTGCTACTTTTGAGAAAAAATACATACTCTTATATAACTGAAAACTTGCAGAACTTTAGGATTAGAAACAGGTATGCCTTATTTAATGATTTTTTTTTTCCTTTTTGGTTTTTCGAGGTAGGGTTTCATTCTAGTCCAGGCTGACCTGGGATTCACCCTGTAGTTTCAGGGTGGCCTCAAACTCATGGCAGTCCTCCTATCTCTGCCTCCTGAGTGCTGGCATTAAAGGCGTGCACCACCATGCCAGCTTGGTATGCCTTACTTAAGAACCCAAACATTTTTTCTGCTTCTATGGCATCTTACAGTTAACACCCCCACAGTTAATATCTCCACAGGTAATACCTCCACAATATACACCCACTAATCAGTATAGTAATTAATGGCTACCAAGATGCTAGCTGAGCTCATTCTCAAATTCTTATAGTCAAATAAGTTTGGAGACTGTTATAAGAAGATTAGTTAGAAAAAAAAAATGGTGTGTCACTTATTATAAGCCCAGAACATTCAGAATTGTCATTTATAGAAAATAAGCTCATTATTAATAGAAAATGACTTTTCTTTTCTTTATGTGATTATTTTCTTAAATTAAAAATTAACGTGCTGGGCATGGTGGCACATGCCTTTAATCCCAGCACTCAGGAGGCAGAGGTAGGAGGATCACCAAGAGTTTGAGGCCACCCTAAGATTACAGAGTTAATTCCAGGTCAGCCTGGGCCAGAGTGATTCTTACCTTGAAAAACCAAAAAAAATAAAATAAAATAACTTTACCAGGTGTGGTGGCGTATGCCTTTAATCCCAGCACTCGGGAGGCAGAGGTTGGAGGAATGCCATGAGTTCAAGGTCATCCTGAGACTACATAGTGAGTTCCAGTTCAGCCTGGGCTAGAGCAAGACCCTACCTAAAAAAACCAAAAAATAATAATAATAATAATAACTTTATTATTTATTGCATAGGCAATGTATGTTCATTTAATACAAATTGGACCATAAAGATTAGCAAATAATACAAAGTAAAACATGCTAATCCACCTAGATATAACTACAGTCAATACCTTAATATGCATCCTCCTAGAGTTTCTGCACTTTTAAAAGGTACTTTTTTTTTCATTTTACACTTGCTCAACAACATTCTATGTAAAAACATTTTCCTGACCTACTTTATTTTTGTTTACTTATTAAGGTGAATAATTTTGTTTGATTTTAAACCACATTTGTTTACTCAGAAGTCAGAAACCCACAGATAAGGAAACATCTGAAGGGCCTAGGTGTGGCTATTTGGAGAGGTTGAGTAATTCAAAACAAAGTACAAAACATAAAAACAATTACAACCAGTTTGACAGTTGTGCGGCTGTTTCCTACAGCCCTTCTACCCACAAGTCTACCACTGACTTCAAAGAAAAGTCAGCACAGAGGAGGTCCGGATAAGGTGCAAAATGAGAATCAGCCCATGATAAGAGATTAAAGGAAGATTGATCAAAGACCTAGCATAAAAGTGCTAGCCTGTGACTGGTTTTGGCCCATGGCCCCAAAATATTCATCAGAGCTCTCTTTGAAGTGATTGGAAGCACCCATACTCAGAGAGTTCTCTGGTCAAAGGGAATTTACCAAGTGATACCGGAAGGAGTTAGTAGAGTTATCTTTTCCCAGTCTTCTGCCTGTCTGTTTCTTTGGTGGGCTGGACAGATGTAGATTTAACTCTACTGGGGATCAGGAGAATAAGGCTGATCTGCAAGGCAAGGCTGATTTCCTGATTAGAAGTGTGGGAAGTACACTTGCATTCACATAACGAATTTTGTACTTGTTAGTATAGAATACACCCATCCTTTCTATGTAGAGTGTTAAACAGGGCATGTGATATTTCTAAATAGGCAGAGAGGTTTGCTTATTACTTTCATTGTTCATTCTACCTATTCATTGCTTGTTTACTACTATTTTCAGTAGTTTATGGAGTCCTTTTGTTTTACAGCATAAGCCATTTATTTCTCCAGAGAGGGAAATGTGCTCCTTAGAAGACAGTAGCTTTTACATGATCTACTTTGAATTTTTAAAGAGAAAGGCTGTGTAAAATTGCACAAAGTGGTCTTAAAAGGTCTATGGTCAGCATATCTTTCAGGCTCTAATTTACTGGTTCTTCACTTTAAAATAATAGTCATCTTACATTTGAAATATTGATTTTGACTTTTTCCCACAATCATACCTTTATTTGCTCCAAAGTTCTAGGGGAATTATTTTCCTTCCTAAAATTTTTAGGTTGGTTTTCTAATCTTTTTTTTTTTTTCAAGTTAAGGTCTCACACTAGTCCAGGCTGACCTGGAACTCGCTATATAGTCTTAGAGTGGCTTTGAACTCTCAGTGATCCTCCTATCTCTGCCTCCCAAGTGCTGAGAATAAAGGCATGCACCACCATGCCTGGCTGTAATATTTTCTTGATGCATTAAAGCTAGACTTTTCCCTTATAAGTCTTGAATAAGCACAGTGTTTGACTCTGGGAAAGAACTGGTGAATGTATCTTCTAGAGCCCCGGTGTACATATGGAGTAAGTGAATTTGCATCCCAAAGTGAGTATGAATCAAGCTTAAATGAGCATTGGGAGGACAGTTTTTCATTCAAATAGAAAATTTGAGCTGGGGTTTGAAAATGCCTGGACTTTCAGAAGGTGAAAAAATACCAAAGGAATATAGTAGCAGGGATGGGCTCTGGGAACATTCACAGTTATAGAAGCAGAAAACTATAAGGTGTTCCATGGCAGAAACTGCATGCACTCATTTAGTTGGGACAGATGGCTTATGTGAGAAAATAGAGGAGAGAAGCCTCATTAGCTATATCAACTCTAGAATAGGCTATGAAATCTAGATTTTATTATAAATGCAAAGTGCTGTGTTGAAAACCTTTGAGTGGAAAACAGCAGGCTGAAATGTTTTGAGAGCATTAATCTCCTTGCAATGTGCTGGGTAAATCCAGGTGGGATAAGGCCTGGGGCCATAGTTCAGGTAAAAAAAAAAAAACAACAAAAAAAAAAAACACCTGAGATAGAATGAAAATAGGAAAGAAGTATGAATGTTGGAGATGGTGAAACAAGATTTGAACCGTCTGTGGAAGGAGGAGGATGTGTGTGGGAGGTGTAAGAGGATACATGATTCAGTTACACGCAGACATAATTGCATCCCTGTTACCTAGATATCAGGTAATCGGTTAATGACATCAACAGAATGGTTAGGCAGACAGGCAGAGTAGGTGTCAACAATACAAAACCCAAAGTAGTTTCACATGCTCACTAAGGATTGGTAAAGTCATGAGCCCAGAGGAGGTAAGAGAGAAAGAAGAAAAGAGGAGATTAGAACCTTGAATGATGGGTAGGATTTGGAAAGAATGTAAGAGGGAATTAAAAGATATGGGATGAGGAGGTCAGGAGAAAAGGCTGCACAGAAAACAAAGACATAATCTTAAGACATTTCGTAGGCCTTTCTGCTGGGAACAGAGATGAATAAAAATGAATAAAAATGTAGGCAGGAAAGATGGAAGATGGGGAGACTGTGATCCATCTGGCAAAGACTTCAAGATCATGTTAAAGAGTTTATAATTTAACCCAGCAAGTGACATGCTACTGACATTTTTTCATAAGTAAGGTTATAGCCAGTACAAAGTCTTTTGAGAAGTTTTCTCTGAAAGCTGAGCACAATGTGTAAAAGGAGAGGGATGTTAATGTAAACCAGAAAATTATAATTCTAGTAAAATGAAGATATAAACTATGTTCCATTTATCATGTAAAGACAGGTATAGAAAACAGGCTAGATGATTATCAATCAGCCAGAGGGAAGGAAGAAAAACAATGTTTTATCCAAGATCTGAGTATATGTTAATAATTGTATTCTATGCCAGAACATAAAATTGAGAGAAGGCTGATTTGGGTATCATTCAAAGGGATTAAAGATCTGGAGCCTGAGGTGTTCAACAAGAAAACATGTCCAAAAAGTGATTCGAAATGGGGATTTGAGGATAAGTTGCAAAAAAGGTTTTCCATACCAAGTTGGAAAAATTCACCTTGCTGAGCAATTATCTGAAGTTTTTAGTTAATTGATTCAGAAAACAAAGTTTTTGCAAAGTTTTTTTACAAAGCTTGTTTAAGATTAGATACTCTCTTGATATAGATGAACTATCAGTTGCCTCTTTGTTTTCATTCAACCTATTTTGAGACAGAAAGTGAGGACCATAGTAGGAATTTCTGTATTCTATATGTAGACATCATGGGCCTTGGGGCATATTTCAGTCTTCAGTCTTTTATCAGTTACTACATCTAGTAGATACTATGTCCTCACACTGTAAATATTCAGTGTTGGTTAATTTGCATTTTTATCACAGTTCTCAAAGATAAAAGAGTGGACATAAGAAAACCTAACAAGCTTATAGCCAATTTTATAACAAAAGACTACATAAACAAATGCAAATTGAATGTGAATTTGAATTGCAAAACTTTTGTGTGAAGAATTCAAGGAGTGATAACTGACTTCAGATCCTTACTGAACTGATAAAAATCCATTAAGCAATCCCACATCTTTGCAGTCTCAGAAATATTTGAAAAGTCACAATACCATGAAAAGGAGACATAGCAACTAAGTTATCAGAGTAAAGAATCCCAGGCCAGGATCACCATAGCAAAATAAACCAGCATGCTGCTGCTGCTGCTGCTGCTTCTTCTTCTTCTTCTTCTTCTTCTTCTTCTTCTTCTTCTTCTTCTTCTTCTTCTTCTTTTTCTCCTTCTTCTTTTTGTGGGGTGGGGCGGGGGTCTCTCTGAAATAGTGACCAGTAAGAAATTCAGTGGAGAGTCAGGTCATCACATATTAGGGTGAGGAGAGTCTGAGAGACTTAGGATGGAGGACTCTCAATCCTAGCAACTCAAGAATAAAAGGATAGAACTGGAGCTGGGGAGATAACTCAGTTGGTAAGGTACTTATCTTTTCAAGTTTGAATACCTGAGTTTGGATTCTAAGAACCTACATAAAAAACAGTTGATAGAGCAAACATCTGTAACCCCAGTGTACCTACAGTGAGAAGGGAAGTGGAGACAGGAGAATTTCCTGGAAGCTCTTGGGCTAGCTAGCCTGGCAAAAACAGCAATGAACAATAAGAGTGAAAAATCCTGCAAACAAGGTAGAAAGTGAGGATTGACACCAAAAATCATCATCTGACCTCCACACATGTGCCAATACACACACACACACACACACAATAAAAAAATCAAATTAAAATGTGGGCCAGATGTGGTGGTTCATGCCTATAGTTTCAACACTGAGTAGACTGGCAGGCAGATTGCCATGTGAGTTCAAGTCCAGCCTGGTCTACACAGAAAGTTACAGACAGCCTTGGCAAGGTTGAGACCCTGTCTCAAATAAAAATTTAAAAATTAAAATGAACCAACTGTAGTAAAGGAAAGAAGAGGACCATACACAAATAATGCTCATCATGCCACCAAAGTAGACAATTACATAAATAATAAAAAGGAGTAGTTGGTGTCACCATAAAAAAGATGATCCTCTTTTGTTTCCTCTTCCAAACTCTTTAGGAATATGCTTTTCATTTTATTTAGTCCTCTCCTTTGTCTTTCAGCTGCTCGACTGATCCAGAACATGGATGCCATGGTTGAGCCTTGTACAGACTTTTTCAAATATGCCTGTGGGGGCTGGTTGAAACGCAATGTCATTCCCGAGACCAGTTCCCGTTACAGTAATTTTGACATTTTAAGAGATGAACTAGAAGTTGTTTTGAAAGGTGAGGGGAGATTGTATTTATTCACTAAACTTTTCTCTTCATATATCTCCTTTTTAAGATATAGCTGTTAGCTACTATAGGCAGTGTTTTAAAAGATTAGAGTTGATAATATCTCCAAGATCATAGTCCTTTGTTGAGGCTCTCTTAAGGTGGTAGACTCTGAAAGGGATACGGTGATATTTTTTAGCATTACTACTTCCAGTTGTAGATTCACAAGAGATTAAAGTCTTTCATCCCAAGAGATGATAAGTTTAGGCCATTTTATAGAAATGAAGTATTAAATAATTGCCAATAAAAATTTCTCCCTTACCTTAGCTCCATGCTAACATTGATATAAGACAGGAGAATATTTGGAGTAGTCTATTTTCTACTCCTCTGGAAGTTATTTTGAGGGAATTTTTTTCTGTCTTTTAATATCTAACCAAGTAGAACAATTTATTTGGAATATTAATAGCAGAATTACACAAAGATAATTGCTTTCTAGCCCTCAGCAGGACCATCCCTAAAATTTTTTTGTATGATTTGTTTTGTTTTTAATCTCAAGTTCAAAGAACAGTAACTGTTACCTTATGGCAGAGCAGAACACATCAGTATTCCCAAAAATGGAAAGATAATGCAGTCAAAAAGACATGCTTCTGCCAGGGGTGGTGGCTCACACCTTTAATCCCGCATAGGTAAGAGGATTGCCATGAGTTCAAGGCCACCCTGAGACTACATAGTGAATTCCAGGTCAGCCTGAACTAGAGCGAAAACCTTACCTCAAAAAACCAAATGAATAAATAAATAAAATTAAAAGACATGCTTCTACCATAGTGAATGGAGCTAACTTCTAGTTCTATGCTAGGAATAATGATCTGGTAAAAAGTTTATGTTTTTTACCCCATAGTGTTTTAGAATAGAAAGGGAGAGAAGCATTTGTTTTAACTGAACCTGTGTTGAAAATATGAATTATAGCTGAAAATCAACAGTTTTATTGATGCATCTTTGCTAAATGCCCTTGTTTCAGATGTTCTTCAGGAGTCCAAACCTGAAGATATTGTAGCAGTACAGAAAGCAAAAACATTGTACAGGTCTTGTATAAATGAATGTAAGTATTCTGAATTTGGGTTTAATTGGTAATATATATATAATTGTTCAAAATTTTGATCAGTTTTCATTTTGAGTACTTTGTTTTCAAAAGCTGCTATTGATAGTAGAGGTGGACAACCTCTACTCAAACTGTTACCAGATATATATGGATGGCCAGTAGCAACAGAAAACTGGGAGCAAACATATGGTAAGACAATTTTGCTCTTTTTAAAAGAGATAATTTACACATGAAACTTATAGTATCAGTAATGAACCAAAGCTTCTAAAAATATGACTCACCTTTCATTCATTTAGGTACTACTTGGACAGCCGAGAAATCTATTGCACAATTAAATGCTAAATATGGAAAAAAAGTCCTCATTAACTTTTTTGTTGGTACTGATGATAAAAATTCTACTAATCATATAATTCATGTAAGTTTGTAAGGCAACCAGGTATCATTAAATTCTAATAAAGTTTCTGTGTACATTGTTGTTGATATTTATATTTAGTAATTCACATTTTTACTTTCATTTCATGAACAAGGTAGTAATAAATGCACGTTCTGTCTCTGATACATGCAGGCCTACTTCTAAAAGTATTTTACTTATGTAGTATTTTAGATATTCACCTTGCACTTCTGTTGCCCATTTAGATAATTCTCCTGGTTCCTTTTGAGGAAAAGGTCCTGGATTTCATTTTTGTTGTTCTTTATTTCATGAAAACAGCATGGTTTGGTTGAATTAAGCAATGAAGGTCTGGAAAGCACAAATTCCTTCATTGCTTTCAAAAACAAATGGTACTTTGAACACAATTTTGGTTCTCACTAAAGAGTGTCTGTACTTTTATCTCAATTAAGGTAAATAAATGACATTCTTTAAAAATAGCTTTATTAGGTTGTTTCAGATACAAACCAGTTATTTAGAGGGCACTCATGACAAGAATGAGTTTGGAATAAACTAAGAATTGTATAAAACTTTCATTAATCTCCTATAAAAGACAGTGCATTAAAAGTTACAAGTGACACTATTTCACCATTGCAAAAAGCTTTTTGGTCATATTTATTAATATTAATTAATCAATATTAATATTTATTAATATTATGAAGAGCAGTGAACCTATCTCTTTTTCTGCCCTCTAAACCTTTTGAATCTCAAATACCATCATTTTGTATATATACCTTACTGTCTATAACTTGGGAAGGAGCAGGGCCCTCCATATGCAGGTGCTGTGTAGTTCCTCCTACATCATTCTTTTTGTTTATATTTCTTCCATAATGGTCTGGGCTTCTCAGAACTGCTGGGAGTCCCATTTAGACCCATCAGTTCTCTCTTTGCCCTTGCACCCATTTTGCCATGCACTGCATAGAAAGTTGGCTTACAAAGTTGCGAGTGTGCCTAGTTCATTTTTAACATCAGTGTCTGAGGAGAGAGCAGCAATGAATCTCTCTCACATTCCCAATCCTGCATCTGCCAAAGTCCTTCTGTGCCCATAGCTTTCTT
Source organism: Dipus sagitta (assembly GCA_036346955.1). Taxonomy (NCBI): domain Eukaryota; kingdom Metazoa; phylum Chordata; class Mammalia; order Rodentia; family Dipodidae; genus Dipus; species Dipus sagitta. Next base: position 109,078,992 of record CM070783.1, read on the forward strand.
GAGAACAGAGGGAATATATTTTCCATCCCACTATAGAAGAGGATCTCAAGATTTCTGGCAAGACTTACACTGGCTAATAGGTTCTAGAATTTTGGTAGAGGTTTTCCATACCTTTATACCTCCCATCCAAATAGACTTGAAGTATATTATCCATTTCCATTAACAAAAATGAGTCCCAATTATTTATGGGAGAAGATAAACATGTGTCTCAGGGGAACATACTGGAATATCAGGAAGCTTAGAAGTCTTATAAATGCGTAACTTAAGAGCTCCCTAGGCCAAGACGCTGCCATGCCCGTGTTTGCCTGTGTCTTCTGGTCTAGATTAAAGTCCTTCTCTGCATATTTTTCAGTTCAAGTTTTCTTCACTATTCATCAAATATTTATAGTACAATCCCTCAGGTTATTTAATTGCCCATGCATTTATCACTTTTAAGTAGAGTGTAGACTGTTTCCTAATTACATATTTACTCAGTTTCTGATGACTGTCTTTATGATACTGGGAGGACTAAGTCCATGCACATGCATAGACATGCATATGTGTACTCCGTCCAAGTATTTTGCACTTGCTGACTGATTTATTTTCTTTGATATATATATATATATATATATATATATATATATATATGTATTTTTTTTATAGTTTGACCAACCTCGATTTGGCCTTCCTTCCAGAGACTACTATGAATGTACTGGGATATATAAAGAGGTAAATAAAAGCAAGTGTTGGAAAGAAACAAAAACAAACTATGGGACTATCTGGCACAAACCTATAATTAATGAACACAACTGGAGCCAAATTTAAACAATCATGTTCTTTCCTTAAGAAAGACACAATACCACGTATAAAAATGAACTACCTTTGATAGAATGCACATTCTCAGTAGACTAATGGAAGTAAAAATAAACAGGAAAGCTTGGAATTTCTTTTTTGTATCTTGATTCTTAGTCTTTAAATCATATGATCCATTTTGAAAAGTCCATTTGAAGTGTTTTCCTTCACATAATTAAATCATTTTTTTTAAATGTTTGGATTTATCACAGTGATGCTAGTTAGGAAGAGGGATTGAGTGATGCAGGAAAAGGCACCCTTCCAGAACTTGGTGCTCTGACTTGCAGAGACTCATGCAGGCAGTAGCATTCACCCTTTGCCTCTAGCAATAGACAACTTGTAGTCCATGAGCATCATATCTCACACAATTGCTGGCTTTCCTGGATGTCCTGGAGTTTTCTTATATTGCTCTCTAAGCTTACCACCTTGTGTATATAGATGTATTTCTTTTCACTGATGAAAGGAACAGCAATTGACAAAATAAATAATGTATAGTATTAGCTATTTAAGGAAGGTATTTTCTCTATAGATATTTTTCTCATAATTATTTTGTAACTGAGAAATAAATCAAAATTTCCTTTGATCCTGTTGGGTCACATTGAGGTGGTGTTAATAGTCATCATCTTGATGATTCATTTATTTATATTGGTTTTCTTGTCCCTTTAGGCACTGTAAATTTCATTTGGCTGGCTCTAGGCTGAGCTCTAGTAATAAAGACACTCAAAATTATGGTAGCTGAAATAAGACACCTTAATTTTTTCTTTTTTTAATGTTTATTATTAACAAGATGTTTCATATGGATATATCACATGTTGGTACCCTCTTTTCGCTCATCCCTGCCCCCATTCCACTGGGGACGCTCCTCAGTGAGGTTGCAGGTATTCCCCATGGGGTTGTAGTTTATGCCTTGTGGGAGCAGTAGTTAGTTATTTTGGGTGAGGGAATGCTTCTGGGCATGATGTCTCAACCTGTGGCTCTTACAATCTTTCTGCTCCCTATTCTGCAAAATTTTCTGAACTGTGGTGGGTGAGTTTTAAGTCTACTTCATTGATGAGCTCTTAGGCCCCTCTGGGTCTCTGCTTTGGTAGGTGTTGAGTATCCTCAGTCTGTCTCCTTCACCCTGGTGCTGATTGTCAAGCTCATGATGAAAGCTGCATTCTTGCTCATCTCCTCAATTCCTCTGTGGTTTCAGTTTGGGTTTGGCTGAAGTGTGAAGGTTAGTTTATCTTCTTGGGTCTCACTACCTTCTGAAAAAGAAAAACAGATTCCCCAAAGGAGAGTGAAGTCAGCACAGGTCAAGTGGGATAAGCATTATTAATTTAGGGAGAATTTGATTTATGTAGCCCTTCTTTTAGCCAAAGACTACTGTGAACTTGACAATGGATAAAATAATCTTTGTCTCCATAGTATTCTGATCTGGTTCCCAATTCCAGATATGGGTTCCTTTCTACTGAGTGTATCTCCTAGCCAATCAGAAAGCTATTGGTTACCCACTGAGGCTGTGTGCCACTATTGCAATGGTGTGTACATCTTGTCAGGGTGTTTGCTTCTGAGTAGCTTAGACCATTGTTGGTCATCCACACCCCACCCCCAGTAGCTCATGTAGTGCTTTCCAGCACTAGACAGGCTAACTGTCTGAGGACTGGCTTTCTTCTGAATTCCATCCAGGTCTCTCCGAAGACCCCTTATTTTTGACTCTCATTCTGGACCTGAAACACAGTCTGGGTGAGGCAGGGATATATGGAAACTCTTGGACCTGAACTGTCTTTTATTCTATTATAGGGATTCATGGGCATCTCTTGGACCTGAATTATCTTTGATTCTATTGCTCTAATGTAAGCTTTCTCTGGAGGTCTGTTGCATTGGTTGCCTGTGGCTATTTCATTTCCAGTACTTGGGGAAAAAAGAAAAAGAAAGAAAAGAGGGAAAGTGCTGGATAATTTCCTTTTATTTTTAATTAGCTAAATAATTAATTAATTATTTGTTTTGTTTCTTAAAAAAAAAATGTGTTTTGTGACTCAAGCTGTCCTGGAACTATATAGACCCAGCCTGGCTTCAGATTCCTGACAATCCTCCAATCTCGGCCTCACAAGTACTTGAATTACAAGTATGAGCCACCATATCCAGCCAAAGTTTCCTTTTATTTAAGTGATACAGAAGCTCTAAGGGTTCAATTGTTTGGAACACTGTCGTGTTGCTACTACCAAACAATAGTGGAAGAGCAGAAATGTCAGCTAGAGTTGAGTGGCCATGTGTGTGCTTTGCTAGAGCTTAATAAAATTTAGCCCTATCTTTGATGCTATTGTAAATGGGATTTATATTTGTTATTTTCTTATTTCTAAGACAAAACACCTGACAAAAATCCATTTCAGGAAAGAAGGGCTTATTTCCGTTTACAGTTCCAAGTTACAACCCATCGTGTTTGGGAAGGCATGGCAGCAGGAGCTTGAAGCAGGTCCATACTGCAGAGAGTGATGGATGCTGCTGCTCAGCCAATGCTCTCCTTCTTATGTAGTCCAGAATCCTAGCACATGGAATGATGTGGACTAAGGTTGGTCTTCCCCTTAGTTAACCTAATCAAGATGATCCCTCACACGTGGTCTGCACAGGGGCTAACCTAACCTGCATAATCCCTCACTAGTGATTCTGGGCCCTATCAAGTTAACAATCAATACAAACTATTATAGGATTGCTTTGTTAATTCCTATTCATATAATTCATTTTTGTGTATATAAATGCAACTGATTCTGTTGTGTGTGTGTGAGAGAGAGAGAGGGAGATAGAGAGAGGGAGAGAATTTTAACTATTATCAGGTTTCTGGTGAAGTCTTCAGTATTTTTTATATACATGATCATATCATTGGCAAACAGACAATTTCATTTGTTCCTTTCCTACATGAATGTGTGTTATTTCTTTTGCTTGCCTAATTGCTCTGGCTGGGACTTACAGTATATTGTGAAGAAGTAGAAAAAGTGTGCATCCTTATTTTATTACTGTTCTTAGAGAAGAAGCCTTTAATTTCATCATTATGCATTATGTTACCTGTGGACTCATCATATATAACCTTTAATAGGTGGAAGTAAATTTCTTTTATATCTATATTTTAAAAGTTTATTTTCAAAATCATTAATGTATATTGAATTTTTCCAGGTATTTTTCTGTATCTTTTCAGATGATTAAGTGATTTTTGTACTTCATTTTTTAACATAGGGTTTGACATTTATTGATTTAATTATATTGAGCCATCTTTGAAGCCCTGAGCTAAATCCCTCTAGATCATGGTTAATGGTCTCTTTAATGTTCTGTTGAATAGGCTTTACTAACATTGTTTTTGAAGATTTTTGCTATCTATGTTTATAACCAAGGATGTTTGCCCACAGGTTTTTTTGTTTGTTTGTTTTCTTATAGTGTAATTGTTTGGATTTTATATCAGACTAGGTCTTATAAAATGAGATTTGAACTATTGCTCAATTTTTAGAATAATTTGAAAAAGATTAATAGTGGTTCTTTCTTAAGTATTTGGTAGAATTCAGCAATAAAGCCATCAAAAAACTAAGATTTATGCTTCCTTTTTTCTGGGTATCTGAAAATTTTAGATGATCCATCTAATAATACAGATGTAAAAATCTGGTTTTTGGTCAGGTAATAAGTGACAATTAGCCATTTTCCTCTTGGAATTACAGATATGTTATAGTCTCCCCAAAACATGACAAGACAAAAGAAGAATAATCCACTGAGGCCCCTATAATTTTTTGTGAAGAGAATACATTAGTTTGTGGCCAGACCTGAAGTACAGTCAAGGACAATAGGTACTCAAAAAGAACGGAAGAGTAGAAATAATTATCCAAGTATTTCACTTGCATATCCATCAACAAAATATTTGTTTGAACTGTGCATTTCAAGGATAGAAGAAAAATGAGAAAACCTGGTTTGGATGCTGAGTCTGAGGAGCTGGAGATAGAAGTGGTAGATATAATACTGTAGGGCAGCAAAGGGAAAAGCGACAGACAGCTAGAATTAGTTTAGAGCTTCTCCAAAATCTGTATGTTCATGAAACATAGAGATGTTTGATAGCTCAGGATAAAGAATTTATAATATGGCCATGATCTAGGGTTTGTGTGTCTAAATCAGAGAAAAGACAGACAAGAAAAATTCTCTAAATTCTCTTTATCCAGGAAGGAGCATAAATCCAGATTTTTTAGTCCTTAAGAAGGGTAAGCACAGACTGGAACTGAGATTAAATTTAAAGGTGATTTTGTTAGGCCTTTCTCCCAAAATGCAAGCTGAGAGAAACTGTTCAAGATTTAAGCTGAGACAAGAAGTCTGGTCAAAGGGGAACTAAGTGAAACCTGCTTAATATGCTTATTTTAGCTTCATTATTCTCATTAAGTTTCATAGAGCTTTACTAAAGTAGCAGACTTTTCTGGGCAGTGGGAATTCCAAGGTAGCAATATTTTTGCTCTCACATTACTCATGTTTTCCTGTGAGGAGAGAGACCATAAAGAAAGAATTAAATAATTTAGGAAAGTGTTATAAAGAAAATAAAATGGCATGTGATAATAAATGACTGGAATAAGGTAGGTGAGTAATTTAGATATGATAACATTTGGCCCTGGTTACAGTTTGTAAACTACACTGTACTGGAGGAAGAGATCAGAGGAGGTTGTAGTAATTGAGATGAAAATGGTAGTAGATTCAGATGTAAACAAGTGACATAGATGTAAAAAGACCTAAAACAACTTTCTAGATGGCTCTCATTATAGAGAAAGTGTGTACCCTACAACTGTTCAGCCAATATATGTGGCAGACCTAGTTTCAATCTATAGTACTGTTGACTAAATAAGACAAACTACAAGGGAAACTGGCCTCATTTTCTCCTTTCTGGATATAAGGTAACATACCTTTCCCATTATGTGAACTTAAAGGAACATAACCATTTTATTTGCAACATAGTAAAGTTGACAGGAGAATTTTGGAGATTGAACCCAGTTTGTGAAAAGATCTATCTTCACCTTTTCAAATATAGGCAGGAAACTTTAGAAGTTCTTGTATGACTCTCCAACTTCTTTCTGATAATCTGATGAAACACTGACTCAGTCCCCACACTGGTCAAGCCTCTTGGGTCCTGTGTTCCTTGTGTCCTATGGTTCTGCTTGAGTTCAGGCTGTTTTCTGTTTTTACTCCTCGGCAAGATGATTACACACATTCCTCTGTGGGGAGCAAATCCCTGTGCTGGAAGTTGTACCTTGCTTAAACTAGGAAGTTTCCAAGCCTTTTATTTTATTTATTTTTCCGATGTAGGGTCTCATTCTAGCCCAGGCTGACCTGGAATTCACTAGGTAGCCTCAGGGTAGCCTTGAACTCATGGCAATCCTCTTACCTTTCCCTGCCGAGTGCTGGGATTAAAGGTATGCACCATCACGCCGAGAGGTGTAAGCCTTTTAGATGGGAAACATCTTTCCTGCCCTGTGCTCTGTGTTTCCTACTTGGTGTCCTTTGTGTATTATACCAGCAAACTTCCTGTGTGACACTTAGGTATCCTGAAGCATCAATAGCTAAGGAATAACGGTTCTGTGACTTTTATGTTACTTCCTGCTCTGCATTTTGTACATTTTCTTCTGAGGAGAGGGAAGATAGAAAATTGATAAGAGCTAGGTGTCTTGAACAAAATATCTGGAAGTGACAGCCAGATCGAAAAAGTATTTGGCCCACCAATATTCCCAGGTATTAACCAGTCTGATTGGGGAGCTTTTACTTCCTTTCTGGGTCTTGCTGTCATTCATTAGCATTGATACTAAAGCATAAAAGACAGTAGTAAAATGGCTTTGCTCTCTTTTTTGACAGTATGTAAACATGAGCATTGGTTGCTTTTGTTTAATCCAAGCAAGAGTCAGCTTCTAGAGAGCTGACTTCTAAAGAGTTGGCCTATAAATACCATTGCCTAATCTTTCAAAATGAAATAATTTTAATTACAGTAATAATCCATGATATTAGAATTAGTAAATACTATCTCACTGATAGTATGCAGCTTAAAACACCACAAAATCTCTATTACATGGGCTTTATCCTACCCCTTAAGACAAGTTATCCCTTTTAAACTGCTTTTGTAAATGCTAAGGTTTACAATTTCTTTTTTTAACAAAGGACTACCACTCAGATGGTCCTTGATTTACTCTTTCTTCAATGAAGCTTATGACTCCAAAAAAAATAGCTGATTCTGGTCTTTGCTCTGGTAACTTAAGTGCTCTCTAAATTACAAGAAGGAGAAAATTGAATTTCAATTTAAAAATAACCTGGTCATAGTATTATTTAAATATTAAGATGTGTTGATTACTTTCTCCCCAAATCTAGACAGTCACCTGGCATTTCATTTATTTAGAAATAAGTTAACAAGAAAATTAAACTTTAAGGTAGAATCAAGTCTTGTAAAATAGATTTAGCTATAGCAGTGGGGTTTGGTTTGAACAAGAACTAGATAAATTTGGAAGCCAGGAAAGATAAGATACATGTTTTAATCAGTTACAAAAGAGTGGTTACCAGGCTGGAATTTATTAATGAAAGTGTTGCATTCTATGCTGCTATACTGAATATGCAAGATGATATGTGCTTCAGTTTCCTGAGAAACATTTTCAGTTCAGAAGGCCAGAAGACTTGTCTAAAGTTCTTGTGTTACATACATCTGTAGATAGACAGGAGCAAAGTTGAACCAGCTTACAGAATCAACAAAATACACAAGGATTTCCATTACTATTTTTTCACCTCATTAACCAAAAAAGTATCTCATATAATAAGGAAAAACATCAGTAGCTTAATATTAGGCAATTCAAAATACCATCTTTCTCATAGTCAGTAGTAATTCCCTGCTGATTGCAGAGGGATTTAGATGCCTTGAAATATAGTCAGTTCAAGACACTGCATGCTCATGCTTTGGGCTTGGTGGTCCCATGACATATAAACTTAGACATGTTTGTTTACCACAAAGTGAAACAAAAATTCTGATTAGCTTTTAATAGGAAAATAATGGAGTTTGGAATAACGTGTGTGAAAATATTATTCCATTCCCGCTATATTAGTGATTTTTTAAAATGCAGATTAACAGCTGAAAAAGTTTATCGTATTGGGAAGCGTGGATGGAAGCACTAGGTAGGTCTCCTAGGGTTATAGTGATTCTCTGAAAATAGAACATTTAATGAAGGTCACAGAATGTCAGTATGTCAACATCCCAGAGCAATAATAATTGTACATTTTGCATAGGTTCTTTTTGGTAATATTTTCATTTTGCTATTTTATTTTTGATCAAAGTCTTGGAAGCATAGAAGGCTTCACCTATCTCCAAGTTGTTTGATATATTTTTTCCTGCTGATGACTACTTGCTTTCACTAGTGAAACTTCTGCTAGAAACTTGAGTTTGGGGTAAAGTCTAAACAAGATGAGCTTATACTTTAATTTATAATGGATAATGATGGCTAATGAGTAGCAATGCATTGAAACTTATCAGAAATGGGATTGAAGTCCACTGGTCCTAATGCCACTGAACATGAATAACACATTTGTAGAGTCCATGAAAGGTCAGTAACACACTAGTTTTCAGCTCACTTTTAAAAACTAAAGTGCATATGAAGATAAAATATAAAGAACTTGATTTCTTAGAAGAAAGATGAAAACTGAATCTTGCTATTGTATAGTGAAATGTCAAATAAATGGGAGAATTATGGAAAACTCTAAAACAACAACACAGGTGTGTGTTGAAGCACCTAACAACACAGGCTCATAATTAATGCTTAACAGAGCATTAATCAGATATGAAGATATTCTAATCAAATTCTTTGAGTGTGTAGCTATGTCTTAACAAAGAAAACCAGAAAAAAAAGACTTAAGGAATTTATTGTTATCTAAGGAAAAATATATGTTATTGCTTAAGAAGTGTTTTGCAGCTACATTTTTATAAAGACAAAATATCTCCATTGAAAAGTGAAACATACACAATTTCCATAGACAAATGGCTATAAATTATGGGATTCGAAGTTATACTTTATTCCTTTGCCCAAGTCCCAATTAAAAGAATCTTTATAAGTCACTTCTTTCAGCAGTTAGGAAAGGAATTCTATTTTATTTTGCTTTATTTGCTACCAAAAACTAATACTTAAAACACTGAATATTTAGAAGGTTCTTCAATACTTTACTATTTATTTCTTGCAGGCTTGCACGGCATATGTGGATTTTATGATTTCTGTGGCCAAATTGATTCGTCAGGAAGAAAGATTGTCTATTGATGAGAACCAGCTTTCTTTGGAAATGAATAAAGTTATGGAATTGGAAAAAGAAATTGCCAATGTAATTTTTATCATTCTTATGATATGCTGAGTAATTTAAACCACTTTTTTATTCCCCTCTCCACCTTGTTTTAAGGTTAAAATATTTTTAACCTAGTAATAAAAAAGCATAGCTAGGTAAAAAGTAGTTGAATTCAAGATAAACTTTGAAACTATAGAATTTTATAGTAAACCATATTCCTGAAGTCCAAAAGACACATTAAATCAGACAAATATTAAGCTAGGTATGCTTCATTGCCTCTTCTAAGAGATTTACATCATATGTCCTTTTGACTCAGGAGAACACGAAGTTGGGGTACATTTTCTTAGTTTATTGTACTTTAAAATATAAAGTAGTGGTAAAGTTATCTCTATCACCTTGCTAGGAAGTAGTGGGCCCTTGAACTTGGTCAGAGGGCAAAGTGACACTGCTTAGTTCAGACTCAGACTGCTGAGCTAAGAGAAAACTGGAACAACCTAGCAGGAGGGCCAAGGGTGTTTCTTCATTTATTCTTGTCCCAGACCAGCCCTCAGAGACTGAGTTGGCACTGTTCTTCAAGTCACAAGCCAGTGAGCCCTGAATCTAACTAGTATGCACATTATTGATTGAACCTGTACTCAAATTAAGTCTTGAATCCACAGATCTTTCTTGGACATTGCAAGTCTGATTAACCTACACTTTCAGACCCCAGTGTGCTTTCCACTGCCACCTGGCCTCAGAATTTTGAAGAGTGAAGGTCTTTGAGGGCAATTTTAGCCTGGCTGTGGCTACATAGAACCCCTCCCCATTCAAAGCCTGGTTGCTTTGAGCAGCAGCTGGGTGGATGGCTGTTCTGTGGGTTATATGTGGTTCTGTAATGGAAACTCAATTGCTAGAGGCACTTTCTTGTCCTGGGATTTTATCACTCTTACTTTATTGGACCATGCCACACTTTTACTAGATTTGGCTCTGTGTTTGTAGTTTTGTAATATCTCAGAATTATTTCCAATTATTATTATTATTATTATTTTGGTTTTTTGAGGTAATGTCTCACTCTGGCCCAAGCTGACCTGGATTTCACTATGTAGTCTCAGGGTGGCGTCGAACTCATGGCAATCCTCCTACCTCTGCCTCCCAAGTGCTTGGATTAAAGGCGTGCACCACCATGTCTGACTATTTCCAATTATTTTTTCACTCTACCTTATACTCTCAGATTGACATGAGGACTTAGTCATCTGTGTATCACCTGTGCATATCTACAGTGCCAAACATTGTATTGCATGCAGATGTTCAATAATGATTCCAGTCATAAATTAGTTGATATGCTTCCCAATGGGGACATTAGACTCATTGTCACTGAATAATTCCCATTTCAAACCTTTCCCTTTGTCTCTTCACATTTAAATTTGTTTCTATTTATCACAGCCACTAATTGGTGAGTTACAATCATATTATAATCTTTTTGACCCAGTGAACAAACCAAAATTCAATGCTATCTACTATTATATTCAAAACTAGTTTGTCAAGACAGAAACTAGTTTGTCAAGATGGAAAGTCTGTCACACAAGTGGAATGTAGCCATTCTCCTCAGATAATTTGCAACTTGCCTGCTATATACCAAGAATTTTCTGTTATTTGCTATGAATTGTTGCAGGAACTATTGCAATTTTTTGCATAACTCAACTTTAACTAAGATACTGAAGGATAAGGTACCTGTGGGAGACCATATTTGAGAGATAAGTAAAGAGATGACTATATCCAAAAGTATAGTATGCAACAGCTGTAGACACTACTAAACTTGCCATTATCCACAGCCCACAAATACATCTTGGGTGTCTTGGGTAGTTATCAAAATGTAAACAGAGTTTGAAGAGTTTTAAACTTGACATTCCACTTAACTCAATAATTATTACTAACTATGCATAAAATCTTAAATATTGCACTTTACTTTCTGAGCTAACAAAATAACTTGTGAAGCAGAGTGGAACCTAAATCAAATTATGCTGTAACTGCACTATATTGGCCCTTACATAGGGTTATAGATCTAGAGTTCTTAGTTCTAAAACAATGATGAAGCATTACATCCATAGGCTACAACTATACCTGAAGACCGAAATGACCCAATGCTTCTTTATAACAAAATGACATTGGCCCAGCTTCAAAATAACTTTTCACTAGAGATCAATGGGAAGGTAAGTAGCATATTTTATGCATCTTCTTACTATATAATTTTCTAAAATTATAGCATTAAAATGTTGTGTTTTAAATTAATTGATTGAAATAAATTAACCTTCAAGTGAATGTACATAACACCCACCATATGACTTAATGACAAGGCCACAAAAAGTCTGCTTGAAATCATTATGTGTATATTTAGGCAGAATGAATTACAAGGGTGAAAATCTTTTCAAGGCAGGTATACAATGATATTAAAAGGTTTGGAAAACTGAGAAATCTTTCTGAGAACACATTATATTGTCATTAGACTTGATCTGTCACACATAAGACACTTCATTTTTAATTCCTAAAATAGGATATTTTATTCGTAAGACTATCCATATTCTCAATAATGTCACCTTTGGAGATATTTAGGGCAATAATAGAGAACTAGAATACAGAAATAAGAAGAAAATATCTTTTTGATTGTGCTAATAAATAGTTGTTTGCTATGCTTAGCTAATATCTCACACTCTCTAGGGGGCTGTGCATTTATTCTATTATTTCAATTGGGACACATGGCTGGGAGATGAAGTGTCATCTGTAGAATAATATACAAGCTCCCAGTCAGTAATGGAATTGTCTTTGATCCACTGTAAACCAAGTCTAGTTTATAATGACTTGAAAAATCAAATTGTGTTTCTTGCATAAACTTTTTATATGTTTAATAAGTACATTTTGAAAGACTGGTCCAAACCACCAAAGGAAATAATGTATTTACCATAGCACCTCCTATACAGAAAGTGATCTGTGTATGTATATATAAAAAGTCTAAAACATTGATAATTTTGAAGATTCTCAATGACCTTCTTAGGAAAAATAGACAAGATTCCACCTTTTAGCAACTCAAAACTTAGCTACTAATGAATAAAATCCACATACCTATCTGTAGAACTAAGATTAATAGCTTAACATGTTCTTTTGCTTGGTGTCAAATTATCACTGTACATCTACTATAACAGTGTTTTCTTTTTTCATTTGCAGCAGGAGCACCACTGATGTGTATTGCTGTGTTTGACTTAATTGTGTATTAATGTCCACTTTCAAAAGATGGGTTATATATGCTTGTATTTTTGCATATACTACAGAAGCTTATTTTTATTTTATTTTAATTTTTTTTAATTTACTTGACATAGAAAGAGGGAAAGGGAAGGAAAAGGGGGGGGGGCTGGAGAATGGGCATGCCAGGACCTCTAGCCACTGCAAACGAACTCCAGAGGCATGTGCCCCTTGTGCATCTGGCTTACAAGGATCCTGAGGAATCGAACCTGGGTCCTTTGGCTTTGCAGACAAATGCCTTAACCACTATGTCATTTATCCAATCCCAGAAGCTTTATTTTTAAAGTAATTTCTTTTTCTTTTTAATATTGGCTAGAGCAAGAAGGTGACAGTGTGCATGATTTCTAATGATCTGTTCTCTGTGCTTAATGCCTTTATTTATACTCTTCTGTGGTTGGTTTAGTTTCTATATCTAAAAAATCATGTTGTATAACTAATATTTATTCAAAAGCTGATTGAACAATTAAAAAAAATTTCAAACAGACTGTTACGCTAATTATTTATTGATGCAGCTGACATCCAACAGTGAGTGACCTTCTAGCCACAATTGAGTCTTGGAACCAAAAAGAGAAATACATAATTACTAAGTGTTTTATGACTGCTTTTTCCCCAGCCATTCAGCTGGTCAAATTTCACAAATGAAATAATGTCGACTGTGAATATTAATGTTCAGAATGAAGAAGATGTGGTTGTTTATGCTCCAGAGTATTTAACCAAACTTAAGCCTATTCTTACCAAATATTCTGCCAGGTAGGTATGTCACTGTGCTTGTGACTCAAAGATTAGATTTTATGCCACTCTTTAGAAACTTTACAGCCTCATCTTTTCTGTTACTGGGTGGTGGATTTTTTTTATACAGAGATCTTCAAAATTTAATGTCCTGGAGGTTCATAATGGATCTTGTAAGCAGCCTCAGCCGAAACTACAAGGAGTCCAGAAATGCTTTCCGCAAGGTGAAGAAAAATCTCTCTTTTCTTAAGACTTAAAGCATAAGGAGATACATGGTTATAGTGTCTTGCCACATATACTTCTAGGATATGGTGTGCTTTTCCAAAGACCAAGAATCAAAAGTTGGTTATTTTCCACATGTGTAGGAAGAAGTCTGTCTTCCCAGGCTTTGCCATTCTATGATGGCCTCCTGTGACTTCATGATCACATAGCCCTGTAAGGAGTCACCTGTGTTTTTATGAGTACTCCATGAAAGAATAATATACTGGGGTGTTGTTACTAGGGTGTTAAAAGGAACTGCAGGGTACCTTTCTCAATTAACTTGATTTTCAGGTGCTCATAGCCTGCTGGACATACACAAAAATGTTTACGTTGATGTGAACAGTAAATTGAAAACACACCTACCTGGAGCTATAACCTCAAAGTCTTTTCTTTTAAACAATCATTTTAATTCTGATATGAGGGAAGTGGTTAGTAGGGATTGTGGAAGGGGAAATATATATATATTAAGCCTATGTATATATATACACACACACACAATATGAAACATATTGGTTGTTACTCTGGAAAGAAAATAATACATTAAAATTCTGGTTTCTCCCCTAAAAAGAAAACCAGCATTTTTTAAAGTTAAAGAATGCAGGGATGGTATGTAGGTTAGTTGGGTAGAGTGTTTACCTAACATGCATGAAGCCCTGATTGACCTCCAACACCACGAAGAGCAGGTATAGTGGTCCAAGCCTGTAATCCCAGACTTTGGGAGATAGAAACAGGAGGATCAGAAGTTCAAAGTCATCTTTGGCTGCATAGAATGTTTAAAGCCAGTCTGGGCTACATGAGAATATGAAAACAAAACAAATGCAAAATTGGAAAAAGGGTATTGTGGTAAATTTCTTTTACCTAAATTAATCCTCTTATTTGTATTTAAACACATATATAGATACAGATAATTTTTCTAAAGTGCCTGAACTTCTAATAAAACATTAAAAAGCAGAAATGTATTTTCTTATGTGTAAGATTTTCTCTATTATATTTATTGAATATTATTTTGCATTTATGTTTACAGAGTGGGTATGATATTATATTTTATTTCCTAAAGCTTTCTTGAAGGATATTAACTTGTAATAGCCAAAAGTTCTACTGAGACATGCCTCTGAAAATCTACCTTGTTTTCAAACCACTTTTAAATAAATAAATCAGCCACATTGCATTTTATTGTATGCTAGGGGCACCTACTTTGTGAAGAGAAGTAATGAGTATTACAAAAACTTTAAGGAGACATACGACTAGAGTCTTATAAACCGTATGGTCTGTATGTACAAAAGACCCCATTCCTGGTCAAATGCCATACTTTCTTTCTCTTTTATAGGCCCTTTATGGCACAACATCAGAAACAGCAACGTGGAGACGTTGTGCAAACTATGTCAATGGGAACATGGAGAATGCTGTGGGGAGACTTTATGTAGAAGCAGCCTTTGCTGGCGAGAGCAAACATGTGGTAATATTTCAGGACAGTACATCACCAGCTAGCAGTACACAATGTGTTTGCATTTGAGAGCAATTACAGTTGCCCATACCTTAGCTACAATTTTATTAACTAGGCAAAGAACTTCTGAATCATAATATGCCATATTTCCCAATAAACCTGTGTCCAAGAGTAGTTATGTTTCTGTCCCTGATATTATTTAATTCAAAACTACCTTTTTCTCAGAAAAAGTACATTTAGCATATTGAGTCATATACTGCTTGGTATAGTCCTTCATAAAGTCTTGTATAACCAAAATTGACCAAGTGTTTCCTTAAGTGCAAAAAAATAAAAAACAGAGCTTGTTTGAAATATAAGAAATGTATCCTTACTTTTTATTGCTACTGAAATGAAAACAATGAACTTAACGACATAGTGAAAGAATATGCTGAATGTGCTTCATGCATACCCAATATCATGATAGTCCTTATAAGATAGTAGGAACCTTTACATTCTGAAGATAACTTATGTTAAAAAATATTTTTATTTATTTATTTGCAAGGGCAGAGATGGAGAGAATGGGCGTGCCAGGGCCTCTTGCTCCTGTGAACAAACTCCAGATGCATGTGTCACTTGGTGCATCTGGCTTTACATGGATACTGGGAAATTGAGCTCATGTCGTCAGGCTTTGCAAGCAAGCACCTTAACTGCTGGGCAATCTCCCCAGCTCATGAAGATAACTTTTTAACATAACATACATATTAAGACCCCTTTAATCAGGAATTTTGATAGTAGCAGCACTCCCTTAGAATTTCATACATCTATTTGTTTGAGGTCAATTTTTGAATTTATGTTTGTTGACATGCTATTGCTTGTATAAAGACAGAATATACTTTTAAAACTGTGTTATAAAGAATGAATGAATAACTTCTTCTTTTTCTAATTTGAGGTTGAAGATTTGATTGCACAAATCCGGGAAGTTTTTATTCAGACTCTGGATGACCTCACATGGATGGATGCTGAAACAAAAAAGAAAGCTGAGGAAAAGGTAAAGATCAGTAGGAATCATCAAAGAAAACATTTCTTTATGCAAACAAATGAACCTTTAAAATATTTAGGAAAAACATACTTACAGGTTACATTAAAAAATGCAAGCTCCTTTAAGATACACTGTTACCAGGAAATTTTCATAAAAACATTTCAAAGTACTTGGCTCATGGTAGATTCATTAACATATGTTGATTGAATAAATCAACAAAAGCATCACTAACAAGAGCCTAAGTTTCTAACCTTAGAATCTAAATTACATTTAATGGTCAATAATATAGAAAGCTACTTAACATTATTCTACATTATTTCCAAGTGTTTGATAATAAGTCTCTTTTGTAGTACCTTTTGCTTTTCACAGAATCTGTGCCCCAGTAAATACTCTTCTTGAGAATATCTGCTTGGGCATAATAGGATATTGATTTGTAATGAATATATAGTGTGGGAATCTATACTAAATGGAGTTTTCCTACATGACTTTAATGACACATTTGCTGCCTTATTCCAGGGAAAATTCTGGGTTTATACAAGAGACTTGTAATCAATTATCCATTGGATGACAAACCAAATAGCTCAGAACACAGGTTTCATCCTTCATGAACAATATAAATTAGATTCAATTATTTAGAAGTAATGATATGATACAATCCAAAGTTAACCATCTATGGCAGGAAAGAGATATTTAATACAAAAAGAAAAAGGGACTGGAGAGATGGCTTAGTGGTTAAGGCACTTGCCTGTGAAGCCTAAGGACTTATGTTCAACTCTCCAGGTCCCACATAAACCAGATGTAGTGACACAAATGTGCAATGTTGCACATGTATACAAGGGGGCATATGCAGCTATAGTTCAATTAAGTGGCTGGAGGTCCTGGCACATCAATTTTCTCTCTCACACACACACATTCAAAAATTTGACAGAGAAAGAGGGAGAGAGTGAGAATGGGTACCCCAGGACCTCCACCCACTGCAAATGAACTACAGACGTGTGTGCCTTCTTGTGCATCTGGCTAACATGGGTCCTGGGGAATTGAACCAAGGTCCTTTGGCTTTGCAGGCAAATGCCTTAACTGCTAAGCCATCCCTCCAGCCCACTAGACTTAATTTTTAAACCAGCATTTGTTTTGTGTTTATTTTATTTTATTTTATTTTGGTTTTTTGAGGTAAGGTTTCACTCTAGCCCACTAGACTTAATTTTTAAACCAGCATTTGTTTTGTGTTTATTTTATTTTATTTTATTTTGGTTTTTTGAGGTAAGGTTTCACTCTAGCCCAGGCTGACCTGGAATTCACTGTGTAGTCTCATGGTGGCCTTGAACTCATGGCAATCCTCCTACCTCTGTTTCTTCAGTGCTGTGATTAATGGTGTGTGCCACACCTGGCTATTTGTTTTTTAACTGAAGGAAGAAGCCATGGCAAAGAATGTTGGTTGAGTGTTGTCAGATATGCCTTTTGTAAACACTGTGGATCAAGATATTAAATTGCTAGTCATGAAATAATTGTGGTGCTTGTATTTGAAACTTACATAATCATATAAACTTTGAATTACTATAATTTTCATAGGCTTTAGCAATTAAAGAAAGGATCGGCTATCCTGATGACATTTCAAATGATAACAAACTGAATAATGAATATCTCGAGGTAAGTCTTGACAAAGATTCTGGCTAATGATATATGGGGCTAGGGACAATGTAATTTCCAGCTAAGGAATCCCTGAAATTATGTGAACTATCCTACAACCATAGATCCTGTTCAATCAAACCTTTGATATGCCCAAAATGTTTAGCCTTTTCTGTTGAGCCTAGACTATACTTGATTTTTGATCCTTTTGTTTCCATGCTTCATTTTAAGAATATTGAGGGAAACTTGTTGTCCTTTAGTGTATGAGAGGTAAACACCAAGTGATGAGCCCCTTACCCTGTCTTCTACAAGCTTGAAAAGTCAAAGCTTTAGTTCCTCCCATTTCCTGTTGCTGCCCCCTATGGTTATCCTACATCATGCCCTCTCTATGTAAAAAACAAGTAAATCTAATACTGAAAACCAAAAACTGTTTAACTCTCCTCTGATCATATAACAATTAAAACAGAAGATGATTGATTAAAGTCACCTGGTGGTGAGTTAAAACAGCTGAGACCGTGGCTGGACACCCTGGTCCGTTTAGGAAATCCTCACTCTGGTACAGAAATGACAGTGATGTGTAGTTCATGTGTGACATGGAGGTTTGAAAGTTGAAGTGCTTCCCATTATTTTTCTATTTGTGGGAGAACTTGACTTTCTTTTAAATGAGCTGCCTGCCACTTATAGAACCCAGGGGCCCTTACAACAAAAGTGGAGCAACTAAGACCTTAGATAGACATAAAGCCAAACTGTGGCCCAAATTCAAGTTCCACTCCTCATTTAGACGTGAGCAATTGATTAGAAATGTCTGTACCTCGCTTTCTTCAATTTTGAAATTTTAATCATACTTCTTAGTTTGTGGACTTACCATAAAGATTAACTTATATAAAGAGTATTAAATGAGGATCCTATGAAGTGTGGGTTGTAGGAAGTCCAGCTGCTTTCATCAGGAGCATGAGTACTCTGTGCATGTGCTGAGCTGCCTCCAGTCAATGACATGCTTCTCAGCCAATCCCATCTTCGAAACAAAAAAGAACAAAGCATAGTGCAGATACACAGTAGGTAGTAAATAAGAATGTGCTCCTATATGGAGTGTAATACCCACATTGTAAGGCTGTTCTGACCATTGGTTTCACTTGACTGGTTACAAAAGAATACACTGAAGTTGTGGTTCAGCTAGAACCATGCTGACCTATAATATATAACAAAGCTAATTGGGCAAAAATCATTCTTTGGTAAGTGTTTGAGGTTGCTTCTCAACTATAGTAACTATGTTTTCTGGCAAAACTTGTGAAGGTGCTAACATTAACATTTCTCCACAAATCTTTTATGTATTACAGTTGAACTACAAAGAAGATGAATACTTTGAGAACATAATCCAAAATTTGAAATTTAGCCAAAGAAACCAACTAAAGAAGCTCCGAGAGAAGGTGGACAAAGATGAGTATGTATCTTCCAATTTCTAATGTGTTCACTTAGAAATGGGCCTTTCTTTTCCTTTTTGTATGTTGGGTCCCTAGGAAACTGTAAAAGTCCAATATCCTCTTCCTATTAAAAAGTTCTAAGGGCTGGAGAGATGGCTTTGTGGTTAAGCGCTTGCCTGTGAAGCCTAAGGACCCCGGTTCGAGGCTTGATTCCCCAGGACCCACGTTAGCCAGATGCACAAGGGGGCGCACATGTCTGGAGTTCATTTGAAGTGGCTGGAGGCCCTGGCGCGCCCATTCATTCTCTCTCTCTCTCTCTCTCTCTCTCTCTCTCTCTCTCCCTCTTTCTCTCTCTGTCTGTCGCTCTCAAATAAATAAATTAAAAAAATGATTTAAAAAAGTTACTGTATGATTTAAAAAATGTTCTAAGACCATGTAATTGTGTTATATTATAGGAATTCAAACAAATTGATTTTTTTTTTCTTTAGGTGTCTTCAAACTTAACTTACTTCTCACCTGTCTAATTTGTGTGGGCATTATATCATTTTCTGCCTAACTTGTGGACAGAGATCTCAATAACACTTTAGATTATATAGCCCATTTCTCTTTAAGCCTGTGCTTAGACCTTAATGTTCTTAGATCCAGAATATTCTGCTGATATCCCCACCTTTTGTATTAGTTAAGCAACCTACAACCCCATTTCTTGCTTAGATCACTTCATGTAATGCTTCCCTTAACCCTGCACAAACTACATAGGAGATACCAGGAAGTCGTCTCATAAGTATCCTTACTAATCTCACTATGTCAAATTAGCTATTAGTTGGAATGTTTGTTTCTTATATAGATAGATATACTTTAGTTTATCAGCCTGGGTGCCATGCAGTGAAATCCCTAGAGGTGCTACGTTGATCTCTTCTCAATATCTAACATAAAGGTTTTGTTACAACTGAATTAATGTATAAGTGAGCAAGTGAAAACTAAGTACAGTAGTAACTCAACTTGTTTATAAACTGATACTAACATGCCAAAGCTGCTATTCTTTCTTTCATTCGTTTGCCTTTCTAGAGTACTGATTAATGCCGGTTGTTATTGGGCCCTGGGTGAATCAAAAGTGAGCAAAAGTAAAACATAGACAGGACAGATATAATAGACTGTACTTCAGAAGAGAAATATGCTAGGAAAGGTACAAAGTACACTGGGACTGTTTGATGACAAGACTGCTCATTTCTTAATAAACCAGGTGCAGGTTGAGCAAGGTGATTAATAGAAATTTTGATACATTTTGGTCCTTCATGTTATGAATTCTTGAGACACTGTGGTGCTCTAATGAAAAACCTTAACTACCTGCTTTTTGAATTTGTATTAGAACAAATGTACTGTGGTTTGGAGTTGAAAATGAGACTACAAATATGAAAGCATATTTGCAGTCTGAGAAAGAAAGAAGAGTGAATACATAGGATTTATGTTATGTTATCATTTTTAACAAATTCTGTCTCTATAAATCCATAAAAAGTTATCAGAATTATTTGTCTCAGCAAATTTATCGTCTGAGAAGTTTCCTATAGGTATGAATATTGTTATTTATTCAATATAAATATATTTAAATTTAATGATTATTAGCACTATAAAATTCTACAGATGATACTGTTAAGTAGTCTTTATAAAAGACATGGGAAAGATAATCTTCCTACTTTCATTTTTAAATATGGTGAAAAGAAAATGGCATTAATTACTGTAATGAAACTCTGTGTATGATGCAGATCTGCAGTTTGGTTAGTAAGGAATTTGATGAGAGGAAAAACCTTTTCTTGTGGTTTAAATATTCTTTCCCCAATTATATCACTTAGATTATATTTAGAAGAAGAATTGAGTAACTTTACAATGGCTGGTTCTACACCTGCAAATTAGAGGTGCTATCTATATTAAAGGAGCTTTGAAAGATTAGTGGAAGCATATAAAAAAATTGATGTTTCACCAAGTGTAAAGGATTACTGCAATTATTGGTTATTTCACAAGAATTCTCTTTTCAAAACCCAAGAGTATCTCAAGAAGTTAAAACAAAACATTGCACCACTAACTTCAAAGGAGTTGATTTGAGAATAATAAACTAGGAAATTGAAAACTTATAAAGAAAATGGAATTAGCAGTTTTTTTCTTCCTTTTTTATATTTTAAAGTTACACAACAATGAGTGAGAGAGAAAGTTTGTTCTAAGTGCTTTTTCAATTCAAAATGCTACTGGATCTGGATGTGCATATCTGCTGTTCTTTCTGCTCTAAAAATGATGCCCATGAACTTTCATCTCATCACTACCTAGCTTCTTCAGGGTAATGAGAGATGGAAGACAAACACCTGGTGCCTCTCTCAAGGGTATTTCAGTTATATTTCCCACCCAACATTGTGAGTTTGGCTTCGAGAACCAGTGGTCTGTAGTTCTTTCTTTGCTGTAGTGTTGATGCCTCTAAACAAGAATGGGCTTACTTAAGAAAATTCCATTTCAGAAATTAAAATAAAAGTTCTTACTTCCTCCATTCCCACTCTTCCCCTTTGCCCATTTTGCTCACAATGGCACACATACAGATAACTGGAGACAGGAGGAGAATGGAACAGTATTCTGCCACTGCTCTCACGTCTGATAATGCACCTAAGGATTGGGTTTGCACATTTAAAAAGGTATTTTCAGGTAACATATGGATATCTACTATTTCAGCACAATGTCACCAATGTTTGGTCTACCTTTTCTCCATGTCCACTTCCTTTTCTGTGTGCTACCTTCAAAGTCAAAATGTATTTTATAATGAAAGCATCTCCATTCATGGAATTAGTCCAATTAAAAAAAAACTTTAGTACATCCCTATTAAATTAAAAATATATTTTACCTTATTACATTAGCTTTTTTTGATAATATGGTGAGGTATTCCATGACTGACTACAAATGTCAGACATTGAGTCTGTAGCTGTCATCATTACTGTATTAACATGTAGCAGTCTAATCACAGTACTTCAAGTTCTGAACTTGACCTGGAAAAAAAAGTGCCTTGTGCATTTGAATTTGGATAACTCCCCAGGGTGTCTAAGGTCACATCATGAAAGATCTTGAGAAAGAGAACGCAAGTACTACACACCAGTGTTCTGTAAACTCTACAACCATAATTCTAATTTTATGAGTGTTCTATGGTCATAAATAGCCACTTATTTTCTCAAAATTAGAATTCATAGTCGACACTTCATTATGTGAAGCTCTCCCTTCTGGAAAGTTGCAAGCATTAATCACAATAACTTAAACTTCTCAACGTACTGTAACAGAAGAGCAAAAAAGCACTAAAGTAAAAGTATAGCATTTAAATTTACAAAAGCAATAAACATATGATAGGCAATAAATAACTTTTATTCACCTATGCTTCATTCTTACATTTTTTTTTTTTTTTTTTTTGGTTTTTCCAGGTAGGGTTTCACTCTAACCCAGGCTGACTTGGAATTCACTATGTAGTTTCAGGGTTGCCTCAAACTCACAGCAGTCCTTCTACCTCTGCCTACTGAGTGCTGGAATTAAAGGTGTGCACCACCATGCCTGGCTAGTTTTACATTTTGTGGTCTGTTGTTTGAAGCATTACTTGCATGTATCCAACTTCTTAATCACTTAATTTAAAACCAATTTGAAATGACACATTTTTATTCCCTTCTTGGGACTTTTTAATAGTTCAGAGTCAAACAATTTGCAATGGTTATTTGTAATTGTGCATAAAATGCACTAATAGCTGGGGATGTGGCTCAGTTAGTAGAAAGATTGCCTAGCATGCAAAAATCCCTGGGTTCAATTCCCAGCACCTCATAGAGTGAACATGGTTGTGCAAGCCTGTAATCCTAGCACTTTGAAAGTGAAGACAGGAGGATCTTAAGTTCAAGGGCATCTTTAGTTATACAGCAAGTTTGAGGCCAGTCTAGGCTGCATGAGGAATTATCTTAAAAAAAATACATTGTTACTGCCATTAAATTATAAGTTCTTAATGTAAAATCAAACCTTAAAGCCACTGAGACCTAGAAATATGCTAAACATACTTCTACAACAATTAAAATGTTATTATAAACTGTTTACATGTATAAATGTTAAGTAAACATCAAGAATTTTTTTCAAATTATGCAAGGAAATTTTTTCTCAGAAATGATTTGAGTACATGTTCCATTCTGACCCTTCAACCAGCTACGAGGGAGCTCACTTGAAACTGAGTCATAGTACTTGTGTGAACATATATAAATGTATTTATAAATGTAGTAGTAATGCATTATTTTTCATATTCATCATTTTTGTTTATATAAACATTTCTTTTTTATATCTATAAGTCACATAAATGAAACCCACTTGTTCTCTATAAGTTCTGTATCTCTTAGTTATGATCTAATACCCTTGGGTTTTTAAATACATGTTTTTCTTATGAGTCATCACAAATTGTGTGGGAGCCAAGTAAAGTTTAATTAAAATAAATAAGATGTATCATTGTAGTTATCAACTTGCAAGAAATGTTAAAATAGTGATGACGGCCCTGATGAAACAAGGGAGGATTCATATATCAGTCACCCCATCCTGCTTTAAAATATTTTACTCAATGTGAAATAACAGCAGTAAAAAAAACTAAGGGAGAGACTTGTGGAGAAACTATTCTTCCCCATCACCATGCTTTTGTTTTTCCAAAGAAAAATTCACAGAAACGTGAGTTACATTTTTAATTAATTTTTTTGTATATTTATTTGAGAGTGACAGACAGAGAGAGAAAGAGGCAGAGAGACAGAGAGGAGAGTGGGCGCACCAGGGCTTCTAGCCACTGCAAATGAACTCCAGACATGTGCGCCCCCTTGTGCATCTGGCTAACATGGGTCTTGGGGAATTGAGCCTAGAACCGGGGTCCTTAGGCTTCACAGGCAAGCGCTTAACCGCTAAGCCATCTCTCCAGCCCTAGCTACATTTTTTTTTTTTTTGCCAATAAGGTTTATTAAATAGTATGTACAGCAAAGTAGTAATCAACACATCTATTATCAAATCAATCCACTGCAATAAAGAAAAGAAATGCACAGAACATGCTCAGTGTGTAATTTAAATGGTGAGCTACATTTTTTTTAAGATCCACACATCCTTTCACAAAAATTCTTAATCATGTTTACTAAAGAAAAAAAAAACATAGAACTTTTCAAAGTTGTTACATATGTGGCCTAGACCAGGTATTTTTATGGGATCAAAATAGTACTTACATCTCACATCAGAAAAGTTACTGACATTGTAACTAATATGCTGACTTTGTGTTGCTTATCTGGAAAATAAAGACTAGAAACTTATATAATCTGACTGTATTACTTGTAAAAACTGGTACACTAAATGTTGACCTGAAGCAGAGTAACTACTACTTCATAAGCCATAGACAATAATATATGACTTTTTTAAGTGTATGCACACATATTAACTTTTAAGAGATATCTGAAGTCAAACTGTTCATATTTCAATGAATATATAACATATCTAATAGTCTATTAGGATGGAAATATTCTGTTGCACAAATGCTCTTAACACATGATTATTTTTATTTCTTTATTTGTTTGTTTGCGTATGTGAGTGGTTTGCATACCAGGGCCTCTTGCTGCTGCAAACTAACACCAGATGCATGCCCTACTTTTTATATCTGGGGACATGTGGGTACTGAGCCAGCAGGCTTTGCAAGAAAGCACCTTTAGCCACTAATCCATCTCCCAACCCAAAACATGGTTAATGACAGTTATCATTCATAACATCCTTCAGCAATCTAATTATCATCCAAGACCTATATTTTGTATTTTCTCATGCACTTGATATGCTATTTATGATTTTTTTATTTATCTACTTATAGTCCCCAGTAGTTAGTGACTGTTTAATAAAATCTCTATATTCCATAAAGAATTCTATCAGACAACTCTACTTACAATCACCTGAATTTCATATTAGTCACACAAATATACCTTGTTTCTCAGTTATCTATATTGTTACATAGGTAGAAAGTAGTTTTAAAGGGCAATAATTAGAGGCCTATCATTCCAAGCTAACTACCCACCATATATGAATTCTGAAAATGCCCATTTTGTAAACTAAAAATTAATTTAAAGAAATTTAAATATGACTTGTTTTAAAATCTGAAGTTTTAATAACCTATTTGTCAATATTTTGTCAGCTGTCCCAGCACTGTTACTATACTTATTTGTTATTAGAAGGATAAAACTAAACTCTTCTTCTGTATAACCTAAACCCACTGCAATTTTTGAGATACCTTATAATGGATTTTGTACTATCAAATGCCTCTATAAAAATCCATGTAAATGAAATAGAATATTGCATACCTACATATATGCAGATGTTTTAAGAAATGGAAATAGTTTCAAATGTGCTTTCATTCTAGTGTGATAATTCTAACTTGTTGATCAAATATCAAACAGAAAGTAAGCAGATCGAGTCAGACAATGAATGTGGAATCTCTTATAACAAGTTGTATGTTCTCCCTAGGTGGATAAGTGGAGCAGCTGTAGTCAATGCCTTTTATTCTTCAGGCAGAAATCAGATAGGTAAGTTGCATTCCTAAATAACTTGTTATTATTTCTCTATTTTCCCAACCCACAGTGCTTTATGACCAATTTATATTACCTCTCTAAAAACAAGTCTGATGTTGAGTTATTGATCTATTGAATACACTTCTTGAAAGTAGTTGCATCTAAATACCCATTTCCACTATAATGGGAAAATTCAACTTAATATGAATTGAATTTAGTAGTGTTAGTTCTTTATGATATTCTCATTTATAACTGTCTATCATATTTATAAGTACTTTAAAAACATCCTTTAAATATATCTTTTTAAAGTTATACTGACCCAGACTAACTAAGAATCAGCAGTTTTAAGTGGTTCAAGGTTCTAAGAGTCAACATTTTCTGACCCAATTCTGGTAATTCTATTGGCTTTGGCAGAGTCTCTCTCAATTCTGCATCACCTTTATTCCAATAGAGCCCCAAGGAGTTCAGAACGTTGAAAACTCAACTGTTCAAGGTTGAAACATATGAAATCATGCCAGCTAACCACTTCTGTTTTAAAAAGGGAAAATAACTTTTATATTTATTAATCATAACATCATAGAAATATGCTTAAAATTAGCACATATCTGAGTAACATAATGAATAGCTGAATGACTTCATAAGGCAAAGATGTAGTTCTTTTTCTTCCTGGTTGGGCCTAAGCATCTTTGAACTCTATCTTTCTTATAGAAATGAGTATTTTCTTAAAATGTTTTTAAACCTTGTCAAAAGACACCCAACTGAATGAATCCTGCCAGAGGTATTCTGAAGGAGCAGAAGAGCAGGCACACAATCCATCACTTTAGTCTGAAGTGTGGTCCAGAACCAACAGGAGTGATAACCCCAGCATTATCTTAAACTATGCTTTTTATATCTGAGAGTCTTTTAAGCTTATTTTTTGTAATTCTGCCACCAGTTTGATTAGAAATAGCTAAAAATCCTTCAATATATTTTCAATTAATTAAAAAACACCTTTTCCCTTTGCTTTTAATCCTAGAAATAGATATACTGACATTATCTATATTTTATTACTATGTTAAAATTTCTATTTTTAGAATAACATTGTATCTATAATTCACTTTGGGATAGGATATGAAATAACTTACATAAAATAATCTGAAATGATTATTTTACACAGTATGCAGAAAATAAGTAAGATATATACATAAGTAAGATATGCTAAAATGAATTAGTTCAAAGTCTGGGAATTTTCTGAATAGATAAATGTTTACTGAAATCTAGATGAACAACCTGTCAACACCTGCTCAACTACCCCTGGATAATGTATTTTTTCACATCAATCAGAACTTTCCTTAGAAACATTTTTATATTTGTATATATTTACATTTTACATTTTATTTTATTTTTTTTGTTTGTTTATTTATTTATTTGACAGCGACAGAGAGAAGGAGGCAGAGAGAGAAAGAGAGAGAGAGAATGGGCGCACCAGAGCTTCCAGCCTCTGTAAACGAACTCCAGATGCATGCGCCCCCTTGTGCATCTGGCTAACGTGGGTCCTGGGGAATTGAGCCTCGAACCGGGGTCCTTAGGCTTCACAGGCAAGCGCTTAACCGCTAAGCCATCTCTCCAGCCCGATTTTACATTTTATATTAATATTTCTCTTTCTCTTTTTTTCCTCTCTCCCTGTCTTTCCTTGTCTTCCTCCTACTTCCCTCTTTGCTAAACTGGGGCCTAAGCATACCTTCTTTAAAGGGGCTATATTCCTGGCCCCCAAAGATTTATTTTTAATATTCATACATCTGTCAATGAAAGATCAAGTTCATTCTACCCTGAAACCCTGTTACTGTAATTAATTTTGAATGCAAAGTGAGGCAGCTGGATACTTATTTCTACATTAGAGAAGAGGAGAGATATAACTTTGTTTCAGTGCAGCTCAGGAAGACCCTGGCTCTTACCAGATATGGTGTTGATTCATCCTCAGGGGAAAATCCTGAAAGACACTCTGTAGGACCACATGAACTGTATAAGTGTATACTAAGACAATGGAGACCCAACAATGATTCACTTCAAATATTCCCTCATCACAGAAGAGCTGGTGGGAATGTTCTCAGATTGAATTTAATGTCTGTCTTCAAACCTAAAAAGCACACAGCAAAAGGAAAAAGAAGGCAAAAGTAACTTAACATTTCACAAAGCAGACACTTATCCTTTAAATAATGAACTGGCTATAATAAATAGTATTCAGTATTTTAAAAGACCTTTGTAAATATTCCCAAGATAAACTCATCTGATGAGAGTATGAAATACCTCCTTAACCTTTTTTCATATGCTTGTCTGATAATTGCAGTTGAAATAAGGGAAACGTGTCATGTACAATGTGGCATATCTTTGAAATGTGCACTTTCTTTGAGAATTCATTTAACTATTCAAAGTAGTGATATTAACTAAAAATGACTGAATATTCAGATCTCCATGAATATTCAGATCTTTTCCCTTGATAAAAATGGTGAGCTGAGCCGGGCATGGTGGCGCACGCCTTTAATCCCAGCACTCAGGAGGCAGAGGTAGGAGGATCACCATGAGTTCGAGGCCACCCTGAGATTACATAGTGAATTCCAGGTCAGCCTGGAATAGAGTGAAACCCTACCTTGAAAAAAAAAAAAAAAAAAAGTTGAGCTGAGCATGGTGGCACATGCCTTTAATGCCAGCACTCCAGAGGCAGAGGTAGGAGGATCACTGTGAGTTCAAGGCCACCCTGAGACTACATAGTGAATTCCAGGTCGGCCTAAGCTAGAGTGAAACCCTACCTCGAAAAACAAAACAAAACAAAAAAATGTCTACATAGGTGTATGTATAAATACACATGTATATGTAAACCTATCTTACAGAATACCTTTGTAATCAGGTTGACATGCTTTCCATTACAAAGTTAGAGTTGATTTAAAGAAAATGTGCCAAATAAATGACCCCCCCCCCACCTAGACATACAAAATGCTCCAAATTACATTGCATAAAAGCTTTATGACATTGAACATTTTCTGATGCTAGACTAAAAACAACTTGTTTTATTATCATTTTATTAAGGAGTTAATTAGAGCAATAATTTCTATTTTTAAAAAACTAGAATCCCAACTATTTTTTGTCAGAAATTATGTTTGTGGGCTATTTCCCAATATGTATGCACCCTACACTGCATAATAATAACATAAACCAAAAAGAAAAAACCAGTTTCCAGGACAAAGAAGGCATACTAAAAATGTTTAAATCAATCCCTCCTTACTCCCCAGTCCTGAACATTTGCTTCCTGGAGCTCTAGAAATTTCTCCTGGCACACAATCAGGAAGGCTGTGCTTGAATATTCTCTCAAATGTTTCTTTGTACATTCTGGCCACTCTCCTATCAT
Source organism: Dipus sagitta (assembly GCA_036346955.1). Lineage (NCBI taxonomy): Eukaryota > Metazoa > Chordata > Mammalia > Rodentia > Dipodidae > Dipus > Dipus sagitta. The sequence goes on from CM070783.1 coordinate 109,107,835, forward strand.
CTTGGTATATCTAAAAGTCCTGTTCAAAGAAATAATTGAGTCAAATGGAAAGTTCTGATAGTGTTATATTCCCATTTGTCCATTAAAATTAAAGCAGAATTTTTTCTGTGAAAAAAATTTTAGAAATATCTGTTATGAATAATAGATGCATGCATTCATCCTGTATGATCTATAAACATACTGGTATAGTCAAGTATTATAAAATGTCTTTTTCATTTTTTTTAAGTAGTAACTTTATGTGGACACATAATGCATTAGTACCATCATTTTCCATCTCCCTGCCCCCATTCTGCTGGGGACCCTCCTCAGTGGTATTTCTGGTATTCCCCCTAGGGTTATCAGTTATGAGATATGAAAGCATGTCAGTCATTGTAAGAGGGGAGGGATGCAATACCCCTGGACTTTCCCTTTCACTCTGTGGCTCTCACAACTTTATGCCCTGTCTTCCACAAAATTATCTGAGCTGTGCTGGATGTGTTTTAAGTCTACATTAGTGTTGTGCTCTCAACAGGCTCTGAATTTCTGTATTAGTGCATTTTGAGTATCCTTGGTGTCTGTCTCCATGATTCTGGTGCTGATTCACCATTGAAGCAGCACTCTTTCTCATCTCACCAATTCCTCTGGTTTCACCTGGGCCCAGGCTGATGTGTGAGGGGTAGCTTATCTTCATTCTCAATGCCTTCTGAAAAAGAAAAACAGGTTATCCAATAAAAAGTGAGGTCAGCATAGGTTCACTAGGATATACATTGTTAATTAAGAGATATTGTGATGGCTGTAGTCTCTCTTTTGGCTAAAGATTAATGGGAGCTTCTCATTGGAGTCCATGATCTTGATCTCCATAGGATTTTGACTTGGTTCCCAATTCCAGATATGGGTTCCTTTCCACTGAGTAGATCTCTTGGCCAATCATAGAGCCATTGGTTACCCACCTACACTGGTTGCCATTGTTGCACAGACATATCCATCTTGTCAGGCTGGTTGCCTTTGTATAGCAGTGTCCCCAGTTAGCACTCAAGGTTGTTGGCCATTTTCCCCCAACAGCTCTTGTAGCACTTTCCAGCACTATATGGGTAGACCTCTTGGGAGCTGGGTTCCCTCTAGATGCCAGCCAGATCTCTCAATGTTTTGTGATGGCAGCATGTGGAGTCTTCAGCAATAGGATCTTTTACCTCAAGTGGGTAATCAAGTGTTTTGACAGAAGACTGTCTTGATGTGGGGACCTCAACAGCTCAGAGTGGAATGTAACTTATTTCTGCTACTGGGAGATACAAGCCAAGCCAAATGTTTAAGCGTTAGGCTTCATCCCACCCTATCCAGAACCCTTCTTACCAGACAATCCCTGCATACTCCTGTTGAGGGCTGTATCATTTAGTCTACTATCCAGGAGAAAGGTTTCTATGGAATGAATTCATTTTGGATTGAGTTTTGTGTGTATCACCCCATTACCCTTCCCCCCAAAACTTCCATCCCTATTATCTGACCCTTGAGTTGCCTGTAAGGTATGCATGCAACTCGAGGTGTTCCAGGTTAGGAACCACAAATGAGAGCAAATAGGCAGCATTTGTCTTGCTGTGCTTGTGGGAGTTCGCATAGTATGATCTGTTCCAATTCCATCCATTTTCCTACAAATTTCATTGCATAATTTTTCCATATTGCTGACTAGAATTTCATTGTGTGTGATCACATTGTCATTATCCAATCATCAAAAGGACAGATGGGTCTATTCCACGTTTTAGCTATTGTGAATTAATCATCTATAAACATGGTTGTGCGAATATCTCTGCAGTGAAGAGTAAAGCCTTTAGGGTAGATTTCCAGTTGAGGAATAGCTGGGTTAGTTGGAAGCTCTATTTTCATCTTTTTCAGGAATCTCCATATTGATTTTCATAGTGGTTATACAAGTTTACCCTCCCACCAGCAGTGAGTAACGGTTCCTGTTTCTCCACATCCTCGCAAACATTTATTGTCATTTGATTTTTTTAACGATTGCATCCTGACAGGAGTAAAGTGGAATTTCATAGTTGTTTTGAACTGCATTTCCCTGATAGCTAGAGAGGTTGAACATTTTCTTAAGTGAGTATTATCCACTTGTATTTCTTCCATGGAGAATTCCCTATTCAGTTCTGTGCCCAATTTTTTTGAATAGATTGGTTTTTTATTGCTTAGCTTTTTGAGTTTTCTGTAGATTCAAGATATTAGGCCTCTGTCAGTGGTATAGTTGGTAAAGATTTTCTCCCATTCTGTGGGTAACCTGTTTACTGTGTTTATGGTATGTTTGTCTGTACAAAAGCTTTTTAGCTTCATGATTTCCCACTCATTGAGTGATAATTTAATTTCCTGGGCTACTGTGGTATTGTTCAGGAAGTCTTTCCCACTCCTATATCATGGAGAGTTTCCCCCAAGTTTTCCTCTAGCCAATTAAGAGTTTCAGGTCTTATGTTCAGGTCTATAATCCATTTGGAATTGATTTTCCTACATGGGAGGAGTAGATATAGTTTCATTTTTTTTTTTTTACTTATGATTATCCAATTTGACCAGCATGATTTATTGAAGATGCTATCCTTTCTCCAATGAATGTAATTGCCTCTTTTGTCAAAGATCAAGTAGCTGTCGTTGCTTGAGATAAGGGCTGGGTCGGTCTTCAGTTCTCTTCCATTGGTCTACGTGTCTGCTCTTATGCCAGTGCCATGCTGTTTTTGTTACTGTGGCTTTGTAGTGTAGCTTTAGATCAGATATAGTGATACCTAGAGAAGTGTTTCTTTTACTGAGAGTACTTTTGGATTTCCAAGGCCTTCTGCCATTCCATATAAATTTTTTGATTACTTTTTCTATCTCTATAAAGAATGATACTGGGATTTTTATTGGTATAGCTTTGAATCTGTACATTGCTTTTCGTAATATTACCATTTCCACAATATTAATTCTACCTATTGAAAAAAGTTGTTTCAATCTTCTTATACCCTCCTCAATTTCGTTCTTGTTTTTTTATGTTTTCAGTATATATGTTTTTCATCTACTTGGTCAGTGTTATTCCAAGGTATTTGACTTTTTTGTGGCTTTTGAAAATGGGACAGCCTGGCTGATTTCTTTCTTTATATATTTATCTTATATATAGGAAGGCTACTGATTTTTGTGTGTTGATTTTGTATCCTGCCATTTTGCTGAAGGAATTTATCACCTTATAAGTTTTATGGTAGACTCTTTCAGGTCACTTATGTATAGGATGATATCATCTGCAAATAGGGCTAGTTTGACTTCTTCGTTTCCAATTTGTATCTCTTACATCTTTCTCCTGGCTTATTGCTTAAGCTAGGATTTCCAGTACTATGTTGAGGAGTGGTGATGAGAGTGGACACCCCTGTCTTGTTTCCTATTGTAATTTGAGCTCCTTGAGTCTTTCCCCATTAAGTATGATTTGAGCTTTAGATGCTTTGTCTATAACCTTTATTATATTGAGATATAAACCTTCCATGCCTAGTCACTCTAGTGTTTTGATCTTGAAATGATGTTGTATTTTGTCAAAGGCCTTCTGTGCATCTGTTGAAATAATAATGTGGTTTTTGTGATTAAGTCTATTTATATTGTGTATTATATTAATTGATTTCCATGTGTTAGACCATCCTTGCATGCCTGAGAGGAAGCCAGCTTGATTGAGGTGGATGATGCTTTTGATGTGTTGTTGAATTTAGCTTGCAAGGATTTTGTTTAGGAATTTTGCATCTAAGTTCATTAGGGATATAGGTTTACAGTTTTCTTTTCTTATTGTATTTCTATCTGGTTTTGGTATTAGAGTGATGCTAGCTTCTTAGGAGTCAAGGATTCCCTGTTCTCTAATTATGTGAAATAGCTTGAGAAAAAGTGGTTTCAGTTCTCTGATGATGGTTTGGTGGAATTCAGCTGAGAATCCACCAGGTCCTGGACTTTTCCTTTTGGGGGGGTTTTTTATTATATTTTCAATTTCCATGGATATGATGGGCTTTGTTAGATTTATGTGCTCTGGACTTAGTTTTGGTAGGTGGTATGTGTCTAGGAATTGGTTTATTTCCTCAATGTCATCCAATTTTGTAAAGGAGAGGTTTTGGAAATGTGTCCTGATAATTCTTCACATTTTATTGATGTCTGTTGTGACCTCTCCTTTTTGATTTCTAATTTTGTTAATTTGAGACTTTTTCTTTCATTTGATAAAGTTGCACAGGGTTTTATCAATCTTGTTTATTTTTCCAAAGAATCAGCTCTTCATTTTGTCAATTTTATTAATTGTTTTCTTAGTTTTCAATTCATTAACTCCTGCTCTGGTCTTAATTATTTTGTTTTGTCTGGGACTCTTTAGGGTTGGATTGTTCTTGCTTTTCCAATGCCTAGGCTATTAATTTGAGATCTGTTTTTGTTATGAAGGCATTTAGTGATAAAAATTGTCTCCTTAGGAATGACTTCATTGTGTCCCATATGTTTTGATATATTTTCATTATCACTCAGTTCAAGAAATTTTACAATTTCTTTATAATTTCTTGCATGACCCATTTATTGTTTAATAGTGTGTTCTGTCTCTAGGAGCTGGTGCAAATTCTCTTGCTTCTCTTATTGTTAATTTCTTGCTTTATAGCATTGTGGTCTTATATGATGCAGGAAGTTGCATGTAGGTATCTACCTAAAATTATGGAGGCATGCTGTATATCCCAATATATGACCTATTTTGGAGAAGTTTATATGGACTGCTGAGAAAAATGTATATTCTGAAAAATTGGGGTGGAATGTTCTGTAGATATCTGTTAGGTCTAATTGATCTATGGTGTTATTAAGATCTGTTATTTTCCTGCTTGTATGATCTGTCTAAAGATGATAGTGGGTTATTGAGGTCCTCTACTATGATGACATTGGTATTTATTTCTGATTTGTTGTCAAGTTGGTTTTGCTTTATAAAATGTGGTGCACCAGTGTTTGGTGCATATCTGTATCCTCTTCCAAATTATTCCTTTGATGAGTAAAATGTGGTCTTCTTTGTCCTTTTTAATTACTTTTGGTTTGAAGTCTATTTTGTCATATATTAATATAGCTACACTCACCTGTTTCTTATTTCCATTAGCTTGGAAAATCATTTTCCATCCTTTCTTCCTGAGGAGGTATTTATCTTTAATGGTGAGGTAAGTTTCTTAAAGGCAGCAGATTGAAGGGTCCATTTTTCTGATCCATCCTGTTAAGTTGTGTTTGTTTATAGGTGAATAATTATATTAATATTTAAGGTTATAACTATGATGTTTGATTTAATCTCTGTCATGCTGGAGGGCTTAAGGGGTTTGGTGCTTTGAACTTTTCATGCATGCTATTGTTTTCATTATCATGCTTGTCCTCTTATAAGCTCTTGAGATTGGTGGTTCTATTCTTCCGTGTGGAATATTTCCTGAAGTTTTCTCTGTAGATTTGGCTTCGTGTTCATATAATCATCAAGCTGGATTTTGTCATGGAAAATTTATCTTTCACCATCTATTATGATGGATAATTTCACTGGCACAGTAGTTTTTGTTGGAAGCCATAGGTTGTTTTTTTTGTTGTTGTTGTTGTTTTGGTTTTTTTTTTTTTTTTTTTTTTGCCTTTGAAGTGCCCCATTCCAAGCCCTTCTGGCTTTCATGGTTTCCATTGAAAAATCTGAGGTGACTCTGATGATATTACCTTTGTACATAATGAGTTTTTTTCTCTCTTGCTGCTTTTAACACTCTTTGTTTTGACTGCTTAGAGTTTTAACTGTGATGTGCCTTGGAGAGTTTCTTCTTTGATCCTGTCTGTTTGATGCTCTGTGAGCTTCTTGTATCTTCATGGTCCTCTCTTTTGCAAGGTTAGGAATATTTTCTTCAATAATTTTTTGAATATGGGGGCTGGAGAGATGGCTTAGAGGTTAAGCACTTGCCTGTGAAGCCTAAGGACCCCAGTTCGAGGCTCTATTCTCCAGGACCCACATAAGCCAGATACACAAGGGGACACATGCATCTGGAGTTTGCAGTGGCTGGAGGCCCTGGGGTGCCCATTCTCTCTTTATCTCTCTCTCTCTCTATCTTTCTCTCTCTTCCCTCTCCCTCTCTCTGTCACTCTCAAATAAATACATAAAATAACAAAAAAATTTATAATAAGTTGTTGAATATGTTCTCTATGCCTCTGGCCTGGATTTCTTCCCCTTCTGGTATATAAAATAAACCCATGATCCAGATGTTTGGTCATTCTTGGATATCCCACAATTCCCTCATATTATGTTCATATGGCTTTTTGAACTTATCAAAGTTTTTGGACTCCTGATCAGTTTCTTCTATCTTGTCACCAGCTCAGGGTTTCTGTCCTCCACTTGATTCACTCTCTTAGTGAGGGCTTCTAGAGATGCTTTGAAAAGATCTACTTGACTTTTTGTTTTCTGTTGTGTTTTTTTTTCTTCATTATGTACATCTTTTTTTGAGGTCCAATTTCAGGTAGAGGTTTGATTTTCTTGATGCTTCCTGGAATTCATTTTTGCATTTGATCATGTCTTCACTAAGCTTAATCAGCTTACTGTTGAGATCCTCTATTTGTTGACTCACCTTCAATTTGTTTCTCTTTTCCTGAGGTCTCTCAGGTTTTCCTCAATTAAGTTAAACCTAGAGATTGTCTGTGTGCATTTCATTTATGAGATTGTTGGTTTTTTGATGATATGCTTCTAGTTCTGCAATTCACTTGGTAAAGGTCACAGGGATTTGACTTCTGTTGTTTCCTCTTTGTTTTCATTAGAGGCTTCCATTGTGGGACTAGGCATCCTTGGTGGAGATGTCTCAGTTTGCTGGCTTTCTTTGTGTGTGTGTGTGTGTGTGTGTGTGTGTGTGTGTGTTGGGGTCTACCCATCTTGGGTAAAAGTCTTATTTTATTAAGGAGAAAGAAAGTATTTATCCTTATAAGTTCATCAGTGAGCTGTTTTAGGTTTGAATTGGATTGGAGTGGGATTGGATAGTAATTGCAAATGTACAAATTGTAGAGATTGCAGGTGCACCAGCAGCTCTGGGCTGGTGGCTGATAGGAGACCTGGTTTGGAGGTCCAGAATCTCTTCAGCCCATTGTCACAGCTATGCTTTGCCTGTGGGGCTCAGGAGCAGTAGCATTTTCCTCTATTCTCCCACTGTACTTCAGCTGAGCAGGTTGTGGAAGTGCATGGATTCCCTTTGGGCTTTACAGGTATTCCTGTGATCCCTGTCGGGTGAAGAAGTGAGGTATCAAGAAGGCAGTAGGTGGCAGGGGGTAAGGGGAATGTTGGAGCTGGGTTGCATGGACCAGACCTGAATGATGGCCCATGGAAGTGGCTTGTTTGGGGGCATCATTCTGTGTAAGTGGTGGGGCAGGAATGTGGGAATGTAAATGGTGGCTTGAGGAATGGCTTGGCACCAATCAGAGAAGGTGACTGAGGCTGGAGGTGAATTCACCTTGTCTACTTGTCCCCAGGAAGCAAGCTTTCCTGTGCAGTTCCCTGCCTCAAGTGAACACTTCTTCTGTGACTGCCTGTTCCTAGAAAGCAGGTTTTCTCCCTCTATTAATTCCTTATTAAAGGTAGTAGAGAATCCAAATCTTGGGGCTCATAAATTCTGGGTGATCCCTCCTGAATCCCCAAATTCTGCATCAGCAACACATATGGGGATCCACTGGTTCACTTCCTGCCTCACCAGAGAACAAGAAGCCAAGGCTACTCTTGCTGCACATGTATGTAGGGTCCCAGCCACCCCACACCAGCAGTAGGGGAACCAGGAGCAGGGAGCATGAGCCCATGCCTGCTCGTGCTTTAGGATTGCAGGGTCCAACCAGCCCCACACCCTTCAAAGGGTACTGCAAGCCAGGAAACCCAAAGCCCAGACCTATTCACTCCACACGTACAGGGGACTTTTTCATTCTTTTTTTTTTTAGGTAGGTTCTCGCTCTAGCTCAGGCCGACCTGGAATTCACTATGTAGTCTCAGGGTGGCCTCGAATTCACAGTGATTCTCCTACTTCTGCCTCCCGAGTGGTGGAATTAAAGGCGTGCGCCACCACGCCCCACAACTTTTTCTTTCTTAAGTGTATTATTTTTAACTTGAAAGTTAAGCAAAGTTTCCAAAAATATCGCTGCTGAATTTATTATAAAATGAATGCTTATTTCCACAAAAAGTTTACCTGAATGTAAACTTGAACTTTATTTGAAATACTCTGAAATTCAATTGCCTGAAGCCTTGAAAAGATAAACCAGTAAAGATTCTAGGTCACGGGTAAGAGAGCAGAGAAGGAAGAAACCTAGTCTTTTGTTTCAAGAACGAATTTTTGCATAGAGTTATTTAATTGATTAAGCTTTTGGTAATCATTAACATGTATAACTAAGCAGTTGGTTATAAACAACTACAAATTTTACTAGTAACAGCAGTGAGGCTAATGGGGACATTCTCTTTACAGAAATTAAACTGACAAAATTAAAGGAGGTCAGAATTTGCAAAGTTGAACTTAAAGATTAGTATTTAATATGAACCATATAAATGTTGTCAGTTGCTAGAAGAATGGCATCTAAGGCTATAATTAAATCACCAGATCTTTATAATGTTTAGTCTTGATAGCATGTTTCATATGAATATTTTATATAATGGGTGGATTTTAATCAAAGTACATGATGTGAGAGATAGAGCTCACTTTAAGTTAATAAAGTATTGCATACAGTTTTTATAATTAAAGCTAAAAATAATTTCTTGGCACTCTTTAGTGCAGGCACTTACATGTGAGCTATAACTTTCATCAAAATTCTCTAAGAACAAAGGTTATTTTTTAATTATTATTTTGTCATGTTATGGTGAATTTCCATTTTATAAAGGTCTGGATAATGAAATTGTTTAGTTTTAAACTCTCCTTTATAAATATCTATTTTTTTCCTCTTAACTAAAAGAAAGAAACAATTCTTTTATTTTTTATTTTCCTAAGGTCAAGGCCCTTCACCTATATTTTTAGACCCTATATAACAATGGGCCAGGTTTTGCATATAATATGTGTTCATACTAAGGATTGGTTATCAATTTTATAACAATTACTTAGTGGGTACTAGAGCTTTAAAACATGAAAGATAAAATTGCTAAATTATATGTTATGTGATAGAGGGATACCTTTGATTGGCTCTGTTTATGTATTATACTATTGTAGATAGATAAAAATTTTACAGGTATCATGGTATTATTAAAAGAAATGCCCATGTTTTTGAGTAACTAATTCTTCCCAAATATTTACAAAGGGGAAAGGACTTTGTATATGTAGGCTATAAATTTCACTTGCCCTAAATTCCTTAAAGCAAAAGCAATCTTAAAGGAGTAAATTATAATGATTAAATCTTAGAGTATAGTGAAACTTCATAATGGCCACTCTGTTGTCAATCCTAAACAATTTGCATTGGTTTCTAACTCAGAAGATTTTTATGTACCTAAGCAAAACTGACATAGTAGAATATAGGCAAGAAGCAAGAAAGCAACCTTAGGTCTGGGTATTTAATTTAGCAGTTAAAAGCACTTGCTTGAAAGCCTGATGGCCCACGTTCAATTCCCCAGTACCCACATAAAGATGCACAGTGGCACATGCAACTGGACTCTGATTGCAGTGGCAAGAGGCCCTGGTGGTATGCCTGTATTCTTTCTCTCTCTCTTCTGTCCCCTTTACAAATAAGTAAAAAAAAAAAAATTTAAGAAAGTATCCCTAGGAGTTATGTCATAGAATAATGCTACAGATAATCTTCAACCAACTTCTCTCTTTGTAGTCTTCCCTGCTGGCATTCTGCAGCCCCCTTTCTTTAGTGCCAAGCAGTCCAATTCATTGAACTATGGGGGCATCGGCATGGTCATAGGACATGAAATCACACATGGCTTTGATGACAATGGTAAAGTATAGGTGGTATTTTCCTTTGGCTAATGTATAACTCATAAATTTAAGAGGTAAAATTTATTATTACAAAGCTACCATTATTATATATTTATTTATTATACAATTGACCTAAGGTTTACTGTGTTTTTGGTATTCTTTTTAAAATTGTTTCCTTAAAAAAATCAAAATTTAATAGTCAAGTGAGACTGAGGATATAGGTAAGTTGGTAGAGTGCTTGCCTAGCATCCACAGAGTTCTGGGTTCAATTCCCAGCACCTAATAAACTGGATGTGGTGGGATATGCACTTATAATCCTAGTACTCAGGAGGTGAAGGAAGAATAAGAAGTTTAAGGTCATCCTTGGTTATGTAATGAGTTTGTAACTAGCCTGAAATACTTGAGGCTGTACCTCAAACCCTTCCCATCCAAGAAAAATTGGAGCATGAGGGCGTGAGAAGGTCTGAGAGACTGCAATGATCCCCAGAACCTACAGGTTAGCACAGCCACATACATCTGAAACCCCAGTCCTACAGCAGGGCTAAGACCTCAGAACTGGGGGAGCTAATGAAAAACATGATAAGCTTCAGGATCAGTAATGTGCTCCTGCTCAAAGAATAATACCCTCAGAAGAGTGACGAAGCAACTGAAGTTTTGCTCTGGCCATCGTAGGCAAGTGCATGGGCACATACACATACATACATCACACACAAAACACAGACACACACAAAGCACTTCACACACATAAGCCAAAGAGAGCGAGAAAAAAAAAAAACAGAAGTGATAACAGGAGCTACATAAAGAGATAATAGTTGAAGCTATCACAAATTTTAGTTTACAAGTGGAAAGGAGCAATGAAGAGAACAATAATAAGAAAATAATTAGTCATTAAGTAGGCACAACTCTAGAAAGCCAGGAAGAGGAAAGGAGACAGGAGGGTACCATCTTTTAAAAAGACTTACTGAGTTCTAGTAACTCAATTAAGCTATGCAGTAATCTTAACAAGTAGTTACTAATGCTACTTCCATTTTGCAAGTGGGAACAAATAGAGGTGTATGAAATGTTTGTGCAATGTTAAGAAGCTAGAATTGATGTAACCAGCATGTGTCAAAATGTATAAAATATATAAATGCAAGCGGAGTTCCAAAATGTTTAAATTTGTCAGGAAATCTGCAGGAGAAAAAGACTCTTTCTTTGTATATGTAGTATTATAAAACAATGAGTTAGTATTAAATGATCAGTCAAAGGATACAAAATTAATGCCCCCCAAAAGTTGACCTTTTAAAGATTCAAAATATCAAATTAAACAATCTTGGTTCTGGTGGAAGACATTCAACAGAACAAGGCATGATATTAGGAGTGTTTATCTGCTGGCCTCATCTGCAATATCAAGACTATATCAGCAAATAAAATTCTGGCAATCCAGGTTTCCCACAAAAATCAGAGCAAGGATAAAGAAGGATGGCCATTTCTGTTATCATCTGCCCCATGTCCTAGTCACCCGCATAGCAGTATTTCAGTTCTTTTCATTTAAATTTACAGATATCATATTGAGATTGTTAGATTATATGTCAGCATTCCTGTTCTAATATCATAGTTTTGAAAAATGTTACCATTGGGGGTTGGGAGAGAGTATACAGAGATTTTGCTGCATTACATCTTACAACTACATGTCAACCTACATTTATTTCAAGAATTTTGAGTACAAAAAGCAAATAATAAAAACAATCTTATCTTTATTGTAATGAGTTTCCATTTAACTTCACTAAATATGTTACAGGCCGCAATTTTAACAAGGATGGAGACCTTGTTGACTGGTGGACTCAACAGTCTGCAAATAATTTTAAAGACCAATCCCAGTGTATGGTGTACCAATATGGAAATTTCACCTGGGACCTAGCAGGTGGACAGCAAGTATGACATTAGCATTCTCTAGAAAAGCTTTGATACAGTCAATCATAATTGAATCATCAGTGCTTTATTTGACAATCCTAACAAATGATATTCTTTTTAAAAAAAAATAGCTCAATGGACTTAATACCCTGGGAGAGAACATAGCTGATAATGGAGGTATTGGCCAAGCATACAGAGTGAGTAATAATATTTCATCCCCATTTGATTGATGGGAATATTCATGTATCATATTTAACTATTCATTTAAAGCCTTTACAAAAGCCACAGATAAACAATAAGTAAGGAATACAAATGGGAAATAGGAGGAGAAAGACTAAATATTCTAATTTATAAGGCTTAGTATAATGTGATAGAGATGAATGCCACTATATTCAATTTCCAAAAGGCCAAGGAGAAAAGAAGCACTGCATATTACATTAAAACAGATGAAGAAAACCAGGCATGGTGGCACAGGCCTTTAATCTCAGCACTTGGGAAGCAGAGGTGGGAGGATTGCTATGAGTTCAAGGCTACTCTGGGACTACATAGTGAATTCCAGGTCAACATGGGCTGGAGTGAAACCCTACTTCAAAAAACCAAAAAAAAAAAAAAAAAGAAAGAAAAAAAAAGAAATGATAAGATGTACAATTCAGTGGAAGATACATGATATTCTTAAGAAATATTCTGAAGTATATGTTTAGAACAGACATCCCAGGGAAAGATTTTATTTATTTATTTATTTATTTATTTATTTTTATTTTTATTTTTTTTTTTTTTTTGGTGTTTTGAGGTAGGGTCTCACTCAAGCTCAGGCTGACCTGGAATTCACTATGGAGTCTCAGGGTGGCCTTGAACTCACGGCGATCCTCCTACCTCTGCCTCCCAAGTGCTGGGATTAAAGGCGTGCGCCACCACGCCCAGCTTCCAGGGAAAGATTTTAGAAACTTTTATCACTATAAGGAATGGAGCCCTCACTTTCCCAGAAAGTGAGGCAGCATGTGGGACAGATAACCAGCATAAAATACAGGCATCATGATTAAATCATAATCTGTTTACAGTGATATGGCTCCAGCATGTGGCCTTGTAGGTGGCCTAACTATTCTACTCAGAGAACTGGTATCATTGGAATATCCCTTGAGTCACCTTTAGCCTTCCATTCATTTTTTCTTATGAAACAAGTCTTTTTTCAGAGCTTTGCTTTATTTTTAGCACTATTGTAGTTGCTGGAAGTATAGCAACATGTCCTCCATTTGATGATCTGAAGAATAATTAAAGGATTATTTAATGAATGCCATGTGTGCAACAGAAAAGAGAAAATTCCACAAGAGTAGCATTATGCCTTTGAAAGAAACAAGGAGGAGTGACTCTTTACCCTGAAGTAACCCACATGTGAGAAAATGATCAGAGCCTACTTGAGATAATAGAAAGTATAAGGTGTCCATGAGGTCGAACCAGGCTCCTCAAAGATGGAATGGATAGAGCATTTATGGAATAGATAATGATGTAGGGCTATCTGTTCAGCATGGGGATGTTTGGGGTAAAGAAAAAGAGAACATTTGTGATTATATCAGGAAAGAAAAGCCTCACAGCAGTGTAGAGAGATGGGTGGTGAGACTTGCAGTACGGCAATAACAAGGGACGATGATCAAGTGTGAGGTATGAAAGACATCCAGATAAAGGCTTCTAAAAGCAAAAAAAAAAAAAAAAAATCCCATCCCATTACTGGAGGATAATATAGATTGCTGCTACTTTGAATGCTGGGTAATTAACCTTTTGTTTCACTGAATCGTAGACATTGTGTATTTTACCTCTTTAGGTGCTGGATATTTTTATTTTACTATAAATGGCCTTGAGTTTTTTTGTTTTGTTTTGTTTTTTCTAGGACATAGATTCCTTGGAAATGGTTTGCTCCCTTTTGGTCTTGTTTGTACAACATGTTAGTTAGGACTGGGATAGTGCTCAATTTAGGGACATTTAATTGAGGTAAAACTATACTATGTGACTCTCGAGTATTCCCATTCATGTACTGGGTGAACATTAGGGACTGTTGTCCTATTTTTTAGGATCTTTCCCTAGCATTAGTTTATTCACACATCTCTAAATGAGCACAAAACTTACTACTTGAGGCAGATGGACTACAGTATTTGAAGTCTGCTTTATCAACTTCTTTCCTCAATATCTTGTCTCTGTTGTCACCAAACTGTCCACTTCCTCTCAACTCAAAGACCCTCAGATTTCTACCTCATTTCCCCCACCTTAACTACAACATACAGCTCATGGAGAAATAATCTGGGCCAATTATAAAACTTCCTTTTTTGTTTACTGTTTCTCAGGAATGTCTTCCTTTATGCCGTATTTTAAGTGTTGTGCAAATCATTGTTTCATATAATTGATCCATCATTTAGTTGTTTCAGCAAACTGGTAAACCCAGTCCCTGTCACTCCATCTGGAATTGAAGGGGCAGATATCAGCATTTACCACTCTTGGTCACTTTAGGATGATTCTACTATACAGCTGGACTGAAAATAATTGCTACAAAAATTTAGTGTAACTTTTAGTTGGTGGGTGCTCCATAGACATACTCACAGCCAGTTCAGTATTATAATAATAAAGCAACTTACAATTGTACACATATGATAATATGTGAATTCTTTACATAAAGTACCTTGCCCCTCTACTAGATTGTGAACTCCCTTAGAGGGAGAAGGCATTATGCTTCCCTGTGTCCCTAGCATCTTTACATAGTAAAGGTTCAGTAAATCCTTCTTCATGGTGAATAGAAGGAAGTGAAACACATTCCTGATCAACTTTCTTAACATATCTCAGGAAGTTTTTTGTCAATTCCTTTCTTATACATATGAAATAGAATAAAGCTACATTTCTTTCAATAGTGTATATAAATTTTTAAGGATTCAGAATATTTTCTGATGTTCAAATTGCCCAAATTCCTTCCTCCTAGTGTAATCTGGAGTTAGTCTATTTTTTCCTGGATTCAGGGGACCTGAGTAGTTGTCTATCCTTAACTTTAGATTAAGACAGTAGGCCTTTAAGGGATCTTAAGAGAATCCCTTGACTTGGCAAGAATCACTCAGACAATCTGATATGTCTGTTTTGGTAAGAGTAGTAACTAAGCTAAATATAGCAATTGCAGATGACTTGGCAATCCATTCCTCCAACTGGCTGGACTTACCCATCTATCCATAGAACAATATTAAGGTAAGATTTTCATCATGTGTTTAAGTCATTCATTCATTCAACTGACATTTTTTGATCATCTGACATGTGCCAGACTCTTGTCATCCACTAATCAGTCTCTAATTCTTTACAGAGCATTTTGATACATTTCAGTTTTCTTCCTTATCCATGAAAGAGTTTCAGGTTACCACATCTAAATGTATTATTATAGTGATTTTAATGTAAAAGCTCAATTACATAGTTACATGGTCTTCACATAGAATTATATATGAACTCAAGAATTATAAACATTATGTTTCTTTTTTGCTAATTGCCTAGGCCTATCAGAATTATGTTAGAAAGAATGGTGAGGAAAAATTGCTTCCTGGACTTGACCTAAACCACAAACAACTGTTCTTCTTGAACTTTGCCCAGGTATTGCATCTTTTTTGATAGAAAATATGAAAATCACTTTGAGTCATAATTTCACAGTTATTTAGATATTGCATACTGAGTTTTCTTGTTTAAATCAATTGTGGGAGACCAATTGATTTGACTAACTTTCATTCTTTATAACAGAATGAAAAATGATGTTCATCATAAATTACTATGTTCCTGGCTGCTTGTCATTGAACATTATTTGAAAAGTTAATGTGTTGAAGAATGCATAATTCCAAATTAATTTTGCTTGCCCAAAACCTACTTATTAAAATAATCCTTGATTAGATCTGAACACATAGTTTTGCTTTGTCTATTCCTACCTCCAGGTGTGGTGTGGGACCTATAGGCCAGAGTATGCAGTCAATTCCATTAAAACAGATGTGCACAGTCCAGGCAACTTCAGGTATGTGGGTATGAGCAGTAATAAGTCTTCTCCAATGTTTATTTCATTGCTTACACATTTTGAATTTGGAGTTTTCTTATTTTAATTATATAGCATTTGAAAATCTAGTGGAGTGGTGTGTGTGTGTTTGTGTGTGTGTGTGTGTGTGTGTGTGTGTGTGTGTGTGAGATCTTTGGGTATGTCAAAGATAGGACCTGCAGAACACATCAGGGAATATTTACATAAGTATACCTCAGGCTTATGTTTTCCCTAGAATATATACATACATACATATATATCTCCTCAGCTCAGTGCTTAATTAATTCCAGAAAATACGCTACCTTAGAATAGTCATTTGATGGAAACTACTAGCTAGCAAAGCATAATTCCATGAAGCTGGGAATGTGAGTTCCAAATTCCAAAGAAAGACTTTTATTCAACATCAAGTAAACTTTTTACTAATTGGAGATTCTCCAACATTGACTGACCTTATCCCTAAAGCTCCAGGGGAGAGTGCATGGAAGCAGAAGTTAAAGAGCAGCCCATTGAGGCTGCTAGGGGAATGCTATATAGAATGGAAGAGTGGGTCAGAAGATGTCTAAAAAGTATTTACCAAATTAGAATACCTAAGATCAAGAGACTGAAAAAACATTACTGTAAACAACACTAAAATGTATTCCAGGTCCTTGTATATTTAGTTTTAGAATTGATTTGTTCCCCAATGCTATCCCTTTCCCATGTAATGTAACTACATTTGAATACTCATTTGATAATCAACAATGCCTCTAAGCTGAGAATGTCTGAAGAAATTTGAGAACAAAAAACAACTATTATACTAAGATTTTTAAAGCCCTACCTAAAATGAATGTGGATATATCACCTAGATCATTCACTACTGAGGGAGGAGGCAATCACATTCAATTTTGAAGCAATGAAGTAGGATATTTAAATATTTTAAACATGAATGAATGCACTGTCTTTGTTCTAGTATCATCATGATCATTATCATCACCATATAGTGTTTGCCTTAGCTAATCTTTAAACCTTCTTTCAACAACTCTTTGTGTACATTTATTTTCCATGTAATGTGAGTTAAATTTAGACTTGCTGATATATGCCTATTAATTGCTTCTTAAAACATGTGGTGACTTATATCAGATGTCCTATTTAAATTCACGTGTTTTGAAGACTTAGTCCCCAGTTGAGACAATTTTAGAGATTCAGCCTTGCTGGAAGGAGGTGTTTCTGAGGGAAAGGCTTGGGGATATTATAGTCAGTTCCCCCTTGTCAGAAATTGGCTCACTCTGCTGCTATTTTCCACCTGCTGTGGCAAGGAGATGATGTTTAGCCCCTGCTCCGTCATCTTTCCCTGCCATCACAAAGTTTCCCCTTGACACTTAAACCAAATTTAAAAACTTTTCTCCAATCAGCTGGTTGGGTGCTTTGTCCCAGCAATGAGAAGGTAAATACCACAAAATGTAAGCAAAGAAAGTCACTGGATCAATTCCTGTCGTGATTTATCAAAGAGACTTTTAGTGATATATATATCGTTTTTAAGTTCGGGTTCCCCCCCGCCCTTTGATTTACAACACAGCAAAAAAGTTATTTTTTTTTGTTGAAGTATTTAGAAGATAAATATATAAGAATGTAATTCTCAGGATAGAAGAGAACATTTACAAGCTCATACAAACCATTACACAGTATAATCTGTTAATTTTTTTCCTTCACATTCCTATAAATTTACATAAATATCCATAAAAACCTTGGTAGAAATAAGCAGTATTATTGAATTTGTACATTTGCCATCCTCATGCACATTAATTTTGTGGGAGGTAAAATCTGTGTCATTTGAATATTGATACTTTATCTTACTTAACCAATGTGTTAAAATTTTCTTTGTTTAGCTTACTATTCTTACTTCTGCCTTTGCTGTTTTTAACCTAGTGACATCATTAAAAGCTGTAATGTGAAAGACGGTTCATTCCTCAGCCAGTGATGATGCTTTTTCAGTCTGAATTTGGGCTGTTTATTAGGGTTTTCTGCATGTTTGCCTCATTCCTACTAATAGCTATGTTTTAGCTTTTATGCCTCAGTTTCTTGACATATAACATAAGAATTAAATTATCATGAGAGTTGATGGAGGACTAAGGTTAATGACTATATGTGCCTGCTACATATATGTATTTAAAAATTATTTCTAGTATTATGTTTAAATGAGAGATCTGGACAGAATAAAATGTCTTTAGAAATATTCATGGAATTTGTAATATTTCTGTATTAGCTTCATTTAGTGCTTTTTAAATAGTTTTAATTTTTATTTATTTATTTAGAAAAGAGGGAGGGGGCAGACAGAGAGAAGAGAGAGAGAGAAGAATGGGCATATCACGGTCTCCAGCCCCATTCAGGGGTTTTTATTACTTATTTCTTCTCCCCTGTATATTTCTGAATATCAGAAAATGATTATTGTATGTGATGTGTAGGTAAGCATACAACTCTCAATTCTAAACTGAAATTAATATTTTATTGTAAATATTGAAATTAATTATATCTTTATATTTTTGTCTTAATACAAAGATACCTCTTTGGCCATTTTTTCATTCATAATTAAAGAAGTGTGTATTTTAGTTTATTATTATTATTATTATTATTTTCTTTTTTGGTTTTTCAAGGTAGGGTCTCACTCTAGCTCGGGCTGACCTAGAATTCACTATGTAGCCTCAAGGTGGCCTCGAACTCGTGGTGATCCTCCTACCTCTGCCTCCCGAGTGCTGGGATTAAAGGCGTGCGCCACCACGCCCGACTGTGTGTATTTTTAAGAGCAAATGGAATGCCAGTATTTTGTCAAGGAAATTATTATGTTCTCTGGAGGCAATGGGAGGTTACATTTAGCTTTGGGGGAAAGCTACTTCCTGACTGTTCAAAGTATAACATATTTTTAAAGAACTTAAAAAAATAACAGACATTGGCTGGAGAGATATAGCTTGGCAGTTAAGGTGCTTGCCTGCAAAGCCAAAGGACTCAGGTTTGATTCCCCAGGACCCAAGTAAGCCAGATGCACAAGGTGATGCATGCATCTGGAGTATGTTCACAGTGACTGGAGGCCCTGGTGCACCCATTCTGTCTTTCTTTATTTGCTTTTCTCTCTTTCTCCCTCAAATAAATAAAATAATTAAATAAATTATTTTAAAAAAATAATAACAAGGCATTGAGTTAGTATTCAAAAATGGTATTTTGTGTTTTATGTAGAAATAATACCAAATTAGAGAAGATTTGTAACTATGCTTAAGTTGCTACAGCACCAAAAACAAATGAACAAAATATACTTGATATGATGATGAAATCCATAAACCCATACTTGTTATATCTAACTTATAATTGTTTTGTTCTCCCTAACTAAAGTCTATGTATTTTTAAATATAGATTTAAAATCTTTAACATTTAAAACAACAAAGAAAGAAATTGCCTGTCTAATATGCTAAAATTTAAATCTACAAGTTGAATATTTCTATCTTTTTGGAAGCCCAGGTTTTGGTTAGTGATACATCTCACATTGCAGAATCATTTACCATATTAATATTTACTATATGATATATAAATGTGTTTCTAAAGTTACTTAAGTATAATATTTCTACATAATATATAAAGGTCTGATAAACTTTTAGAAAAGGTCCAAATAAAATGATTTAACATTTAGATTAAATTTCTTTGAAAATTGAGGTGGGGTTTCTCTAAAATACAGTCTAGCCTTGAACTCAATGGATCCTCCTACCTCAGGCTTCCAAGTGCTGAGATTATAGGTATGAAATGATAAACCCAACTTAAATTAGCCTTTTAAAAAAAGAATCTGATAGGACTAACTTCATATACCAAACAAGTATTGTTTTTCTTCTTTCTTGATATTTTCAACTAACTAATGTGGCTGTGTGGTTTCTTCTTCTAAGTGAGCATACTCTACTAACTGCTCATTCCACTCAGTACGAGTGTCAGCATTGGTCCCTGACATTTTAAAAATATCAGAATGGATTTTGGTAAATTCTGGAGAACTCTTGTTAGCATCTATAGAAATTAAATGCTCAACATGGATTTGCTTTGAAAGGATCATGAACATCAGTTATGATGAATGGACAATTTGCTTGTTCATGCATGGAGATAATTATATTTATAGCAAAATTATTTGATTTTGATTTGAAGATAATAACAGATTGTCAAAGAACCTATTAATTGCAAGATGTGTATATAGTAATTCAAAAGTCCAGTTGATTTTAGGCAGGAGTAGTCAAATGTATTCTAGGTCCAAAGATCCCTTCTTAGTTATGTGGATGTTAAAATTCCTGCCTCTTAGATATTTGTAATAAGATGGATGGTCCATTATTCTGTATAAGAAAGTAAAAATGCAAGTGAATCATCTGAACAGTCAGTGAAAGTTTTTAACTTCTGTTATAAGAAATGCAAACACAGGATCTTTATAATTTTAATTTAGCATGAAGTCATATATCATATGTAATCTTAATGAAATATGCTCACATTTCTAGAGAAAGGAATCATTGTATTAATAATGTATCCAGTTTTCAAAATGATTATTCGTATCATCTACCCAAAGATTTAATGCTCTAAACATCACCAAACATCAATTAGGGGCCTGAGAAATTTAGGAAAATCCTGGTGTATTGTCTTAATTATTCAGAATCAAATTATTTAGAAGTCTTAGGTGGAAAAAGAGGATACAACAGAGATGGTTAGCTGCATGTACATTAGGATGTGTGTGTATTCAAAAATAACTCCCAATACAGTCTTGTTTGAGGTGTTTTTCATTTTTCAGAAAAATATAAATGTCATAAATTTGTACATTTCTATTAAAGAACTTGTTCCCATGACTAAGACACAATAAAGAGCAACATTTTTAATTAAATAAACCCAAAATGTATAGTTCCTTCACATATGCACGCTGTCAACCAGAGCATCTTTCCCAGAATGAATAATACCTCAACCACCATGATAATTGTCCCTTATTAGCACAAGGATTGAAATACATATCAAAGCTCCTCTCCTACTGAAAAGTGGTTGAACTCAGATCCTAAGAAACATAGGCCAGTGAAAATTCTTAAATTGTAAGATTTTTATTTTGAGATAACTTATTGTCTAATCATCATCATAAGTACCCACTCCCCTCAGCTTCCTGAGTAGCTGGAATTACAGGTGTGTTTCACCACAGCCAGCTTCTTAAGACCCTTGAATTCCTACCTATCCGACACTCTGCCTATATTTATAAGATTGGATATAATATTCTTCTCCTTTTTCCGCCAACAAAAACTTATTTCTCACAAATTTGGGAGCTGGAAGTATGAATTGAGGATGCCCACAAGTCATATTCTGGTGAAAGCTGCCTTTAGGCCTGCAAACAGCATACTTCTCATCGTATTCTCAGACAGTAGATAAACTCACTCTTGAACAGTTCATATATGAGAAATGAACACTTTCAAAAAGTGATCAAATACAGATAAGCTCTAAACTTGTAGCAAAAGGTAGATGCAAGAAATTAAGTTTTAGTAGTTTTTCAATATGCTGTCTTAGAACTATATGGGAACACAAAGTCATCACATGGAGCTAGAAATTAGGGAGTACCTTATAACTCCAGCCTACCATAGTCACTGTGAGACCCTTGGATTCTGAGTGCACCATTTCAACAAGCTCTGCAACAGCC
Organism: Dipus sagitta; assembly: GCA_036346955.1. Taxonomy (NCBI): domain Eukaryota; kingdom Metazoa; phylum Chordata; class Mammalia; order Rodentia; family Dipodidae; genus Dipus; species Dipus sagitta. The sequence continues at coordinate 109,129,286 of CM070783.1, forward strand.
ATGGGCTAACCTGTGAGTGGTTCCCCAGGGCCTTGACTGGATGGTGTTGTCATGCTGCCTGCAGGATGTGCCAGCCTATCATAGGGTCCCTCAGGGACTTGCCCAGCTTGGGAGGCATTCCTTGTCCTTCCTACAGTCTGCAGAACTGCAATCTACTCCTGTGCAGGCCAGTAGCCCCTCTCTCACATGGACTTTTAAGGTCCCTAGCTTTGACCCTACCTCACCCCAAACTTCCCACACACACCAGAAAGAATTTTAATCTTTAAGACTCCCTAAGTAGTTCTAAAAAACAAACAACCAAAAAGTTTATTACTTCCCTATATATAGGGGAATTGGGGAGTTGGCGATGGAGACAGCATTGATGTGTTAATGGCTGACAAGTGAAATACTCCATATGGATCTCTCTTTCCTGCTGTGAAAACAAAGGAATAAAATGCTGTCTTCCTCTTCTAGTGTGTCCATAGTAATAAACAAACCCTAAGCAGTTTTTCCTTCATAATACTCTGTCTCTCCTTTGTGGGATTTCACTCAGCATGTGTTACAAATGTGAGCAAATAACTGTAACAGGGAGCAAGATAGCACTTTGCTCCCATAGAGATTACAGTCTAGAAAACTTATGATAATTGCTTTATAGGAATAAGTAAGAAAGCACGTGGGAGCTAATTTAGGTAGTGTTTAAAGATAGCCATCAAGGAGATGGTATATGAGGGTAAATGGTGTTAGCCATGTGTTGTTGAAGAAATGATTTTTCTCAAGGAATGGCTTCAGCAGAGCAGGCTGGTGGGTGGTTTGAGCAAATGAGGAACTGGAGGGAAAATGCACCATCTAGACTGAAGGTTATAGAAAGGAGTTTGGACTTTAAGTCTCCTTGGAACATATTAAGTAAGAGAATAATGGATTCTGACTTAACATTTTAAAATTTACTCAATTTCTGGGTGGAGAATGGGTAGAAGGAAGAAAGGTAAGATGTGCACATGATCAGATTACACATGCAATTGTCTATAAATCAAGAAGCTTCCATCACCTGCTTCTGGTCTTCCCTTCATTTCAGAGTGCTTGCCTCCCAACTCAAGGAGGATGGTGCTGGCTCCAGCAAGAGAAGGGAAGGAGCTGGCTTAGGGCTGGTGCACTAGCATAACCTCTCCTCCTTTTAATGACCTGTATGTTCCCTCAAATGTTGCTCAGTGCCAATAGTGGGTTAGACTGTTTTGTTTTGCCCATTGGGGCCAGAGATAAGAAGAAATTGGCATTTTTCCAGCCCTTTCCAGTTAATCAGGATGAATCCAGCTTCTGATATTTAAGGAGTCTTAAAAAAAATTATCTGTCTTCCCTACTAAATCAAATCAACCAATATTAAGAATGTATTACATGTTATTATGTAAGTTTCAAAATACTTTTAACAATTGATTTTATTCTCTGACCAAACATATCTTGCAGAAACAACTTCAAATACGAATAGATTATTTGTTTCAAAAACACAAGTGATACTGATGTTAAACTATTAATTAATCCTCCTTTACAACACTATGATGTAGGTACTATTATTAGTTGCATTTTGCTGATGAAAACAACTGAGAAAGCTTCAAACCCTGGGGACTGTCTCCAAATTCTGTACTCTTTACTCCTCCATTTTACTACCTCTCCACTTAAATATTCTGCTCATGGGAAGAAATTAACTTATGATACCAGGTTTTTGTTGGGTTCTATTTCCTTTGAAACTTTGAATTCCAGATTCAGTCATTTGCCCTAACAGAGAAACTCCCATTGTAGAGTGGACTTGAGCATCAAATGCTGATAGACACTTTCTCTTTGCTTCCAGGATTATTGGCACTTTGCAGAATTCTGCTGAGTTTTCAGAAGCCTTTCACTGCCGCAAGAACTCATACATGAATCCAGAAAAGAAATGTCGGGTTTGGTGATCTTCACAAGAAGCAAAAGTTCCATAGATGGCTTTCCAGCAGTACGGAAGTGGAAAATCTCCAGCTGTGTGAAATTGGGCCCTAGAAGTCATTGCAGTTACTTTGGGACAATTAGCAGAAATGACAGCAAGTTAATGCAAATGGAAATAGATTATTTTGGATACCATATAAAAGAAGGGAGTGGAGGATTCTAAGCTCTGTCAAATCAATCATTTCAGCATGTAAATAGTACTTAATTTCAAAACAGTATTACCATTCATTTCTGTTTCTCATAAGGTTTCCAAGTTTATCACTGTCCTTAGAGAACAGTGTTAAACACTTGAGCCAGCAAAGGCTTAGCAGAGGGAGAAAGGCATTGCATACAGTTGGACACTAAAGCACAGAAATGGGATGATAGTGTAAAACACATTTCCTAAGCATTTGTTTCACCTTAATTTGTAATACTGATTCTCCTTCCAAATTCTCTCAAAGAACTCTTATGCATACTGGAACCTTCAGACTTATATAATTTAAATTCATTTGGCATATATCCATTCTTTATTCATTTGGCTATTGTTTTAACCACTCTTAGGGCAAAAGTGAATGCCTAAAACTATTTTGAGTTATACCTGCTATAGTAATTTTGAGATTTTTGAAGCCACTGCAATTTTCTAAGGAATTTCTTGCTTGTTCTCTCTCTCTCGCTCTGTGTAGCTATTTTTCTATCTATCCCTCAAAACTGGGTCTTTTTAAAGGATTTATAGTAATGTATAAATAATTTTTATATAATTATTGACTACATTTATGACTGAGCAACTGTTATTATAGAAAATAATTGAATATTGACATAGGACAAGATGAACAGTTATGAACAAATTTGTAAAATGATGTGCAGATGAAAATTTGAGACTTTCTCAACTTATAAATCATATTAATGAAAAGCTTTAAGTACAAACTTTAGGGGTAAAAATTGCCATTGAACAGTTGTATAGAGATGCCCAATAGTTGTGGTTTACAAGCAATATTTTCAAGATTAAACCTATCTCCAAGGGTGGTTATGAAAGGGAAAAACTATATCTATGTAGTTTCATGAGTCCTTACCTTTTCATCTGATAGAAATATTTTGATTATAAATTGAAGTTATGAGCCCTTTACCAAGCCTATATGTAAGCTGTCAAACCTGAGAAAGTCTGTTTCTGAGTAGAAATGGGAGGCCTCTGGCAGACCAACTCCTGGAATTCTAGCTTGCATGGAGTTCTAAATGGGGACCATCTAGTCTGCAATGGGAACATATCTCTCAAAGATTCTCTGTTCCTTTCCTTCTTTTCTCTCCTGTGAGCTGATACAGGTTATTTCAGTACCTGATTAAGATTTTACAAAAGAGGTGCATTTCCATAATACTTTCTTTTTTCTAACAAAGATTAAAATGAGAAAATTTCTATCTAAAATATTGAGACTCTGGTGTTGGTTTTCATGCTATTTAAAAATGACCATTTGGGACTGGAGAGATGGCTAAGCAGTTGAAGGTGCTCACTTGCAAAGCCTGAGAGCCTGGGTTTAATTTCTTTATTACCCACATAAACCCAGATGCATAGAGTGGCACAAGTATCTGGAGTTCATCTGCAGTGGCAAGAGCATTCACATTCTCTCTCTGTCTCTGTCTCTCTTTTCTTGCAAATAAATAAAAAATAAAATATTAAAATAGAAAAATCATTTATCTTTAAAAAGTGTTGCATGTATATGACAATTACATAGAGCATATGTGTGCAGATCAGTGTACTTACTGTGACCTACAGAAAATGTTATTCTAGTAGCCCACCAATGTCTCATCAGTCTTCCACCAATACCGTCCAGATTCCCATCATACAACAGCTTTGCCCCATTTTGTCTTCTAGACAAATAGAATTAGTCAATGTACATTCATTGTTGTCTGATTCTTTCTCACAACTTTACTTTTGTGAGACTCAATTAGATTATTTGTTTATTATGGTTCATTCTCATTGCAAAATAATATTCTATCATACAACTATATTATAAATCATCCATTGTATTGTGATGGTTTCTTGAGACTTTTTCTGCTCTGGACTGTTACAAATAATGCAATGATGAGTTGAGAACCATGCTAATATGTAATATTTACTTAAGTCAGTTTTAAAAATAGTTATTTACTTATTTGAGAAAGAGATAGAGAGAGAAATGGGTGTGCCAGGGCCTCCAACCACTGCAAACAAACTCCAGATGCATGTGTCACCTTGTGTATCTGGTTTACATTGGTACTGGGGAGTCAAACCTGAGTCCTTTGCATGCAAGTGCCTTAACCAGTAAGCCATTTCTCCTGCCCATTTACTTGAATCTTTAATGGACTTATTTCCCCAAGTCTTTCTAAAAATTGTTACAAATATTGAAAATACAGTTCCATACAAATCATGAACATACTTATTCTTTGCTCTTTCCTCACCACCAACTATTATCACGGATAATACATAGTATCATCATATCACTTCTTTAAAATAAATGTAAATATTCTTAAGTACTATTTGTAGTAATGGGAGATTTCAATAAAATAGCTATTTCAGAGCTATTTCAATTAATCCTGGCAGAGCAAGTGAAGACACAGAAGTGAAGAGTAGCAAGCATAAATTATAAAAGGCTACTAGTATCTCCACTGATAGTTCCTGAAAACATCTTACTCACATTCCTATATAGAAACAACTGTTCAGTGCCTACGTACTCACTGTACATACAAACATAATATTTCCTACAACATAAGGCATCAATAAAAGAACAGTAATTCTTTTGCTATGCCTCACACATCCAGATATCACTGGCTGTTCTAAGTACTCAAATCTTTATGTTTTCTTTTAACTACTGCCAACCATGTGGAGTTGCCACCTCACATGTGACATATCTATGACCTCACATGTAAATTTAGGTTAATTGTTGCTGGGCTCTAGTCATGAAAGAGCTTAGAAGCAGAAACATCTGAGAGTTGATGTAACTCAGCAGTGATCATGATGAAGCTCCTGACAGTACATACTGGTGATGAGACTACAGCCCATCAGTGTGGATTCCATGGTCAAGAGGAATAGGACTGTTGTTCTAGTCCTATTCTACCATTCCTGCCAAGGTGACCGTGAACATTTGTATATTCTTCTCAGCCTATATTTTTCTCATCCAAGTGTAAGGACATGAGAGTCTACTGGATCTTAGCATGATGAGTAGTTATTTGTCCAATGCTTTCTTCACCTTAATCTGTCATGCAGCAAACAAGGACCAAGGTTATATCATTCTTAGGATTTTACTGCTATTTCTCTAAGGCATGTACATAGGACAAGAGCTTGCTAGTTTTCTCAAAACATTTATCATTCTTATTACAACAGATGGAGCTCTTCAAGTAGAAGGCATCTGTCATTTTGGATGGAAAATAAGATTCCGCTTTTTAAAAGAATCCACAGAAATTCCTCTCAGGTTCTGTTCTTAAAAATACAAAATAACAATAAGCAAAATTTTCATAGTACTGCTTTTATGCCTAGCCCACTTTTCCAACCCAACAATCTTCATGTAAATCCATACTCTTCATTTATGATTTTAAAACATATTAAATATAAATGGAGCTTGTTTCCTCTATGTAGTCATATACTTCCTGATAGCTTCAAATTTTATCTTTTTAAGTAATGATATAAGCTATTTTATCAACATTTTCTTCTAATGATAGCCAGTTTTATGATTGTACTAATTAAAAGGTAAATGAAATAGTTACTGAAAGTTATAGGGAACTAATGCATCATTAGTTGATTGAAGGCAGAAACCAAAAAGTGCACTGCTCCTTGGCTGTAAACTTGACCGTTTAGCTGCATACTGAAGACAGGATCCATGCCTGACTGCTGTCAGATGGCACTCATTGCATTCTAGCCTTTTCTCCAATGATATTTTCATAGTGTCAACTCCTCTGTGTTTCACATTTACTCTAAAACAGTATGGATGCTTCTGACATTTTCATTCCCACAGACAAAATGCTCTGCTTCTATTTCATTTGAAAAAACAGACTTTGATTATGCAAGGGAAGCCTGGTAGAAAAATAAGCATTGACTTTTGCCTGAAATTATGATGGCTCTCAGCTTGGAAAGTGTAGGAAGCCTGGAAATATTGGCACTTATGTTAAATGTTTATATGCTGGGATTTCCTTTCTACCCAGAAATGAAAAAAAAAATTTAGTTATGAGGCTCATTAACATCTCATTGCCTATAAATGCACTTTATATCATCTCCAATCTACTCACCTGAAGTTATAGTATGCACTTAACTTTTATTCTATATCCAAGAAGACACAAATGGGATCAAGTACCTAGATTATCATCTTCCTTGGTGTAAAGAATTTGCACATGCTCTGTATCCCCTGAAATATGACATTAAAGATGTAATGCTAAGATAGTCATAGCATCTTTCTAGTATCAGATAGGCCTAAAGAGACTGGCAAAAAAAATGCTAAGAGTTGTTAAATGAAAATACAAAAAGGATATAGTATGAAATGTGCATTATCATTTCAACTTTGTTAAAATACTTTTTCATAAAACAAAAATTAGAAAAAAATATATATGCTCAAAGTTAATCAGAACTATAGTAGAGATACAAATACTTCTTTATTTTCAAATTTGTTTCCTGAATTTTAAATTTTTATGTAATGAGAAAATATTGCTGTTAAAAAAGTTATTTTGAAATGTTATTTGGGGCTTTATTGATGACTCAGTGAATAAAGTACTTGCCATACAAACATGAGGATCTGAGTTCAGATCTCCAGTTCCCACATAAAATGCCTATTTGGCTTGGTGGTGCACCCTTGTAATCCTGTGCTAGAAAGGCAGAAACTGGAAATCTCTGGAACTCACTGATTAGCTAATCTAGATGAGTAGGTGAGATCCAGGTTCAGCATAACCCTGTCTTACAGAATAAGGTACAGAGCAATGGGGAAAAACACCCAGCATCAACCTATAGCCTCTATGTTCACCTGCACATGTGTATACACACACATGCAAACATGCATAAACATGCACACCACACATATACACACAAAAATATTTAGTGTTATTTGGAGCCGGTGAGCTCCTAGAATTCCAATAATTGATGGAGGAGAATTATTAACAGTTCAAGATCAGCCTGGACTACAGAGTCAGGCTAGGTTTGTTATAGAGTAAGACCTTCTCTCAAATATATACATATATATCTGAAAGAAAGAAGGGAGTGTAGAATGCAGAGAATGTGGCAAAATGACAAAAAGATGAATATGGTTTCCTTCCATTTAAAGCCTGTAATTTATCTAACAAGTTATTCAGTTCTACACTTCAGGCAGAATAGAATATTGTTGAGTAGCCCCTTCCTTCCGGACAGATCAGATCTCACCATTGATTACACAGCTTTGAAACACACTGTTTACCACAGAGCAGAGATGTTGACCTTCCTCTGACTATTGGCAGTGGTTTTATAACATAAAACATGTGCTGTAAAGCAACTATTTTTCCCTCTAAAAATGCTAAGGTGTTGACTGACCAATCATCTTCTCGTAGTTGGTATTCTCCCAAGACAAAACCTTAGAATTTGCCAAATTCAGACCAAAGTTAAGGATATAGAGTTCAGTTCTAACAAAGACAGAAAACTCTTCCATGGCCAGATCTAAAGGCTTTATCACCTGGTACATATGTTATTTACCTGCTGATCAGAAGATAAAGCTCACAGATTGAATAGGTAAAAGGTAACAGGCAAAACACAGCTCAGCCTGGTTTTATATGCTTATAGTTGTTAAGACTTTGAGTGCAAATGTGACAATTAAACTCATACCAATTTAACTGAAATTGAACATTTTGTTGTTCCTTGTCACCAAATGTGGGGTAGGGATGAGTAATCGGGCCTTCTTCTAGATGTGTTTCATTACTACATAGTGGCTTTCAAAATAAAAATGTGATGGCCACAAGCGCACAGGAAGTATTGAGTCTACCTCCTCCTCAGGGAAAAACCAAGGTTGAATTGAACCACATACTGAACAACCCAATTAAGGTGTTCTGGAATCAAACCTCATGATGAGACATGTAAATGTAAGGAGGTTATAGAAATTGTGATCATTCATTTAACTTGCTATAGAAATCTGGATCTTTGATCTCTTAAAGGAGAGAAGTTTTCACAAAAAACCTTTAAAAACCCTTTCTAGAAAAGAAAGGAAGAGACATGTGTCCTAACACCAGTAATACTAGATAATTTCATCTCAAATGCTTCACAAACATGTCTAGATTACATTGTGGATATTAAACTCTGAGTAAATGTCATCTTAAATATTTTTATGAAAATGAAGACATGCATTTTAATAAGATCATATTAAGCAAAGTTGTCATTAATAAAACATTATAGAGGCTAAAGAGATACCTCAGCAGTTAAGGTGCTTGCCTGTAAAGCCTAAGGACCTAGGTTTAAATTCCAGGTACCCATGTAAAGACGGATGCATAGGTTGTGAATGCTTCTGTAGGTCTTTTTTAGTGTCTAGAGGCCCTGGTGTGCCCATTCTCTATCTGCGTCTCTCTTTCTCTCTCTCTCTCTCTTTTTGTCTCCCTCCTTCCTTCCTTCCCTCAAATAAATAAATAAATGAAATATTAAAATAATAAAAATGAAATTTAAAAAATTGTAGACAAGAAAGGCAATATTTATTGTGAAATTAATATTAGTAATGCAAATTTTGCACTCATATAAACCATGCACACACACATCCACACATTCACTTCATACATACACATTTACACATGAAATGCAACATATTTTACTGTTTATTACTTTATGTGATAAAGCAATCAATCCAGAAACACTTGCTGAATAATTTGATATGGTCAACAAGAGTCACTAGTAAAGAAAATCAGAGTAAAATAATAATTAGCTGACATTGCATTTGTCCACTACAGTAGTTCACTTATTTATTGATCAATATTACATACTAATGTGCCTACAAATGTATGTTGCGTTATCCTAGATCCATTAGGAGATAAAGTTAAGCAAAACAATTGATATTTTCAGAGTAAAGACAATAAAACATACATAAACATATTAGAAAGATTCACAGAAAATCAGACTTCAGAACAAAGAAGAATTTCATAGCATATTGAGAGAAAGTTATACTTATGTTATATTTGATATGTATTTGACAAAGGAGATAAAGAAACATTTTCTTTTAAAAGTACCTCACATAAAAAATTAGAATCAGAAAAGTAAGAAAACCAACAATACAAAAAGCAAAGCTGACAGAAAAACACAGAAGGGGGTGTTTACTCTATTGACCCCGCTACTCAGCACTCACAGTTGGATTTTTGATGCATATTATACCAACAAAAGTCTTCCTTATGTACGCATTGATCACTTTATGCTATTCTTCAAGTGGATTAATTGTCTTTCTACATTGAAAGATACCTTGTGCATTCCCTGTGTAGGCTAGAAGTTGTGTGGTAAGGTTAACATTCTTTCCTATTTTTAGGAATTTAGAACTCTGCTGTATTTTCTTTCCTGTTGCTAACTCACTAACACTGAACAGATAGCTAATTTATCTGCTTTGCCACTTTCTCAGAAATAAAACTGGAATTGGGATCAAGGCTTTCCTGAATCCAGAAGGCAGGCAGATGGAATGCTAAACAAATCAAACCCATTGGAATGGTGAAAGATAACAGCGTGCAGAGGAACTAGGGCACAGTGTTGTGGAAAAATGTCAATCTGACGAGAGCCAAATTGACTCAGGTGCATGTAGGGTCAAAGTAAAGATCAGCCAAATTACTGCACAGTAAGCACTGGCTCCTCTGAGCCTCAATTTCCTCCTCTGCAAAATGGTGGTAATTGTGTGCATCTCTCTAGAATGATATTGCAGGAGGTGCCAACAAACTGTTTATAACTGCATTGGAACTTAATATCTTGATTGTTGCCTCTGACATTTTCCAAGCACTAATTATACTCTGGAAATCTTGAAAACCATGAGGGCTTTGGGGTAAAAGACCATATTTTTTTTCTTACCATATTATCTTTTAGTTTGCTCAAATGTGTCCCTTGCTTGAGCCCTTTCGAATAATTTTTCTTACTAGACACCCTTGAAACAGAATAAGGAAAAAAAGAGCAATCCTTTAAGTAGGGATTTCTTCAAAGGTAAAAGCAAAAATAAAAACATACTCAAAACAAAATTGAAGCTTTGATCAAGATGAAATTTGGGAGAAAACAGCTTACAGTTTATTATACAAGTATCTTCACTTTGTGAGAAAGTGACAAGTGAACCACAGACCTTTGGAAAGTGATTTAACTCCTTTGAAATTACTTTCCTCAGACATAAAGTATCAGTTGTGTGTGGAACAGAGCAATATCCCTCCCCTACCACTATTTGAAACCTATGAATATGAATACTTTATGTATGGCAAAGGGGAGTATAAGTTTACTGATAGAATTGAATTTGCTCATCAGTTAATTGGGTTATCAAGGTAGATCCAATCACAGGTTCCTTAAAAGCAAGTGAACAGAACAGGATGCCAGAGTAACATGAGCTTTTGCTTACCTTAAAGGTAGGAGAAGGGCACCATGAGCCCGGAAAATCTGGGTAGGAGAGGCAGGAAAGTGGAGTCTCTCCTAGAACCCCCAAAAGGAGTATATCTCCTAATTCTACAGTTTCCAACATGAAACTGTAAAATTTCATCTAGAATTATTTATGATTATTCACTTTTCTGTTATTAAACAAATGCATGGATACATCAACTTAAGGGAACTAGATATGAGTTGATATTATTTTAAAATAAAATAAGAAGACATGAGTGACTCACTCATGTAAAAACTAAAGCCCTTTATAAAGTAAACATAATTCAATATACAGAGGTCAAGTATTTGGCAATCAACAGGCTTTGCCTATCATGCAGCCTGCATCTCAGCATGCAAACTAATTAACCACTGAGAGGAACTTCTTAATGTATCAGGAAAATATTTATGGCATCATCCACTAAAGTAACTAAAATATAAATTGTTTAGGCAAGGCTTTAAAAAATAGAAACCAAGAACCATGGGAAAACTAAGCATAAAGCAACCTTGAGATGTTTGTTTTTGCACATTGAATTTTCCTGAAAAATTATTTAGGTATTAGTTTACCATAGGAGAGCTAATTATGAATTGCTATATTATCAGAAGCTTCTGCACTTCAGCTTTAAGAAGGATGTCATTCAAAAAGATATATTAGCCGGGCGTGGTGGCGCACGCCTTTAATCTCAGCACTCGGGAGGCAGAGGTAGGAGGATTGCCATGAGTTTGAGGCCACCCTGAGACTACAAAGTGATTTCCAGGTCAGCCTGAGCTAGAGTGAGACCCTACCTCTATAAAGAAAAAAAAACGAAAAGATATATTAAACAAATGCTTCAATATTAAAAATAAAGGAGGATCTGTCACATGGGCAAATGTGTGCTGTCCTTGGCAGCAACACAAGGAATTTGATGGCTTTTTAATATATAAAATCTATAAATTTACATTACAGACAGCTTCATTAAGATGTATTTAGTTCTTTGGCTAGCAAAGTGAATACAATGCTAACCATGCTACGGTAGGGGTGAGACCTCAACAGTTCATTAGAGCAGATTGTTAAATTTTCAAGAATTCTGTAAGCTGCTTGGTGCTATATTGCCAGCTTGAAATCACCTAACACTACAAAATCAGGTTTATCTGGTTTATTTTTCTCAGAGCATCTGCTGCTCAGCTTTTACTAGCCCACACTGGTTTTGACTGAAAGCAACTCAAAACCCAGGAACTGAAGCCAGTGTCACCATGTATGGTGGTTAATCTTTCTTGTCAACCTGACAGAATTTGGAATCACCTACCTCAAACTTACACAACAGGGCATGTCTGTGACTATTTCTACAGAGGCTCATCTGATCCAGGGAAGACCCACCCTGAATGTAGGTAACACCATCCCCTGAACTGGGGTTCTCGATTTAATAAAAAGAGAAAAGAAGAGAAAGCAAGGTAAGCATTAGCATTTATCATTATCTGTTTCCTGACTGTACGTGCAGCGTGGCCAGCTACCTGACGTTTTTGCTGCCATGCTTTCCCCATCATGATGTCCTGTATCCTTGAACTATGAGCCAAAGTAAACTTTTCTTTTCTTACATATTTTGTCACACCAAGATAAAGTGACTATTGCACCTTCCAAGTCATATGCTATATGGGGGACTTTTTATGTGCCACAGATATAGTACTTTTACATATTTGTAATTTTTCCTGCAGATGGTTATAATTTTCCCATCCTAACTGAAGTGGCATGTTAGAACAATTTGCCAAAGCATGAAAGTAAATTATCTTGAGGAAAGGATATTTTTTTCTACTTCACATAATTGACAACATGTGGGCTAACAGGAACTTGAAGAGGTAGACTTGAGTCAGTGCTAAAGATCAAATGTTTGTGTCCCTCCATTCATAAATTGAAACTTAATCCTTAGATACTATGAAAAGGTGGGAGTCTTTGTGAATTAATTAGGTCATGGAATGGAGTCTTCATGATTGGGTAGTTCCCTTATTAAAGAGACCCAGAAAAGAGCTCTTGCTCTGGCTGTCATAGGAGAACACAGTGGAAGGATGGCCAGTTATGAACCAGGCAGTGGGCCTCCAGAGACCCTAAACTTCCCATCCTCCAGAGCTAAGACAATTCTGTGGTTTGTATGCAACCCAGGTTATAATGTTCTATAGTCAAAGTCTATGCTAACTTATAGTCAGAATAACTAGTATTTAATCATAGTGGAAATGGGAAAGGAGCTCAATGAGTTCAGTGACTACCTTCATTTGTACATATGTACATAGTCTTCATCATACTATTTGGCTAGGTCTTAACACTGGATAGATTTTTACAGGGGAAATATTAGGATAGAAATGCCATGAGAAGAGTGAAACCAGAGTAAACATTGGTAGCTAAAACAATTCTTTAAAAGGCCTATTGGGTTATCTCTTCCATAAAGAAAAAGCATTTCTAGGGCTAGAGAGATGACTTAGCAGTTAAGGTGTTTGCCTGAGAAGCCTAAGGACCCAAGTTCTATTCCCCAGGACCCATGTAAGCCAGATGCACAAGGTGGCACATCTATCTGGAGTTCATTTGCAGTGGCTGGAAGACCTGGTGTGCCATTCTCTCTCTCTCTCTCTTTCTATCTCTCTCTCCTTATAAATAAATAAATAAAATAATGTTTTAAAAAAGAAAAAAGCACTTCTCAAAAGAAGGCTTGAGGTCAAATCATGAGAGTTCAGGATTCCAAATTAAGAAATTTAATTTTGGGGACTGGATGGATGGCTTAGCAGTTAAGGTATTTGCCTGCAAAGCCAAAGGACCCAGATTAGATTCCCCAGGACCCACTTCAGCCAGATACACAAGGGGGTGCACGCGTCTGGAGTTTGTTTGCAGTGGCTAGAGGCCCTGGCGCACCCATTCTCTCTCTCTCTCCCCCTCTTTCTCTGAAAAATAAATAAATAAAATAAAGCTCTTCAGTGCTGGCCAGATGTGGTGGCACATGCCTTTATTCCCAGTACTCAGGAGGCAGATGTAGGAGGATCACCGTGAGTTCAAGGCCACCATGAGACTACATAGTGAATTACAGGTCAGCCTGGGCTAGGGCAAGACCCTACCTGGAAAAACCAAAGAAAACTAAAATTAATTTTGGAAGTGCATTTGAACTTTTAAAGCTTGATTTTTGGCCAAAAGCATGCTATGCTAAACATGAAATGGAGACCCAGGAAATACTCACAGAAGTAGAGTTCATACCTTTTATATGCAAGTCTGTATAAGCTTCAGAGCTCATTACAGCACCCAATATATTTTAACAACTGTATAGAAATGAGAAGCTGGGGGAAAGGGAATCAAAGTTTTAAAAAGAAGGAAAAAAATAAATAAATATAAAAATGGGAGCTGAATTTATATCACTGTCCTTGATCTTCATATCACAAACATACTTGTTAAAATACTTTTATTAAATGCCAACTGAGGCAACATCCAAATTCTTTCTTGAATCATTGTACAAAATATCACTTATACTGTTTCATATGGTATGGTTTCTTGACAAACTAGTATGTTAAAAAACAAAATTAATGATAATCAAAAGATAATTTGCATAGAAAACTCATTATACTATCTTTTAAAATGTTCATTTATTTGAAAAGAGAGAAAAAGAAAGATGGAGAGAGTGAGAGAGACAGAATGAACATACCAGTGCTTATTGCCACTGCAAAGGAAATCCAGACACATGTGTCACTTTGTGCATTTGGCTTTATGTGGGTACTGAGGAACAGATATCAGGCCTTCAGGCTTTGCAAGTTAGCACCTTTATGCACTGAGACATCTCTCCAGGCCTTATTATCCTATCTTTTTTCCACTTTTTTTCAAATTTATAGATATTACATACATACATACATACATACATATATATTACATACATTTTAGTCTTACATCCACTCAACCTCCATTCTCCATGTGCCTGAGGTCTTTAACAGAAGGCTAAAACAAGGGAGAATTGATGGATGTGGTTCCCATTCCTTCCCAGAGTCTTGAATCCAATGCAGCAAGTGGTACTAAGCAAAAGGAAGAATTGAAGAAGTAATGCAGCAGGGGAGGGGAATTCTAGTGCAAAGCCTTGTTTGGCTTCAGTCTTAGGTTTGCCTCTTCCTGAGTAGAAAGGGTACTACAATGAAACTGCTCCTTTTTGGGAATCATGGCAAAAAAAAAAAAAAAAAAAAAAAAAACTGTTTAAGGGTGGTAGAAAGTGAGGGAGGGAAGATGTAGTGGTAGAAGATCAAGGGTAACTGGTTTGGAATACTGCCAAATACAACCAAAAGAATTAGATGATCTAGATAAAGAATATTAACCATAAAGTCCCTATTTATAAGTTCAGCAAGAGGATAGGAGAGGTGGCGGAGATGGCAGGGAAAGTGTTGCAGTAAATGACATCAGTTGCTATCTTAATTACCATGAGTCCAGTGAGGTAACCTCATAAATCCCATATCAAATCAATTCTAGTATGTATCCCTGACTCCTGAGGAATTCCTCCTCTGGCTCATCTTCTGCAGACTCTCCCTATTAATGCCAATTCCTAGTGACGCTTCCATGCTCACACCCAGGTGCTGATCCTCCTCCACTTTCCATGCTTAGTGATACAGCTCTAAGTGCCCCTATGCCAGACACAGAGGTCATTGAGTGTGCTGATATACTACAGCAGATTGTGCTAGTCATTTTAATAATCACTCCCAAACCTGAAAACACAACAGAAATTATATTTTTTCTTTTACAAAATCCCATGAAGCCTGGCCAGTTTTTTTTAATGTTTGTTCTTTAACCTGTGACTATCACCTAGGCTCTTTCTAATATTTTACCACTATCTTGGAATTATGGACTTCCTACCACATGAATGTGTGGTGAAAGAAAAATCCTTAAGAGCCTAATTTGGGAACAACCTAGATGAGTTGTTTGCCACACTCAATATTCAATGGATTGCATATTTTAAATTTTATACCTCTAAAGATATAGATATACCTAGAAAATCTAGAGCTGCCAATAAAACGTACATTTTCTTACGTTTAGATGCTCTGCCATGCTTCATATTAAGCACATTGAAGTATACTCAGATGCCATATAGAATATAACTTAAGTTTCCAACTATTTTATTGGTTTAAAAACATGCATTCATCCCCAAAGAACAACTCTCTAGATTATCACAAAATCAATTTCACATAGCTTGGTGGATTTTCCTATTCAGAGGCTCTCAAAATGTAAATATGTTAAAATACTTCATACTTAAATGGTAATGCCTGCTCAAGTCATTACACTCTCTTGAGAAACCAAAGAAGTTCGAAAAAGGATTGGCAAAAGGGCAATCTCATGTTGACACCTGAAGCCGCCCAAGCAAAGTGGGGCCCCAACCTTAACGGCCCTATGCCCTCTCCAAGGAGTTGCTTTTTATCAGCAAATGTTATTTGCCATAAATGGGCTGTAAAATTGACAACTAGACACATCAAAAATAAATAGTGTGTTAGAAGAGCTTCAGCACATTAAACCCTTCCTACAAAAAGTTAGGCAGCAGCATTCCATGCTGCTTATCCATCATGGCATCTTCAAAGAGGCTAAATGTGCTAAAATGCAGATTTGCCATATTACCCAGGTGGGTATCCAACTGGAAACACTATCCAGCCATCTGTGAAAGGATAAACAATTCTTCTAAAGGACTTTCTCTCAAAGTACCTCCTGACCCTGAGCAGAAAACAGACTAGACTCTGTCCAGCCAGTAAGTGCCCACTTTCACTGCTCATTTTTGTATTCCATTAATTCCTTGACTTTGGGGTCAGTGTGAATCATTTGAAATGGTTAAGATTATGGCAGCCCAAAGAACTCTTGTTAGTAGATTTACTATTGTGTTATATAACAGTCAAAATAAAAGAACATTCATAGCAATGTAGGTTTCCCAAAGCCTCTCACCTTTGGTTGACCTGGTAGCTAATAAACTCAATATCAATTGGGTCTTTGGAGGGAGAATAGAGACTGCTTCATTCATGACACTAATAACACTGATTATTCATATAATAAACATTATGATACAAGCTTTATCAAGAAATATAAAACTAACATAATCCCTTTGTTTGAATGCCTGTGGCTTATGAACCATGAAGAACAAATAGAATTATTTAACATTCCTTTCCTTGAATCCCTGCACATTATAACTCTGTTTTTTGTTTCTGGTTTTTTGACGTACGGTCTCATCCTAGCCCAGGCTGACCTGGAATTCACGATGTATTCTCAGGGTGGCCTTGAACTCACAGTGATCCTCCTACCTCTGCCTCCCGAGTGCTGGGATTAAAGGCATGCACCACCATGCCTGGCATAACTATTTTTTTTTAATCTGATTCTATAAAGTTGTCAAATAGAGCCAGTTCTAAAATTCTGTGAAAACTATTTAAAATCCATGGCTCATTCTGAAATCAACTGGAAATCAACAAATCACAAACCTATTTTGGAATTTGGAATTAGGCCAAGCCTTTAAAATAGTCTATACAAAACAGTCCAGGCTAATAGAGAAGGAACCCAACAATTAGGCTGAACCCAAAATGAAGAGACCAGCTGCTTAACACCTGGGATTTAATGAAAACTGAGACCAAATGGTAAAAATAACTATAGGAGTGGTTGAAGTCTATAGTAATAAACCATGTCAAGATGACTATTTATAGAAAAAGAAAGGACCCTGAAAGAAGGAAAGAATTAAAATTTCCTAAGCTAATTGATTCTAATTCTAAAGACTCAAACTTAAGTTACAGAGGATCTTAGCACCAATATTTAACTTGAATTTAATAAAGTGGAAAGGGGAGCAAAAATTCAAAGTCTTATGAGTATGTAGAGAGAAATTGACAATTAAATATCTCTTTTTTGTTCTTTATTTCTAGTCTTGGGGGATCAAACCCAGGGCCTTGTACATGCTAAGTAAGTTCTCTATTACTGAGCTTTATCCCAAGTGCAAAAATTAAAACACTGAAATGATCTTATTGCTGTTTGCATATTAACAACTGCACAAGGAAATTTGCTGTGACATTGAACCAGGTACTCCATCTCTATGTACTCTGATTTCTTCTCTAAATTGAGGGTTTGGACATAGATCATGTCTAAAATCTGTTGCAACTCCAGCATATATTTCATTAAAACACATTTGAAAACTGAGCATGAATAAACTAGGCTGTGTTATCCTGAACAATAAGAGTGACACTGGAGAGGTCTATATTTTTAATCATCGGATTAGCCTATAGAACGTAAATTCAAACTTCTCTCCTAACTTCCTTATTCAGTCATTACTGCTTGTGTCTAGTGGAAAATCTGCTGCCTTCATGGCATTGGGCTAAGTCCCAAGTAATGTACTCTGCTTTTTTATGACGCAGATTCATAGTAGTGCAGCCACATCACATGATTTACCCTCTCTTTATCACTATATTCACTGTTTAAGGAACAGAGTTTATTAACTTTTTTCTGTCCATCAGAATTTGGCCTGAAACAAAGGAAGTGTGTCCTTAGAGCCTTGCACCCAGTGCTTTATTAGCATTCTTTCCTCAGCACCTTCTTTCCAGTTTCACCCAGTCCTACATATAGGAATGTTCCCATGGCAACAGCTCCCCCCACATGATGCATGCTTCCCTGGGAGGAAGAGGCAAGCTCTTCAAAGGCAAACAGCTAATCACAATGCCTGACACAGAGTAGGAGCTTAACAAATAGTAGGTGAATGACTCCAAGATTTTTAAACCTAACAAAACTCACCTTATCACATGCCTGCAGCATTCTGCTGATTTATCCAATAAATAGCCTCACTCCCAAGAGCCACTGGATGCTCATGGGACATTGCATCTGAGAAGGAACTAAGGCCAAATGCCTTAAAACAAAATTCCAGGACTTAGAATGAAGACAGAAGAGTAACTCGGAATTTTCCAGTGTGCACATATGTAGTCTTATCTTTCAATACCTTATCTTAAAACACTATAATATGATGCCACAAATATTTCACTTAAAGTTTCTAGTATGGACAATTTTAAGACTTAAAGGACATTGAAAAGGAGATAGGAAAGGGACCAGGAGAGTCAAGCATTCCTATTTCTAAATTCTGCTAAATTGCACATAAACTTCTTAGTACGTTAAATAGTGTCTCCCAAGCTGATAAATGTTCTTTTTACAAATAAGAAAACTAAGGTTTTCAATAGTTGGATTGCTTATACATGTCTACTTAGCTGGAAAACTATCAGGACTGAAATTGAAGTTCAGCCTTTTGTTTTGTTTTGTTTGTTTTTTGAGGCAGGGTCTCACTTTAGCTCAGGCTGACCTGGAATTCACTAGGTAGTCTCAGGGTGGCTTAAAACTCACAATCCTCCTACCTCTGCCTCCCAAGTGCTGGGATTAAAGTGTGTGCCACCACACCCAGGTTCAGCTTTTTTAAATGATTTATCTCCTTAAAAATATTTCCATTTATATTTGGCTCAGGTATTACATACAACCAAAAGAACCATAGTAGCTCCATATTCCCACATGAAGTATCAGTTTCTATTCCCACTTGTGAGGTGTTTGGTATCTATTCCACTAGACCTTGTATGCTGCCCCTTAAAGGCCCAGCTCAAAACTCTTAAGACTTATCTGACATAAATTTCACCATAATTAATAATGGTATGCCACTGTTGACATTGAATTGGGTCATTTACAACAGATACTGAAGTTCTAAACCATGGTACCTATGAATGGAATCACATTTGAAAATAGGATCTTTGCATATGATCAAGTTAAAAATAGGCCATTAGAGACTCCTAATCCCATACAACTGATGTCTTTGTAAAGAAAAGGACATTTGAATGAGACAAAGGTGTACACAGAATCCCAAGTCAAGATGAAAGTATAGATTTTGGAATGATACTTCTACAATCCAAGGAACCACAAACAGAAACCTAAGTGAGAAGCAGGAAACATATTTCCCCTCATAAACCTCAGAACCTTGCTGACACCTAGATCTCGGACTTCTAAGTTCCAGAACTGTAAAATAATAATTTTCTGTTTGATTCACTCAGTTTTTGGTATTGTATTATAGGAAACTAAGACAGATTTTATTCAATAAACAGTAATAATACACAGAAAAAAATTTTAAAACAGCTGAAAATTACTTTAAAATTATTTACAAAAATCAATTAAAATTTAGAAGCTGAAAGTAATTCAATATTTGATCAACATTTATTTATGTTATTCCCATCATTATAATATTCAAAAATGAGGGCATCAGATATAAAAGAGCATTTTTATTATATGAATGGCTCATAATATCAAAGGCTATAGTCTGACAAGTAATTCTAATGCCTCCTACAACTGTATTTTCTAAGATTCATGCATGTGATTTTTAAAAAAAACATATTTCTAATTCACAGAGGAAATTTTCAGAAACTAAAAGATATTTAGCTAATGAAACTCAGTCATAAACCAGCTCTGTGCAGGCAAAATGTGATACTGATGATCCAGGGAGTGAACAGACAAGCAAGAACCATGATTACTTTGTCCAGAACCTTTAGGAGTCGCTTTCAATGACCTGATGCAGGCCATTCTTTCAAGCATCGAACTAGTTTGTTTCAAAACATCAAAGGAATAGCATTCCAGTAACATTTTTTTAAAAACTGCACTTTAGTCAAGCTAATTGTTTGCTGACAAATACTGACATTCATTTGAAAATTCACCAGAGTTGATAGAGCCACACTTTCAAAGTAAATCCATGAAAATAATAAGAAATTATGATAATAGGTCACAAGTTCCTATAGAACATATATTCTGTGTTTTGTTTTCCTGTTTCTCATTGGCCACCAGCCAGAGTATTTCTTCTCATACCTGCCTATTGAAATGTATTATTCAAGAAACTACTTAAAAATTTACTAAACAACTATTAATTTTTCATCTGTTCAACAAATAGTTCTTTAGCTTCTGGTGTAGGCCAGATGTTGCATACAGTGTTAAACAGAACAGGTGTAATTTCTGTCCTCATAAAAATGCCCTGGAGCTCATATGTAAGCTTGATTGGTGCTAAGAGAGTACTTTATAATGAAATATTCCCATATATGTTTACAGTGTCTGATAATGGCCAGACCTACAGAAGATCTCTCAAATCACAGTGCAATATATAAAACAGGTGTAAAAGTCAATAGTGATCTAATAATTAGAGCTGAGTAAAGTAAGGAAAACTGTTGTCTGTGTCAGGCACCCATTGCATGTGACAATGTCTGTGCCATTGCCTAGAGCCCCTGTAAATTTTCCCAGTACCCAGCCTTCATCCAAGACTACAGCAGCTGTGTTTCAGTGACTGTGCTCTCAGGTGTGTCACAGCATGCATAATCATTTAAAATTTAACACTGATTGATACTGCTATAATTGAAGCGCTCCTTTTCTCTCCACCATGTTAAACAAAATATACCTCTCAAAAGTTAATAAAATAACCTTTCATGAATGAAGCACATCACTGAAAGCTTTAGAAATATGAACTGGATATATATCGTAAGGACACAAACACACTTAAATTGGATATTATCATGCCTGTTGTCATCCAAGTCCTTCTCAATCATTTCATACATAACTAACCCAATTTTCTTAGTACCAGATCTCTTGCCAACCTATTTCCTGTTTAGGAGATCATCAAAATATTTTTCTCAACAAAGACAATTTCTTCCTAAATACTTTTATTACTAATTGATAATATATTTTTTCCACCCACAAGACTATTAATCAAGTTCTTTGGAAAAACAAAAAGGATATAGTCATGTTGAGAAGACTTAAATGACTTGGAAACATTTGGTTGTGTTTTAAAGGACTAGAAAGTGTCCTCAGGATCATTCCAACAATGTCAGGAAGGATATACTGCCTGAGTAGAGAAGATCACTCAAGAAAGCATGGAGCAAGCAAGGATCAGACCTTGGACCACGGGCTTTAAGTGATATTCCCAAGCATCTTCTGAGTAGAATTCCAAGTCAGGAATTCTCAACAAAAGGCCTTGTTAGAGAAAGACAGTGAAGAAGGAGAGAGAGAGAAAGAGAAAGGAAGGAGGAAGAAAGTGTAGGTTGCATGGAGGTCTTAGGGATTTCAAAAGTTTTTGCTCTTCATGCCTAATCTATTTCAAGCTATCAGCTCTGTTGTGTGGTAGATTGTCCCCAATTCAAATAGTCTCTCCTAAAGAACAAAAGGAGGCTCTGATTCAGGAAGTCAAGTCTAGGAGACCTAAAACTTAAAGGTCACACAATCACTCCCCAAGGTTATGTTAATTATAAACTGAAACATTCCTGGGGAGGTGCAGGAAGGAAGTTCCAGAGAGTCAGGAAATTAATTTATCTGAGAAATGGTTGCAAGACGCTGCCCTAAGGCTATATAAAAGCAAAACAACTGCTTGCAGAGGAGACTCTAATAGAGCTGGCCAAAAATGATGCATTGTGCCCCAGAGATACAGCTTCTGTGAGTCCTCACCTATGCTGAGGTGGGCTTCTCAGTGAGGCAGTGGCCTTTGAGTCATTATTGCTCCTGTACGTAACCCCTCACCCTGCTGTATAATTAACCGCAATAAACTCATTGGTTCATCAAAACTGGTGTTGGTATAATCATCCTTTGGTCCATGCCAGATATGAGGAGAAGACATATGCTTGTGTCTCCCCAGGGGAAAATATTTCCAACAACTAACTTTAAGTCTGATGTGGTTCTACATACTTATAGTTGCAGCACTTGGAAAGCTGAATGAAATAGAATGAGTTTGAGGCCAGCCAGGTCTATGTAACAATACCCTGTCTCAAAACACACACATTAGCTCTAAAAATTTGTACTGATTCAACATTACTGTTTGTGGCAGGTATGCTGCTGAGAATTGGTAATATGATATAAATAACAGCTCTAGTGCAATTTTCTCTCCAGGGTATCAATAGAGACACAGAACCTATACCTATAGGTGTATTACAATATTGATCACAGGCTGGAGAGATGGCTCTGCAGTAAAGGGGCTTGGCTGCAAAGCCTAAGGACCTGGGATTGATTTCCTAGTACTCACATGAAGCCAAATGCACAATGTGGTGCATGCATCTGGAATTTGTTCCTTGCAATGGCTAGAGGCCCTAATGTGCCCTTTCTCTCTCTCTCTCTCTCTCCCTCCCTGTCTCTGTGTGTGTGTTGGGGGAGGGGAGAGATTTTATATAGATGACACTGAGTTCTAAATTGTGCAGTTTGTTTGCTGTTGTATCTTTACACTTTCCTCTTTTTTTTTTTTTTTTTTTTTTGGTTTTTCTAGGTAGGTTCTCACTCTAGCCCAGGCTGACCTGGAATTCACTATGGAGTCTAAAGGTGGCCTCAAACTCACAATAATCCTCCTACCTCTGCCTCCAGAGTGCTGGGATTAAAGGCGTGCACCACCACACCCAACTACATTTTCCTCTTATTTATTCTTTCAAAACATGAGCTTGACAGTGTAACAATTGCAGAAAGAGAAGTCAAAACTGGAATAATTTATAGAGTTTACAGTTCTGATATCAAGTAGCTTACAGAGATCTTTCAAGATGGGGTACTGGTTGAGATTTAGCAAAGTTTGTGACATTGTAGTGAAGGATTGACTGGCTCAGCAAAGCAAGGCTCTTGAAGCTACTGAAAGATAATTAAAGATTTTGCTAAATTGCTAACAGCCTATGTACCGCTTCTGTAACTTGGCTTGCTTGCTCCAACTACTTGACTATAGGACTGCCATTTTGTAACATCTGCCATTGTAGTATTAGATTGGCCCTAACTGGGAACCTGACCTATTAAATTAGGAACTTGTGCAAAATATGCTTGCAAAGCAAACTGTGCCCCACCACCCAGTTCCTGAGTCGAACCCGAGTTCCCGGAATAGAGTTCTCCGCCCAGTCTGTGGTTTAAAACGCAGCCACAGCGGGGTCCAACCAATCAGGACCCAGTCCCCCTGGAAAGTCCCGAACACCTCACCCCCCTCCCTAAAGTTGTGGTTTTTCCCTTTATAAACCCCTTGCTATGGGCATTCGGGGCTCTTCACCCCTCCTGCGTGAGGACTCTGTGTCGAGCCCCAGTGCACCGGTCCCCTCAATAAACACCTCTTGCTGCTTTGCATGGAGATCCTGTGTCAGTCCTTGGGGTCTCGCTCGATCTCCGAGGTTTGGAATCCCTCCCTGAGGAGGGGTCCCAACAGCTACTCTTACTATATAAATAGCATAAGAAGCAAGAATTTTCCCAGGTGAGCAGACTGCTATCTGTAATTAATTGATCTGTAGGAAATCCCTGAAGCAAAAAGCAATAATTTTGTTGGGTTGCACTATTTTTTCCCTAGACAGTTTTCTTAGAACAAACAAAATGTCATGTTGACTAGGGTTCTCTATATTCTAATTTTCATAGATGGTCTTAGCTATCATTCTCAACTTTGTAAAATATTAAGTCTTCCAAAACATTCAAAGCATAGGTGCCAACCAGAATGAAATTTAGTTACTATATATAGAGTTCCCAGAACCTCCTCATAAAAGAGCAGAAATTCCTCAATAAAATCCTGAGTAATCATGTCTATATCTATACCACATCTGACTATGAAGGGGGATAGGGTTTTTTGGAGCAAAATAATTAACAGAAATTGTGAGTGCTTTGGAAGACACTGTCAATGAAGAACACCAAAGGAATTAAGGCCTGGTAGATTTAACAGGCTGCAAGTTAACTACAGAAAATCATGTAAGAAACTACATATTTTTAACATCACCTGAGCCCCAAAGTTCTCCCATATTCTTCTTAGTAATGATTGTTTCCTTAGTAAGGTTTACTTCTAATTTTCAATGAAGGAAACTTAAAACATCTTCCACTTTCCTCAGATCTTCAAATACACTATCCACTTCTGCTCTTAACCGACCTTGGTTACTACTTCCAGGATGGAAACAGTATTGAGCAGACTTGGGTTTAAGACTGTTTACTGCTATGTATTTTCTTCTGTCATGTAGAATTGGAGGAGAACATATCCATCCTCCTGTATATGAACTCTTTTTATATATTGTTTAAACTTTTTATTAACAACTTCTGTAAGTATAGTCAATAAACCATGATAATTCCCTCTTACCACCCCATTTTCCCCTCCCAAATATACCATCCACTGAATCCCTTCCTTCCAATTAGTCTCTCTTCTATTTTGATATTGTTGGGACCCCTCCTCAGGGAGGGATTCCAAACCTCGGAGATCGAGCGAGACCCCAAGGACTGACACAGACGCTTCTCCATGCAAAGCAGCAAGAGGTGTTTTTTGAGGGGACCGGTGCACGGGGGCTCGACACAGAGTCCTCACGCAGGAGGGGTGAAGAGCCCCGAATGCCCATAGCAAGGGGTTTATAAAGGGAAAAACCACAACTTTAGGGAGGGGGGTGAGGTGTTCGGGACTTTCCAGGGGGACTGGGTCCTGATTGGTTGGACCCCGCTGTGGCTGCGTTTTAAACCACAGACTGGGCGGAGAACTCTATTCCGGGAACTCGGGTTCGACTCAGGAACTGGGTGGTGGGGCACAGTTTGCTTTGCAAGCATATTTTGCACAAGTTCCTAATTTAATAGGTCAGGTTCCCAGTTAGGGCCAATCTAATACTAAAATGGCAGATGTTACAAAATGGCAGTCCTATAGTCAAGTAGTTGGAGCAAGCAAGCCAAGTTACAGAAGCGGTACATAGGCTGTTAGCAATTTAGCAAAATCTTTAATTATCTTTCAGATATCATCATTTTTTTTCCTCCTATTATGAAGGTCTTGTGTAGGTAGTGTCAGGTACTGTGAGGTCATTAATATCAAAGCCACTTTGTGTATGGAAGACAGTATTATAAATAGCCCTACCCTTCCTTTGGCTTCCTTTGGGCACACCAGGGCCTCTTGATACTTCAAATGAACTCCAGATGCATGTTCCATGTGTCACTTTATGCATCTGATTTTACATGGGTATTGGGGAATCAAATCCAGGCCACAGGTTTTGCAAGAAAGTGTCTTTAACTACTGAGAAATCTCCCACTATGACCTAATATTTCTCTCTCTTCCTTCTTGATTAGATCATTCTACCTTATGCTTTTCTGTCTTCTGATTTTCTGGCTTATTAGATAGTTCTTTCAAATTCTTCATCTACTTAGTACCATTCTTAACTACTTATGCTCCTCTTGGTACTATCTAAAAGTATCTTTTCTTCTTGTTCTTTAGGCCTTTTGTTAATAATGTTTCCAGTAGACATTTCCTTAATGGGAAAATGGGACTCTCAATTTTATGTCACCTGGTGTGTGTAAAAATTTCGTCTGAATTGAAACATTCCCTCCTGGGGAATGGAAGACTCAGACTCATGAAACTCAGGAGAGAAATAACTTCTTGAAAGCTAAAACTTACAAGAATCACACTGTGGTACAAAAGAAGATAAAAGTTGAACTGACTCACTGAGTTACTGTAAGAGTTAATTACTGAGGAACTAAAACTTATCTTTGTCAGCAGACAGAAAAATCACAAAGATGGAACTGTCCAGAAAGGGCCGAAAAAGATGATAAGAAGGAAAGACAGTTTAGGCTAAAACAAAGGAAAATGGAGTTCATTGTTAGGGTGGCCTGACTACAGAAATGATTGATATGCAAATCATCACATCTTTTTGCTCACTTACCCACCCCCCCCCCCCGCAGCTATGAAAACTAAAAAATAGAAATAAAATCTCTTCTCAGGGCTAACGCTTCTTTGGAGGGTTAACTTAAGCTTTTTGGCCGCCTTGGTAATAAACTCCTCTACTCATTCTGACTTTGGAGTGATCTTTCCAGAGAATTTCTATAACATCTTGACCCTTCCCAAAAGTTATAGATGCAGTAAACAACTGATGAGCCGGTGGAGGCCTCTATCCTCAACCCAGATGTGTTCAAGTTGAGCTGTAAGCTCCATGACACAGCTTCCATGAGATTGTAAGATCAAAAATTAAAAGCCTTATTATCATGCTAACATGCCTTTTTAGCTTTTGTAACTTGCTTGCTTGCCTCAGATTGACTAAAGAACAGGCATTTTGTAATAACCCCCAGCTGGCCCTTGCCCTAGAAAAACTAACTGACTTGCGGTTATTCTTGAACATTGCTCCCAACACCCTCCCAACACCCTGCCTCCGTTTCCTGGAACCGAGGAAGCCACTCAGCGTCCTGTGGTCACCCCTAGCCCAGCCAAGCAACACCGGGTGGACTCCACCAATCAGAATCCATTCTATATGGAAAGTCCCTAGAGCAAGACCCCCTCCCTAGTTTGGTGGTTGGACTCTACCAATCAGAATCCATTCTATATGGAAAGCCCCTAGACCCAAACCCCCTCCCTAACTTTGTGGTTTTTCCCTATATAAACTCTAAAAAATTGGGGCTGGGGGCTCTTCACCCCTCCTGCGTGAGGACTTCGTGTCGAGCCCCGGTGCACCGGTTTTCTCAATAAACCTCTTGCTGCTATTGCATCGAGAAGCGTCTGTGTCAGTCTTTGGGGTCTCGCCCGATTCCTGAGGCTTGGAGTCCCTCCGTGAGGAGGGGTCCCAACATTTGGGGGCTCGCCCGGGATTTGAGGCAGACCCCAGACCCACATTCATCTTCTCGGAGGTAAGAAGGCGCCATACATGTCTATAGACTCAGTCGTATATGTCTATATGTCTGTCACTGTGTCTAGTTATATCTGTCTGAAAATTTTTCTGATTGTCTGTTCATTTCTGGATTCTGAAAAGACACTTTGAGTGTGTTTTGGTGCCGTGAGGGCCATACACGGTGGACAGCAGACGTGCATTTGGTTGCCACAACCTGCAACCCTGGGGGACGCCTCAGGGACTCAGGAAGGCCAAGGACGCTTGGTGGCTTCCTATCTGGTGGACTCTGACCGGGTCCACATCTGGTCGAAAGTGTCATCCGGTTCCAGGCCTAACCCATCAGAATCAGTTTTATTTTTGTGGCAGACAAGATTTGGTCGCTTTTTCCTGACCTTGGTTTGTATACTGTTCATTGTCTTTTTATTCTTCTATCATTTTTCTGCATATAACAAAATGGGACAAACTGTTTCTACTCCCTTGGATCTGACTTTGACTCACTGGACTGACGTTAAGGAAAGAGCACATAATTTATCAGTTGAAATAAGAAAAGGAAAGTGGCAAACCTTTTGTGCTGCAGAGTGGCCTTCCTTTAACGTAGGATGGCCACCAGAGGGCACCTTTGACTTAACAATTATTCAGGCAGTAAGGCATATTGTTTTGCAGGAACGCGGAGGACATCCAGACCAGATCCCTTATATTGTCACCTGGCAGGACTTGATCCAAGACCCTCCGGCCTGGATCAAGCCCTGGATTCCCCCACAACCCGCTAATAAGGGCCCCCCTGGGCCCTCTAAGGTTCTTTTTGCAGAAACGGAAAAGAAAAAAGAAACAACATCACGGATCTACCCGGAGACCCAACCCGACCTTCTCCTCCTGGACCTACCTCCACCCTATCCGCCCGTTCAGCAGCCCTCTGCACCCCCAGCCCCCCCAGATTTGGGTCAGCAGGGGGGGCCCGCTACGGGAACCAGAAGTAGGAGGGCCCTTTCTCCCGACACTGCCACTGCCCTCCCACTCAGAGCCCTGGGACCACCTCCAATTCCAGGGCCAGAGGATGACCCTGATCGTCCACCCCTACAGCCCCTTCAGTACTGGCCTTTCTCCTCTGCAGACTTGTATAATTGGAAGGCCAATCACCCCCCTTTCTCTGAGGATCCATCTAAACTAACTGCTCTAATGGAATCCCTAGTTTTCTCTCACCAGCCGACTTGGGATGATTGCCAACAGTTGCTGCAGACTCTTTTCACAACCGAGGAACGGGAACGCATTCTCCTTGAGGCTAGAAAAAATGTCCCTGGGGATGATGGACGACATACACAACTCCAGAATGTCATAGATGCTGGGTTTCCCTTGACAAGGCCCGGATGGGACTTCAATACCGCTGACAGTAGGGAGCATCTCCGTGTCTATCGCCAGGCTCTGGTGGCTGGTCTCCGAGGGGCTGCCAGACGCCCCACCAATCTGGCCAAGGTAAGAGAGGTTCTACAGGGACCCAAGGAGCTCCCCTCAACGTTCCTCGAACGCCTCATGGAGGCATATCGTAGATATACGCCATTCGACCCAATGGCAGAGGAACAGAGGGCATCAGTATTAATGAGTTTTGTGGATCAGTCTGCAACAGATATCAGGAGAAAATTACAGAGGTTAGATGGTCTAGGGAGCTACACTTTGTCAGACATAGTAAAAGAGGCAGAAAAGATATACAATAAAAGAGAAACTGAGGAAGAAAGAGAACAGAGAAAGGCAAGAGAACAAGAGGAAAGAGAGGTTAGAAGGGATAAGAGACATGAAAAGAATATAACTAAGATTCTGGCCACCCTAGTTAAGGATAACAAAGAAGTTACTAGACAGAGGACAGCCAGACAGGGACCATTCCCGGGCAACAGGGCGCCTCTAGAAAAAGACCAGTGCGCCTATTGTAAGGAAAAAGGGCATTGGGCCAAAGATTGCCCCAAAAGAAAGCCAAGACAGATACTCAACCTGGAGGAAGAAGACTAGGGGAGACGGGGCTCGGACCCCCTCCCCGAGCCCAGGGTAACTCTCAAGGTGGAGGGGAAACCCATTACCTTCCTAGTCGATACAGGCGCCCAACATTCAGTACTCCTGAAACCAGAAGGACCCATTTCTGGTAAAAAGTCCTGGGTCCTTGGGGCCACAGGGGGCCAACAATTTTCATGGACTACCCGAAGAACAGTGGACCTGGGCGTGGGCCGGGTATCCCACTCGTTCCTCATCATACCAGGTTGCCCAGCCCCTTTACTAGGACGGGACTTATTGACCAAAATGGGGGCCCAAATTACCTTTACTGATAAAGGCCCACTGATGACCCACCGACATGGAGGCTTCACCCAAATATTAACTATAAAATTAGAAGATGAACACAGGCTATTTGAAAGTCCTCAGATTAACCCAGAATTTGACAAATGGCTGACTAAAGTCCCTGGAGCTTGGGTTGAAACTGCTGGGATGGGACTGGCCTCCCATCAACCCCCGATAGTGATCAACTTAAAAGCTTCCTCCACACCCGTTTCGATACGTCAGTACCCAATGAGTTCTGAAGCCAGGGAAGGAATTAAACCCCACATAAAGAGACTCTTAAAATTGGGGGTTCTAAAACAATGTCACTCTCCTTGGAACACCCCGTTGTTGCCAGTACGGAAGCCTAATACTAATGACTACCGCCCTGTCCAGGACCTAAGGGAAGTCAACAAGAGAATTGAAGATCTCCATCCCACTGTGCCCAACCCCTACAACCTCTTGAGTTCCCTTCCCCCAGATAGAGACTGGTATACTGTTATTGACTTAAAGGATGCTTTTTTCTGTTTGCCACTACATGAGAAAAGTCAGCCTATCTTTGCCTTCGAATGGAGGGATCCAGACTCTGGGATCTCTGGACAACTAACTTGGACCAGACTGCCACAAGGTTTTAAAAACTCACCTACCCTGTTTGATGAGGCCCTCCACCGGGACTTGGCCCCCTTTCGGGCCTCCAACACCCAGGTGACCCTTCTCCAATATGTGGATGATCTCCTTCTGGCCGCTAATGACCAAGCAGAATGCGAGAAGGGTACAGTCGCCCTGCTGGAGGAGCTGGCCCGTCTGGGGTACCGAGCCTCTGCCAAGAAGGCCCAGATCTGCAAAAGGCAAGTGACTTATTTGGGGTACTCGTTAAAAGGGGGACGACGATGGCTGACAGAGGCCCGCAAACAGGTTGTGGAGCAAATCCCGACACCTAAATCTACCAAACAGGTGAGGGAATTTCTGGGCTCCGCTGGCTTCTGCCGGCTGTGGATACCTGGGTTTGCAACTCTGGCTGCCCCCCTCTATCCCTTGACCAAGACTAATGCCCCTTTTCATTGGGGAGAAGAACAACAACAGGCTTTTGATAATATTAAATATGCCCTTCTCAAGGCACCTGCTCTTTCTCTTCCCGACATCACCAAGCCATTCTACTTGTTTGTGCATGAGCAGAAGGGAATAGCTAAAGGAGTCCTTACTCAGAGACTCAGGCCATGGAGAAGGCCAGTAGCCTATCTGTCCAAAAAGTTGGATCCAGTAGCGGCCGGTTGGCCTCCTTGCCTTAAAATCATTGCTGCGGTGGCATTGCTCCTAAAGGATGCTGATAAATTAACTTTGGGACAGACTGTTACCATAATTGCCTCACATGCTCTGGAGAGCATTGTTCGCCAACCGCCCGACAGGTGGCTCTCCAACGCCAGAATCACCCACTACCAGAGTCTCCTCCTAAATTCTGACAGAGTCAGATTTGCAGCCCCCACTCAGCTAAATCCCGCCACCCTTTGGCCGGACCCTGACCCCACGGTGATCCACAATTGTGGGGATGTGCTGGCCGAAGCCACAGGGGTGCGATCCGACTTGACGGACCAGCCACTGCCGGACGCTAAGGTAACCTGGTTCACGGATGGCAGCAGTTACCTCCTTGAAGGTAAGCGGATGGCCGGGGCTGCAATAGTAGATGGAGACAGGGTGATATGGGCCAATAAGTTACCAGAGGGAACCTCGGCTCAAAAGGCAGAACTCATAGCCCTGACTCAAGCTCTAAACATGGCTGAAGGAAAAAAAGCCACTATTTATACTGATAGTCGGTATGCTTTTGCTACAGCTCATGTTCATGGGGCCATTTACCAGCAGAGGGGGCTATTAACCTCTGCAGGAAAGGAAATTAAAAATAAACAAGAAATCTTAGACTTGCTAGATGCCTTACACCGGCCTGCCAAAATAGCCATAGTTCACTGTCCAGGACATCAAAAAGGAAATTCCCTCGTAGCGCGGGGAAACAGGATGGCGGATGAGGAAGCTAAAAAGGCAGCCCAGGGAACTTATTTATTTCCCTTGATTGAAAAAGAAATTAATTCTTCAAAATCTCAGCCTTCAGATTATACAGAACAGGACTTTAAGACCATGGCTAAAATCCAGAAACGCTTCAATCCAGACTCCCAGAGATGGGAAACTGAAGAAGGAAAACAGATTCTGCCCAGGAAACAAGCGGAACAAATTCTACACCAGATACATAGGTTAACTCACTTTGGGACTAAAAAATTAATCGCCACTCTTGCTAGAACCAATTATCATATCATTGGACTAAGAGAAATGGCTGAAAACCTTACTAAACAATGTGCTCCCTGTCAACAAGTAAATGCACAGACGGCTCAAATGGGTTCAGGGCACCGGCTCCACGGGGACCGCCCGGGCCTATTTTGGGAGACTGATTTCACTGAGATGAAGCCTGCCCGCTATGGAAATAAATATCTTTTAGTTTTCATAGATACCTTTTCAGGATGGGTGGAAGCCTACCCTACCAAGAAAGAAACTGCTACACTAGTAACCAAGAAGCTCTTGGAAGAGATCATTCCCAGGTATGGAATACCACAGGTAATAGGATCAGACAACGGCCCTGCCTTTGTTGCCCAGGTAAGTCAGGAGGTGGCCAGAACATTGGGGATTAATTGGAAATTACATTGTGCATATAGACCCCAAAGTTCAGGACAGGTAGAAAGGATGAATAGAACCTTAAAAGAGACCATAACTAAATTGTCCTTGGAGACTGGCCATACTGACTGGACAATGCTCCTACCTTGGGCTCTTTTCAGAGTCCGGAACACTCCCTATAGGTTCAATCTTACTCCTTTTGAAATCTTGTTTGGGGTCCCAACCCCACTTGGCCAAATGATATCCCCAGGGGACCCCAATCAAATCACTAACTCTGACTTAAATACCAGACTACAGGCTCTGCACATCCTCCGGACTGAATTGTGGCTGCAGGTGAAAGAGACTTACTCCCCAGTCTCAGATCCAGCTCCGCACTGCTACCAGATAGGAGATTCTGTGTACATGAGGCGCCACCGGCCCACCAACCTGGAACCTCGCTGGAAGGGGCCCTTCATCGTGCTCCTGACGACCCCCACAGCTATAAAGGTTGATGGCATTGCAGCCTGGATCCATGCCTCCCACGTCAAGCCAGCGCCCCCGCCTGGGCCCCAATGGAAAGTGGAAAAGACTGGTAACCCCCTTAAGCTGTGTTTGCGCCGCCTTCCTAATTCTGATAGAGATGATTCCCCAAGCAGAAGCTAGTCCCCATAACCCTCAGAAGCTAACCTGGCAGGTGATTTCCCAAACAGGAGATGTAATCTGGAATACTACAAAAACCGCCACTCCTTGGACCTGGTGGCCACATCTGTCCCCTGAGATTTGTTCATTATTCTTGCTACATCACGAAAAAAACCGCCAAATGTCTGACAAGTCCAGTTGTAGCAGTGTACATGCCCAACAAAGACTTAGGAAACTCCCTTTCTATGTGTGCCCCCAAGAAAATAAAAAAAGAAATTGTGGGGGGATAGGACAGTACTACTGTAAACAATGGGGATGTGAAACTACCGGGGATGCTTATTGGAGACCCTCTTCCAACTGGGACCTCATTACAGTAAAAAGAGGGCTTGAGGAGAACCTACTTAATATAACATTCACAAGTGCAGGGAAAAGCTCCCGGACCTGGCTAGAAAGAAAAACTTGGGGCCTCAGGTTCTACATGAGTGGGCAAGACAGAGGGTTACTTTTCAGTATCAGATTAACAATAAAAGAGGCCCCAGGGCCAACCCTAGTGGGACCTAATGCTATATTACAACAACCCCCGGCAGTCCTAAATCCTAGACCCCATAACCCTCCTCCTCCTCCTCCTCCTCCTGGTCCCACCAAGGTATCCCAACCTCCCGTTACAACTCCTTCTCCCCAACAAGTGCCTCTGCTCACAATGATACAACAGGTTTTTCTTCTCCTTAACTCTACCCAGCCTGAGGTGGCCACCCACTGTTGGCTCTGCTATGACATTGCCCCCCCTTATTATGAAGCCTTTGCCTGGGCACTCCCCTACCCCAACGTAACTGTTTCCCAGGATGCAGAGTCATACCAAGCTGCACCTGGCCGACTGACGTTGGCCTCAGTCTCAGGAAAAGGACTCTGCATAGGTAAAGTGCCGCCTTCACGAACCCACCTCTGTAACTCCACCCACATCCCTGTCTCCTATCAGGGATATATCAACCCCCCCCCCCCCCCGGAAGCATGGTGGGCCTGCGGCACTGGCTTGACCTCTATAGTTTCTCTCCATCTCCTAAATGAATCCAGTGACTATTGCATCCTGGTAAGGCTTTTCCCTAAAATTATCTACCATTCTGACTCCGACTTCTTAGATGCAATTCAGGGGCGAATTAGGCTCCGGAGGGAGCCAGTCTCTCTCACCCTGGCAGTCCTGTTAGGTGTTGGGATGGCCACAGGGATTGGAACAGGTATTGCAGCCTTAGCAACTCAGGACTCAAAGCTGACAGAACTGCAAAATATTATAGCTCAAGACATAAGGGCCCTGGAGGAATCACTTTCTAAACTAGAAGAGTCCTTAACCTCCTTATCAGAGGTGGTCCTACAGAATAGAAGAGGCTTAGACTTATTGTTTCTACAGCAAGGGGGACTCTGTGCAGCCCTAAAGGAAGAATGTTGTTTCTATGTGGACCATTCGGGTGTCATTAGAGACTCAATGAAAAAACTCAGAGAGAGACTAGATGCCAGGAATTGGGAGGCAAAACAAAGTCAGGGATGGTTTGAGTCATGGTTTAATAGGTCCCCCTGGCTGACTACTCTGATATCTACCCTATTAGGCCCACTCCTTATCCTCCTCCTCCTCCTAACACTTGGACCCTTGTATTCTGAATCGACTGGTAACATTCATTAGGGAAAGAATTAGCACAGTCCAACTACTGGTTCTCCGGCAGCAATATCAGCTAGTAGGGGAATCAGAAATCTAAAATTCCAGGATTGGAATTATGCTCAAGAAAAGGGGGGAATGTAAGATCAAAAATTAAAAGCCTTATTATCATGCTAACATGCCTTTTTAGCTTTTGTAACTTGCTTGCTTGCCTCAGATTGACTAAAGAACAGGCATTTTGTAATAACCCCCAGCTGGCCCTTGCCCTAGAAAAACTAACTGACTTGCGGTTATTCTTGAACATTGCTCCCAACACCCTCCCAACACCCTGCCTCCGTTTCCTGGAACCGAGGAAGCCACTCAGCGTCCTGTGGTCACCCCTAGCCCAGCCAAGCAACACCGGGTGGACTCCACCAATCAGAATCCATTCTATATGGAAAGTCCCTAGAGCAAGACCCCCTCCCTAGTTTGGTGGTTGGACTCTATCAATCAGAATCCATTGTATATGGAAAGCCCCTAGACCCAAACCCCCCCCCTAACTTTGACCCAAACCCCCTCCCTAACTTTGTGGTTTTTCCCTATATAAACTCTAAAAAATTGGGGCTGGGGGCTCTTCACCCCTCCTGCGTGAGGACTTCGTGTCGAGCCCCGGTGCACCGGTTTTCTCAATAAACCTCTTGCTGCTATTGCATCGAGAAGCGTCTGTGTCAGTCTTTGGGGTCTCGCCCGATTCCTGAGGCTTGGAGTCCCTCCGTGAGGAGGGGTCCCAACAAGATCACCATACAGAATGGGACTTTGCTTCAATACAACTGTTTTTGAGTTATCCGCATTCCTTTAAGTAAATCCTCACCTATGCTCTGTAAGTAACCCCAAGAAAACCTCATTGGTTCACCAAAATTGGATTTTGGTACAACTGTGCTCTGTTCTGTCATCTGTGCCTTACCTGGGGTTACTAGACACATGCTTGCATCTCCCAGGTAAAAGTTCCATGCAACCCCACTAAAGCCCTCTCTCTAGAGCTCTAGTCTTACATATTTGAGCATATTTTAAGATTTGTTTGATTTCCTTAGTCCTTAATATTAGCTCAACCCCACATTCTCTACAAATTATCTAAAACAGAGTTTTAAAACTTTTTCCACTCATAATCCCTTTTGTTGCAGTCAGCTTCATGTTGCTGACAAAAAAAAAAAAAAAAAACCAAGAGCATCTTATGGGAGTAAAAGGTCTATTTCGCCTTACAGACTTGAGAGGAAGCTCCATGATAGCAGGGAAAAATGATGGCATAGGCAGAGGGTGTACATCATCCCCAGGCCAACATCAAGTGGACAATACCAGCAGGACAATGTGCCAAACACTGGCAAGGGGAAGCTGGCTATAACACCTATAACCTCAGCCCCAACAATATATCACCTCCAGGAAGCTCTAATTCCCAATTTGCTACCAGTTGGGGACCTAGCATTCAAAACACATAAGTTTATGCGGGACACCTGAATCAAACCACTATATCTTTTCATTTGAGAAATTTTTACACAATTCCAGGTATAGATGTAATTTTAAAATTTATTAAAGACAATAGTAAGTTTGAACACTCATAAGATAGTTGTATTTATTTATTTATTAAATCTGGGTAAGACATTCAATACTGAAAAACAAAAAAAAAAATCTTCATTTTTCAGAGTCAACCAATATTTTAATTTTATCTTCAGCAATACTGAGAAAACCAGTTTGTATAAATACACAGCACAAAATTACAGAAATATGGTTTAGACCATTTCAAAAATTGTTGAAATGCCAAGGGAGCACACGCGCCTGGAGTTCGTTTGCAGTAGCTGGAAGTCCTGGGCGTCAATTGTCTCTGTGTGTGTCTCTCTCTCTACCTCTTTCTCCCTCTGTCTGTCACTCTCAAATAAATAAATAAACAAAATTTTAAAAATTGTTGAAATGCTGTTCTAATCTCAAGCAAAAATTCATTCAATGGTATTTGATAAAAAACACCTACTACCTCAAACAGCAATTATTAAAATTAAACATTCCCGAAAAATAAAGTTCAAAGACATAATA
The DNA here is from genome assembly GCA_036346955.1 of Dipus sagitta. Classification (NCBI taxonomy): domain Eukaryota; kingdom Metazoa; phylum Chordata; class Mammalia; order Rodentia; family Dipodidae; genus Dipus; species Dipus sagitta. Next base: position 109,165,579 of record CM070783.1, read on the forward strand.
AATTGATACTTTTATAATGAATATTCACAGTAGAAAAGACTATTTTCATAATAAAACAATATATTCCTAAGAGCAAAACCTGTATGTACACTTAACATAATGTAATTCATAATATATAACAGTCGTAATTCTGAGTCACAGTGTTTCAGGCAGCAATCATTGTTAGTGTATGGCATCATGGCATGTGCAAGATACACATGTTGTGTGTTCAGTTCAAAGGCTGGAGTGAATTACTGAGATGACACATGGGTAAGTGCTGCCAGAAACACCTCAGGTTCATTATGTGTCTGATTACAAAATAAGTTTTGGTCATTGTGCTTCTTGAAAACTTTTACTGTTGCCATATTTTTCATAATCTCCACATTGCATGACTTCATATGAGGCTGTGACCCACACTCTTAGGAAGTTTCAGTCCAAAGCACCTTTCTATGCCTAGCAGTAGATACTACACACATTTTGTTTACTCAAAGAAAATCTTGCGGTCTTTTCTTATCTTCTTGTACTATGGAAATACATTTCTGCCTCTTGCTTCTCCCATTTCTGTTTTGTGTACATCTAGAAATCATCTGGGAATATTAAAAAAAATTCTGATGTCCAAGGTTTATCTCAGAATATTTAATCAGAATGTGTGGAGGTGGAACACAAAGATCAGGTTTCTTAAAACCCACCAGTTTATTCCAATGGGCAGTAAGAATGAGAACCATGACTTGATCAACTCTGGGTTTACATCAATTTTGGTGCTATACATCCTCCAAAAATTCTGAGGAATAAAATATATAATCAATATCTGGGCTTGGTGGTGCACACCTTTAATCCCACCATTTAAGAAGCAGAGGTAGGAGGATCGCCGTGAGTTCAAGGCCACCCTGAGACTCCATAGTGAATTCCAGGTCAGCCTGGGCTAGAGTGAGACCCTACCTCGAAAACAAAACAAATACATACATACATATATATATATATATATATATATATATATATATATATATAATATATATATAGTATATATATAATATATATAAAAATATATATATTTATATAGTTTTGTTTCATAACATCTTCCTTTTCTCCCAGTATTCTAACAGTTTTTAAATGGTTGCCTTGGCATTAAACTATTTCCATGTATTTTCTTACATATTCACCACCTCTTTTAATCTTATAAATTGAGTCTTTTAATTAAGAGAAACTGTCTTCAATTTCTTCATTAATGGCTTCTTTCTTTTGAGTATGCCTTTATTCTCAAGCAATACTTTGGACACTGGATGTTCTTGATCATACTATATTATTCTTTTCCTATTCCACTTTCAATTTCTAAGTTTTTTTTTTTTTTCGGCCTGTATTTCATACTGATTCGTTTCCCCCAACAATTCATATGTTGAAATCCTAAAGCCCCAAGTATAAAAGAACACAACTATATTTAAGTCAGGGTTTTTAACAAGGTAATAAAACAAAATATGACTATTAGAGTGGGCACTATTCCAACATGTCTGATGATTTTATGAAAAGAAAATTTGGGGTATAGGCACATATAGAGGGCTACAACATGTGACCATGACAGTGGCCATTTACAGGACTCAGAAGATGCCACTTCTTTTGATGCCTCTAGCACAGACTTTGAGACTTCAGACCTTTGAGAAAATAAATTTCTGTTTTTTCAGTCACCCAGGGTGAGGTGCTTTATTCTGGCACTCTAACAAGCTAGCATGGTCTGGTTTTTCAGGAGCTTTTCTCCACTTTATTTATATATTTTTATTACAAATTTATTTATTAGAGACAGACAGGGCGGAGAGAGAGAGACAGAAGAGGCACACCAGGACCTCTAGCCACTGCAAACAAACTCCAAACGCATGCACCACCATGCTTATGTGGGACCTGGAGAATCCAATCTGGGTCCTTACACATTGCAGGCAAGTACCTTAACTTCTAAGCCATCTCTTCAGTCCTCAACTTTATTTTTGAATAATTATCTTATTTTTTTCTATCATATTTTTATTTTTTTAATTTTAAAAAATATTTTATTTTTATTTATTTATTTGAGAGAGAGAGAAAATGGGTGCACAAACAAACTCCAGATGCATGTGCTACCACATGCATCTGGCTAACATAGGTACTGGGGAATCAAACCTGGGTCCTTAGTCTTTGCAGGCAAGCACCTTAACTGCTAAGCCATCTCTCCAGTTATTTATTTTTTAATATCTTATTTTTATTTATTTGAAAGAGAGAAAAACAGAAAGAGACAGAGAGAGAATGGGCACACTGGGACCTCTAGCCACTGCAAATGAACTCCAGGTGCATGTGGCACCATGTGCACCTTGGTTACTTGGGTACTGGGGAATTGAACCTGTGTCCTTTGTCCCCCTCTCCCAACAGGCCAGAGGTTACCCACAGAAAACAGAGATAAGTCCCTGATCACCCTTGTGCCACCCACAGGGAGACCAGGGAACAGAGAGATTAAACTCCTGCTTGCCAACAAGCCCCCACAGGGAAAGAGCAAAGAACAGAGAGACAAATTTCTTGCCTGCAAGTTACCCACAGGAAGAAATCAGGGAATGGAGACAAGTTCCCTGTCTGCTGCGATTACTGATAGTTTTGGACTAACTGGAATAAGAATTACAAGAAATTTAAACTATGTAGCTGCCTGCTCATGCTGCATACACTTCTATAACCTTGCTTGCTTGTAGGAGAAAGATATAAAAAGCCCCGCTTGCCTAAGCCCAGGGCTGACACCATTACAGGGTGATCTGGGTGTCAGTCTGCTAGCATAAATAAATCTTCCTCTTCTCTGTCTGAATGTCTGTGAGTCTCATTCTGTCAGGAAATTCCCGTAACAGTTTCATTTTTAAAAATATTCTTTTTATTTATTTGCAAAGAGAGACAGAGACCAACTACAAATGGACTCCAGATGCATGTGCTACTTTGTATATGTGGTTTTATGTGAGTATGGGGGAATCAAAGCCAGGACATTAGGCTTTGAAAGAAAGAGCCTTTAACCACTGAGAAATCTTTCCAATCCCACATTTTTTATCTTTCTTTTATGTTTTTTGAGGTAGGGTCTCTGTAATTCACTATTTAGTCTCAGGGTGGCCTTGAATTCATGGTGATCCTCTCCTACCTCAGCCTCCCAAGGTTTGGTATTAAAGGTGTGAGCCACCACACCAGGCTTTTCCATGTTTCTAAATTGAGAGTAAGAAAATGTTCCTAAAACTGCTTTACAATGTCCCACAAGCCCCTAATGATTTTGCTCCAGCAATTACTGCTCTAACCCCAATTTCTCCCATTCCTGCTGAAGGGACAGAGTGCTGTTTGGGTTTGCTAATCTACAATCAACCTTGGACATCACTTGCCTCAGCAGTGAACACACCCTGTCCCTAACAATGCATGTAGCCACCTATTAGCAACCTGGAACCTCCACATGCATTGAGTTGCACACACACTCCAATCCAAACAATGGAATAAGTTTCTCCTCTCATAGTGATGATTGTCTGGTTAAATATGTTCTTAGAAATATCTTTTATCTATAGGACTGAGAGCCAGAAAGGCATCATGCCTGAACTGGTTTTGGGTACAAGATGTGTCCTCTAAGTGAACTTTTAGGCAGAAAACCCTATTTACCATCTTATGCCTATGCATCCTTTGGCATACATTTGATTAAAATCAGATGCATCATGGGAAGGGACATATGCAGTAGAGAAAAGTTTATATAACTCGTCTGTCAATCTAAACAGCTCCTTCCTTCTAGACCCTATTTGTTGTCCACTTCTCTTAGGCAATCTGTCTGAAGGAATTGACTCTGCTCTTGTAGCATGTTTACACACACATATGCACACACACACACACACACACACACACACACACCTCTTTTTTGTGTACCTTTGCTTTACTCTCATACAATTTGTTATTGCTTTGCTTTCTGTGTGCATCCTTTCCAATTCTTTGACTAAGAAGCCAACAACCCTGAAGCATCCAGAGACCACTGGTAACCCTGCTCTGACTTATGCTGCTCAAACATTCTGGCATTCTTGTTTTTCTTGGAAAATGCAGATAGATTTGCTTCAGGGCCTAGATACACTTGCTCCCATTGCCTGGAGTACATCCAGGTATCTGCATGGCTACTCACCTTATTTTCAGGCCTTTCCCAACCTCTGCAATCCACATCCCATGGGCCCTACACTGCCTGTGGGAGGAGGTATTGGGATATAGTCTAAAGAAAATTTATGATAATCAGAAAGTCATTTTCTTCTCTTGGAAGCAAAAATCAAAAAGACCTATAAATGTCACTACCTTTTCTGCATGTTAGATGAAAGGAAATTAGTAAACTTGCTTTACTTACATGGACTTTTTAATACACAAATTCATGATGTCCTACATAGTGGTGATCTTAGATAAGAAAAGTCTATGCTCTTTTTTAGAAATATTTTTATTTTATTTATTTGCAAACAGAGTGAAGTAGGGAGAAGAGAGACAGACAGGGAGAATGGGTATGCCAGAGCTTCCAACCACTGCAAACGAACTCCAGATGCATGTGCCACTTAGTGAATCTGGCTTTGCATGGGTACTAGGGAATCAAACTCTGGTCATTAGGCTTTGCAGATAAGTGCCTTAGCTGATCCACTAAGTCATCTCTCCAGCCCGAGAAAAGTCTATTTTCTGTTGGTTTCTCCAACTCTGCTTGCTTTGGTTTCTTCCCAAGTGACAGCTGTGGTGGACTTACTGTTACATATATTTCTTATCTTAATGGTAGGTGGAATCAGATGAGGAAATAAATTCAATTCATTATAAAAAAAAATCTCAAAGCCAACAGGAAACCTTTATTTTAAAATATTTTATTTACTTATTTGCAAGCAGAGAGATAGATGAGAGAGTTTGTATGTGTATAGGTGTACCAGGGCCTTTAGCCCTGCAAACAAACTCCAGATGCATACGCTACCTTATGTAGCTGGCTTACATGGTTACTGAGAAATCAAACCTGGGTCATTACACTTTACAAGCAAGCACCTGAACTGCTGATCCATTTCTCCAGCCACTACAGTAAGCCTTTAAACCTTGTAATAGACATTACTTTGCTTTTCTTCATTCTGGCTAAAAGCAAAAGCAAATAATTTTATCATTCTGTAAATTTTTGTTTCCTTGGTATTTTATGAGTTTCTTATGTATCTAGAAATGTGTGATTCAAGCAGCTAACAGAATTAAGCAATACTTCTGTTTACAAATCCTTTTGTTGGGAATAGACTTTAAATGTGTTTAGACTTGTCTGTAATCCAAAATTAACAACTTTCTTCCCCTCCAAAAAAAAAAAAAGAAAGAAAAGAACAAACATGATTGTGTAATATTTTTATTTTTGCTATTTATTGACAACTTTCATACATGTGTATAATGTATTTTGATAATAATCCACTTCCATTCTCTCCTCTTGACCTTCCTCCTCCCTCCTTCCACTGAACCTTGCTTCTTCCCAATTACTCCTGCTCTTATTTTATTTTATCTATGTTATTTTATTTATTTGAAAGTGACAGACAGAGAGAGAGAGAGAGAGAGAGAGAGAGAGAGAGAAAATGGGCACACCAGGTCCTCCAGCCACTGAAAACAAAATCCAAATTCATGCACCACCTTGTGCATATGGCTTACATGGGTACAGGGGAATCAAACCACAAACTGAGGTTGTTAGGCTTCACAAGCAAGCACTTAACTGCTTAGCCATCTCTCCAGCCCATCCTGCTTTCATTTTGATGTCCTATTTTCCTCCTTGTATGTGGAAATGACCTACAGAGTTTAATCGGGTTGCCTATATGGGCATGTGTGAGGATTTACCAGAACACATGGGTCCTACCAGTGATTAGCAGAAATGTCTCCCACTCCTTCATCCACCATTAATTGCCTATAACTCCTTGGGGAGGGATGAAAGTCTCATGACCTCCTCCATCATCCATGACAGAATGTTGATGGGCCCAGTAATGTGTGATTTTTAATTTGAAAAGAAATTCATGAACCTCAAGAAAAAGATTACATTAAGTTTTGATAAATGCATGGTCAAGCTGAAATTATTTAGTAAAAGTAAGGTCATAGCTCTAAGATAGTGGTCCTCCATATGGACCACTGGAAGCATCCAGGGTACTTTCTAAAATATATTGTTGGCCAGGCATGGTGGCACATGCCTTCAATCCCAGAACTGGGGAGGCAGAAGTAGGAGGATCACTGAGAGTTTGAGACCAACCTGAGACTACATAGTGAATTCTAGGTCAGCCTGGGCTAGAGAGAGACACTACCTTGAAAAACTACTACTACTACTACTAATAATAATACATTGTTGGCTCAAGTTGTTTACTTGATGCCAAACTTTGAGAAGCAGTAAAGAAATAGCCAGGGACTTGAAATTGTTGTTTTAAAAAGAGGAAAATTTACAGAGGGGTGTGGTGGTGCATGCCTTTAATCCCAACACTTGGAAGGCAGAGGTAGGAGGATCACCACAAGTTCAAGGCCACCCTGAGACTACATAATGAATTCCAGGTCAGCCTGGGCTAGAGTAATTCCCTACCTGGAAAAACCAACATACACCCCCCCCCCCCACACACACACACCAAAGCCAAGCAAAATAAAAATAAAATAAAATATTTAGAAAGAGCTGGAGAAATGGCTTAGCAGTTAAGATGCTTGTCTGTGAAGCCTAAGGACTCAGGTTCGATTTCCCCGTACCCATGTAAGCCAGATGCAAAAGGGGGCACAAGTGTCTGGAGTTTGCAGTGGCTAGAGGTTTGGCCTGCCCATTCTCTATTTCCCTTTCTCTCTCAAGTAAATAAAATATTTTTTATACAAAAGGAAAATTTCTCTGTCAAATTGATTTTTAGATCCATGGGCATACCCCCATACAAGCATTATTTTCCTTACTAAATAATTTAAAGTTCCTTAGAGAGGAGTTAATAGAAACAAAATGTCAGGCTTAATTACTAGAAAGTCATAAATGAGGTTCAGAGTGATATTGGAGATAGGTTAAAATGTCAAGTGGGCCATTTACAAATAGTCTGCCAACCTTAAAGATTCCATTTCCACAAGATTTCACTAGACAACAATGTGGCTTAGGACACTTATTTAAAAAGATAATTCATAGTACACAGATCTGTGGTCTGGTTGGAAAAAAATATTTCTAGGAAGTGACTAAGTAAAAATACAAATTAAAATCCACCACAGTTCCGTAATGATTTTTTTTTCAAATGGACTAAACATGGGGGAGGTACAATATGCAGAGTGGTTTTTTCAAAAATCAGCCTAAAACTGCAATATGATGGATGAGTCTTAGCCTCTGGGTTATTGTTCTTCAAGCCATTCTTCCCCAGAAAACAGTCAATCAAAATGCCATTTATCCCAAATGTATTTCTGCTGGTCTGAATATTGAGTTGGACATTTCCTTCACTGTTTTCCACGACAAGAAAACTAATCAATAGGACATTATTGCTTTCATTAGGTGGAGTATGTTTTCTTCTAAAAAGGAAAAGAAAAAGAGGTTCCAGTTGATAACTAGTAAACAAAATTATTTCAGACAATAAGTTTCATGTGCTTCTCAGCACCTGAATATCTTGATGTATCAAAGGAAAAACAGACATGATTTGAAAGTGGGACACTGAGCCTTGCCCCACACTTGACCCTGGCTCTGAGTGCCATGAGATAATGTATCCCAGGGTCTTGCTTTCTGCCTTGACTCCACTTCACCTTTATTAGCTGACATGTTTACACAACATATCCCTTTTTTTTTTTCCAAAAGTTTTCCTTGTCACTATCTATTGTAATAAAGTTACCAACGTTAATGAGCTGGCACTGCTGCTACTATTGCTGAGAATCATCACTGAAATAGCCAATGATATATTTTCTAACAAAAATTTGCTTAGATATGGATTTATAAACAAGATTCTACAAGATTGCTTTTGTGGGTATTTATGCATTATATCTAAATCTGAGACTATAAAGCAAATTAATTGAATGAAAAAAGTGCTAAAGTTATGAAGAAGAAATCAGGCCCTCTGTGGAGCAATGGCACTGATCCTGGGCCAGCATCAGTATTACCTAAAGTACTTGCTAGAGGAATCACAGGATGGTGATCTGCACTGATGTCTGAGAACCACTTTTCTTTCAAATATTAGCATGTTCAAGAATCCTGAGAACAATGTTTTAAAGTGTAGCATACTGTACTACATACCTGATGAGGCAAAAAAAATCCTGAGGGATAATATTCAGGATGAGAATTATGTTTGTTATTTTATTCACACATAGCCACTAGAAGGAAACAAACACTATAAAACTGTCTCAATACATATAAACGTATATAAAAAATATAATAAGTTAAAGCAATCCCTGTCATCTCAATAGCATATAGGTCAGTATGAATGTTTAATAAATTGCTTTTCTACTGATAACTACCATTATTATGATTAACAACTAGTATTTAATGTCTTGATCACAGAAATATAAATTTTTTTCTGTGGAGTTAATACATGCATTGCATTCATTTGGTAGCTTTGTACTCTGAGATCAATTTTTTTTTATTTCTTTGTCACCCTCTTTCTTTTCTTTTTCTTTTTTCTTTTAATTCCTTTCCTCTCCTTCCTCCTTCCCCCTTCTCTCTCTCCCTTTCCAAATCTTTGTCCTTCTTTTCTTGTGTTTTTATTTTTTATTTTTTAAGACAATGTCTCATAGCACTGAGAGGATCGAATTTGCTCCAGTTTACAGCTAGGCCTAAGTTTCAGTTTCCGGGAGAGGCAGGCAAGACTTCTGGGAAAAACCACAAACAAAGGGCATGCAAAAGGTGATAGGCTCTAGGGGCTGAGTCAGTTCTTGGAGACATGCAAAAGGCGTGAAAGGGACATACTCAGACATGTCCCTTTCATGCCTTTTGCAACCCCTTCGGGCCTTCTGCCCCAACCAATCAGAGATGTACAACTGTAACTGCTGCTTGCCTAGCCAAACATTTTAAAAGATTACCTATCCCACCTGGAATTCCCCTAGTTGTGCTTAAAAGGGGCCTGTGTGCTCCATTTTGTATGAATGGTTGACCCCTGCATGCTGGCTGATTCTGCAGAATAAACACTCTTTGTTTTTACATACTATTTGAGTCTGGGGTCTTTCTTCAGTGATTCTCAGACCCTTACAGCACAGGCTGGCCATGAACTCTCTCTATATATATCTGAAAATTACCTTGAACTTCTCATTTTTGCGCTTCTATTTTCTGAATGCTACAATTTCAAGCATGTACTACAAGGAGCTATGTTTGTTTTATTCAGGAAGCAAGGTATTTTTGCTTCCAGAAAAAGTTAATTACAATATGGTAATTATACAGAGTAATGGGTTTTATTATGCCATTTTCATACATGTACATAATGTACTTTGATCACATCTAATTGCTGTTATCCTCTCTTGACCCCATCCTCCCTCTTACTAGCCTGTTTTCTCTCTCAGATAGTCACCTTCTATTTTAATGTCCTTTCTTATAATCTAAAGTCCACATAGAAGGGAAAACACATTTGTATGTCTAAGTCTGGCTTATTTAATTTAACATGATAAGCTTAAGTTCCTTCTATTGTCCTGTGCATTATATAATTTTGTTATTTATGGACATTGCATTGCGGATATGCATCACATTTTCTTCATGCATTCATGTTGATGGATACATAGGTTGAGTCCATAACTTAGTTGTTATAAACAGTGTTATAATGGTAGTTATTTTTGTCAGAAACACTTGGTTATGTATTATTTATGGTTTTTACATTCTGATGAAATGACCTCTGGTAAACATACCTAAGGGAAGCCATGTTAGGCTACTCAGCCATCTTAACATTCTCAAGGAGCCATAAGAGATAAAAGATGAACACAAGCAGTAACTCTGAGCCTGAGGGCATGATTCCACAAAAGACATCTGTTTAAGTTAGTCTTGCCCTGAGGTCTGGTACTCCAAAGAGCTTCATCTGGTGTTTGCTCTTGCCCTTTATCTGGAGCTCCCTCTGCCCAAGTTCTGCTTTTGTAAATCATGCTTACTTGCTTACTTGCTTTTGCAAAAGATAATTGGGGTCTGGGGATGACTGAAGAGTAAGGGGTAGGTCATTGTAAAGGAATGTGGTTTCTATCTTTAAAAACTCACTGTAGCTGGATGCGGTGGCACCCACTTATAATCCCAGCACTTGGAAGGCAGAGGTAGGAGGATGGCTGTGAATTCAAGACTGTCCTGAGACTGCATAGTGAATTCCAGGTCAGCTTGATCTAGAGTGAAACCCTATCTTAAAAAAAAAAAAAAAAAAAAGACACCCAAACAAACAAAAAAAACCAGAAAACAAAAAATAAACCAACAAAAACTCACTGTAAAAGTGGGGCAGAGCTCTCTCCTCCTTGCTGAGAGGGGACAGACAGCGACCAGCTTAGTAAAGACTCTCCTTTTTAATTTTTTTTCGGGTGCTCTTCTGTTCACTTCTGGCCTGGGGCTCACTACATTTGGAGGCGCCTGTGAGACATTATATTCTTCTTACTAAACTGACCCCCAAATCTGGTCTCAAAGAATCTTGGTTTCTTGGGACTGCACTCTGACTGCAGGTTGGAGACCCTAGGGGGCAGCCATTGAGAGATGTTCCTCAGCCCCAGGGACATTCTCCTGGGCCTGACAGGAAGGAGTGACAGTCTGAGGACATCAACACCACCATAAGCAGAGAGGCATCTGGTCTGTAAAGCTCCAGAGTTAAAGGGGATTCAGTGGAAAGCTGGACAATGCACTGCTTCCTGAATCCCAGGTGGTGGTGAGACAACACCCTGACCCCTGGTCTGTCTGTTTCAGGTCTGTGTGGCCACGTGTCCTTGCCTTTGTGTTTAGTGTTTGTTTTGTCCTTTTGTGTTTAACATTTTTGGATCCTCCTAGGAAACCAGCTGCAGGACTTGAAAGCTCCATCATGGGACAGATAAGCTCCACGTCTAGCACATCTAGCCCATTGCAATGTGTCCTTAGTAACCTTTCCTTCTTCCAATAGCAGGCATCTGACTTAGGTGCCACGTGAGATGCCTTTTCTTTGAGGAAGTTTTGTGAATTACACTGTCCATCTTTTGATGTGGGATGACAACCAGAGGGAAACTTCAACCTCCCAACTGTCAAATAGGTCATCCTTGGGTGACCTGTACACCCTGACCACCCTAGAAGAAGTTGAAAATTGGAATTGAGACTAGTCAAATTTTGGTTTGGAAAAATCCTCAATGTGAATTCTGAAATTATACTCAAAGTAATTTCAGGATTTGGTTTTGGTCTCTAGAGTTATAAATAGAATAAGAATTTAAAATGGGAATGCATAGCTTCTGAATGAATGAATGAATGTGGAAATGTGTGAGGGGGAGATGGTTGTCTGGAGTCTGTATGAAAGGTGCACTTGAAGCAAATGTGTGTAAATGAGTATGTATATGGCTCATAGCCCTAAGGCTGCCGAATGATTTCTGCTCTTTTGTTTGTTTGTTTGTTTGTTTGTTTGTTTGTTTGAGGTAGGGTTTCACTCTAGCCCAGGCTGACCTGGAATTCACTATGTAGTCTCAGGCTGGCCTCAAACTCATGGCAATCCTCCTACCTCTGCCTCCTGAGTGCTGGGATTAAAAGCCTGGCTTGATTTCTGTTCTGAGCAGTGCCATTTCATTGTGGAGGAATGTCCTGCACTAACCCAATGTCCTAGACTGCATGGCCAACTTTTACTGTTGAGTTTCCCCCAGAAGGAACACTGAAAGTAATTAAGATCATAGGCAAGGAAAAAGGCAAGATTCTCCTACTCTTAGACAGTTATAAAGTGACAGGATCATAAAGCTACCTTGTAGCTCTGAGGGAAGACCAAAACTCCCCCAGGAATTTAGGAAAAAAAAGGGGGGTACACTATCCCACTGATCCCCAGGGGTAAGAAGCAGATCTGCAATAGTTAAGTCCTGGACCAGTCCAGGTAGATGTGCCTGCAATGTGTCACTTAGTGTTTTCCTCTGAATGGCTTGATCTGTAGATGGTCAAGTGGCCCTGGGAGTAAAAGGCGGAGCCTAACATACAATTCTTATTGTTGGACAGAGAGACAAGACACAGATCTCTCTGGGGTTTATGCTGCCCCAGGAGAATCCCTGATGGCTACTCTTTCTTAGCTTCCCTGCCTTGCAGAACCAGGGAGTGCAGGCACAGGAAATCGCAGGATCCTGACCCCAGAATGATGATGGGATATCCCCAAGTTGCTGCAAATAGCTGGGGAATTGTTGTTTTTTAAGTTTACTTTATCTTTCTATGCTTTCATAGAACTACTAACAGACATCAGCCTCAAGATTTAAGTTTAAATTTAAAAGTACCTAATATTGAGTTTGTCAGAAAAATTTCTAAATTTTCTAATAATGTTTGAATCTGCTTCTATTTTTTAAAAAACTGTGTTTCAGGAAAGTTATAACAAAAGAATTTCCAAAATCAACAAATGATAAAATCTGTATGTATATTCTGGGTAAATAGTATAAGTTAAGTCTGCTCTACTCTTTTGTAAAAAGGTTATTTCAAAAGACCTTTTGAGTCATTTTTTCTTACGGCTGTGTAGAATTCCATTGTGTAGATATACCACATGTTAGTTATCCATTCTTCTAGTGATGGACATCTAGGTTGATTCCAGCTCTTAGCTATTGCAAATTGAGCCACTATAAATATGGTTGAGCAAATCTCTCTGGACTATGGTTTAAAGATTTTAGGGTACATGCCCAGTAAGGGAATAACTGGGTCTGTTGGTAACTCTATAGTCAGCTTTTTCAGTAGTCTCCATATTGCTTTCCAAAGTGGTTGTACCATCTTACGTTCCCACTAACAGTGGATGAGGGTTCCTATTTCTCCACATCCTCGCCAGCATTTATTTTCATTTGATGCTTTTGATATTTGCTATCCTTACTGGGGTAAGGTGGAATCTCATAGTTGTTTTAATTTGCATTTCCTTGATGATTAGGGATGATGAACATTTTTTTAAGTGTGTGTTTGCCATTTGTATTTCTTCCTCCGTGAACTGCCTGTCCAGCTCTATGCCCCATTTTGTGAGTGTGTTGTTTGACTTTTTATTGTTTAGGTTTTTGAGTTCTTTGTAGATTCTAGAGATTAGGCCTCTGTCAGTTAGATAGTCAGCACATATTTTCTCCCATTCTGTGGGTAATCTATTGGCTTTGATTATTGTATGCTTGTCTGTAAAGAAACTCTTCAGCTTCATGTGATCCCATTGGTTGAGCAACTGTTTAAGATAGTGAGCTACTGGGGTTTTGTTCAAGAAGTCTTTTTCCATTCCTATATCATGGAAAGTTCTTCCTATATTTTCTTCCAGTAGTAGCCTAGTTTCTGGTCTTATATTGAGGTCTTTGGTCCATTTGGACTTCAATGTAGTGCATGGTGAGATGAGTGGATCAAGTTTCAGTTTTCTGCATATATTTTTATCCAGTTTGTCCAGCACCATTTGTTGAAGATGCTGTTTTTTTTTTTTCTTTCCCAGCCTGTATTATTAGGGCCTTTGTCAAATATCATATAGCTGTAGTTGCTTGACCCAAAGTCGGGGTCCTCAATTCTATTCCATTGGTCTATACTCCTGGTTTTATGCTAGTACCATGCTATTTTTATTACCATAGCTTTGTAATATAGCTTTAGGTCAGGTATGGTGATGCCTTTAGAGGTATTTCTTTTGCTGAGGATATGTTTGGATATGCGAGGCCTTCTGCCTTTCCATATGAAATTTGAGATCATTTTTTCTATCTCTGTGAAGAACAATGTTGGGATTGTAATTGGAATGGCATTAAATCTGTATATTGCCTTTGGTAGGATTGCCATCTTCATAGTGTTAATTGTGCCTATCCAGGAGCATGGGAGCTCTTCCCATTTTCTCAAGTCCTCCTCAATTGCTTTGTTTTTTTGAGTGTTTTTATGTTTTTGTTGTATAGATCTTTCACTTCCTTGGTTAACATTATTCAAAGGTATTTTATATTTTTATTGCTATTGAAAATGAGACCATGTCCCTTATTTCTTTCTCTGTATCTTTGTCATTTGCATATAGAAAGGCTACTGATTTTTGAGCATTGATTTTATATCCTGCTACTTTGCTACAGGAGTTAATCACCTTCAGGAGTTTTGGGATGGAGTCTCTCGGGTCTCTTACATATACAATCATGTCATCAGCGAATAGAGCTAACTTAACTTCTTCCTTTCCAAATTGTATCCTTTTTATTTCTTTCTCCTGTCTTATTGCTTGAGCTAGGACTTCCAGTACTATATTGAAGAGCAGAGGTGAGAGTGGACAACCCTATCTTGTTGCTAATCTCAATGGGAATTCCTCCAGTCTCTCTCCATTAAGTGTTATTTGGGCCTTAGGAGCTTTGTATATTGCCTTTATTATGTTAATATATGAACCAACCATGCCAATTCTCTCCAATGTTTTGATCACGATGTTATATTTTATTTTGTCAAAGGCCTTTTCTGCATCTATCAAAATGATCATGTGGTTTTTGTGAAAGATAATTACCTCATAGTCTCATTCATCTACAGAACTTAACCTGAATCTACCCAAGATGCTGACATACCCAGCTACACAGCGAGCATCTCGAGGACGAGACAAGGGTGTGGGTGGGAAGGGAGGGGAGGGCAAGGGAGGGCATGGAAGACAGAAATCTAGACTCAAACGGCAATGGTACCATAAAATTCTACATCCTAAAAGGCAGACCAAATGGTTAAACCTTCACCAGGCCCTTGAGGGAACACCTGAGCCACATGACACTGGAGAGGGTATGATGAAGACTGACCTTAATCTTCTACAGCTTCTCTCTCTCTCTCTCTCTCTCTCTCTCCTCTCTAACTCTTTTATATTAGTTATCTTTTTCTTCCTTTCCTTAGTTGGCACTGACCTATAACTCCCAGTAACAGCATGTGGATATCATCCACAGAGAGACCTACAAGATTTTGTAAAAGAAAGACAGACTTCTGTCAGAGTTCTTGATGACCCACAAAAGGTTAGTGGTAAGACCCTACTGCTGAAGACACCATATGCAGTTGACACATAAAATCAAGTGATATGGCTGGAAGCTGGAAGAGAGTGAGTCCCCAGAAAGTCAATGCATCTAGTGCCAGAAGGTGCTACATGGGCTACTGGGGGAAAATGACCAATATCTGTGCAATCAACTCATGGTCTAACATACTTAGCAGCAAATAACCTGTCGTGATGCTCACACAAGTGCAATAGTGGTGCACAGCCATGGTGGGAAACCAACTGCTCTTGATTTGGCTAACTGATCCCCTTAGTGGAATGAGACCCATAGCTGGAGCTGGGGAAAAAGTCAGAACTATATCCAAATATGAGCCCGCTCTCCATTATCAAGCTACCACCAATCGTGGGCTACAAGAGGGCCTACACCTATTAAATTCTCTATAAAAAAATAAGGGTTATCCCATTTGTCTGGTGCTAACTTTACTCTCCATTGGAGAATCTACTTCTCTTTTTCAGATAGATGCAGATCCTAAGGAGTGAACCACCCCATCATACCTCAAAAGGGCCCCAACTAAGAAACTAAGAATAATTGAAACTAAGGATAATTGGCGAAATAAGCAAGGGTTCTGTTTTCTTGGTGAACCAGGTACCAGCACAAGGGTGAAGGAGATCGACAGAGAAAACAATCAACTCTTACCATATCAGATATCCAGAGACCCAGAGGCCCCCAACACCTCATCACTGAAGCAGACCAAAAATGAACCCATCATGGCTCAGAGAAATTTTTACGGAAGAGGGGGTGGAAAGAATGTCAGAGCCACACATCGGGTCATGATACGCAGAGACATTTCTCCTACCTGTAACTGTGGGCTAACTCCACAATGCATAACCCATATACCTCAACAAAGAGGGGCTAGGGGGAGGGGGTAGGACATGGATGAACCTAACAATGGTACCAACTTTACTCTCTTCACTGAGTACGAAACTAATTAATAAAAAATAAATTAATTATTAAAAAAGACCTTTTGAGGACAAGAAAAACAAAACAACAACAACAAAAAAACCCTTAAATGGTCATATTAAATGTCTTATGGCAGCCAGGTGTGGTGGCATACGCCTTTAATCCCAGCACTTGGGAGGCAGAGATCGCTGTGAGTTCAAGGCCACCCTGAGACTACATAGTAAATTCCAGGTCAGCCCGGGCTAGAGTGAGACGCTGTCTCAAAAAAAAAAAAAAAAAAAAAAGAAAAAAAGAAAAAGAAAAACAAGGTCTTATAGCAAAGACAAAGAAAGTTTTTGTTGGTAGTTATGAGATGAACTGACTAAGGAAGATAAACTGGAAAGGAAACTAAATGTTGGATGTCAAATGTTTGATGAAAAAGATTGTTACAGAGTGGTTACATAGATTGTAAGGTAAAAATATACAGATTAAGGTACAAGTAAAGTAAAGTATGTGGATGAAGGTATGAGTAAGCTTAAATAGAAGGTTGGAGACAAAGTTGATTAACTAAGTCTTAAAGTGCTTAATCAGATTACAGACTTCTTGAGATATAAAATAACTATTAGCCTAGGGCTTACATCAGATGAACAAAGTATGGACCTGGCTGGAAGCAGGTTGCTATGGTTTTCAGGTTGCAAACTTAAAATTTTAACTCATTGATGTTAATCTGGTCATGATACTGGTTGTAAAAGAACTGAATTGAGAGTATTCAACCAAGTTATGTATGTTTCTCTATTTATCAACCTTTTAACTAAATCTTAAGGTTAAAATTGGCTCATTAGTATTTAATTCTCTCATAAGGTTATTATATCTAAAACTCTGCCTCAAAAAAATAACTCACAGAGGATTTATTTACTGTCTTTGCCTATTTTATAAGGTAAATAGACCACATTTGGAGATACTGAACAGCATTTATCTGTCATGCACTTGGAAACTACTTATGTCATTACTGAGCAAGTTTAACAAAATGTCACGGGCAGAATTATAGAGTTGGTTAAGTTTGAGTAGTTACTGATCATGTCATGAAATTCTGTGTATGTTTAGTGGAGCATACATTTGCGGATTGCACTTGCAAGTGGCCCTGGCATGCACATTCCCTCTCTTTTTCATGAAATTTGTCTCCTTTTTTGCAATTCAGTCCAGTTCCTTTATTCTTTGGGTATGTTAGATATAGCTGAATTAATGTTAGAAACTGACATAGATTGGGTGGACGTCTCATTTAGCTTTTAAAAGTGCTAAATCTCCTCCTAAAGAAAAAAATATATATATGTAAAAGAAAATATTGGTAAAGGTATCCTGATTCTGGTGAGCTTTAAAAATTGTAAGTTTTTCATGTCTTCATATTTAAGCCAAAATGTTACTACATAATATAGATTTCTTGTTTATTTTGAATTCTGTTAGCAGATCTTTTGTTCATAGCTTATGCTCTGTAGTCTCATGTGCCTTAAGTATGTGAAATCTACTTTTTGTTAATATCAGACTTTTCCAGACATAAAAATGTTGTAATTTGGTTTATACAAAGTCCATGATGTTTGGCTATCAATAAATAAAAATAAGCCGGGTGTGGTGGCACACGCCTTATCCAGCACTAGGGAGGCAGAGGTAGGAGGATCGCCGTGAGTTCGAGGCCACCCTGAGACTACATAGTGAATTCCAGGTCAGCATGGACCAGAGTGAGACCCTACCTTGAAAAACCAAAAAAAAAAAAAAAAAAAAAAAAAAAAAAAAAAAGTAAAACTATTCAGCTCAACCAATCAGTAGTATAAAAGTAGTACAAAAGAAAATGAAAACTTTTAGATCTTATGTCTCATTTGCTTAACATTATTTTTGGCCAGTCAGATCACTGAAAAACCTTGAAAATTACCTGACATTTATCTTAATGCATTTTTTTTGAAAAAAGTTAAAGGCTAAGGTAATTTTTATTTATTTACTTTTTTTTTATTTTTGAGGTACAGTCTTGCTCTAGCCCAGGCTGACCAGGAATTCACTATGTAGTCTCAGACTGGCCTTGAACTCACAGCAGTCCTCATGCCTCTGCCACCCTAGTGCTGGGATTCAAGTCATGCACCACCATGCCCAGCTCAAACCATGTAATTTTAAGATGGTTCTTGTCTTGTTCATGCTGGTTTTTCTGGGTGATTATCACTGAGGTTATAATCTAAGTCTTATAAAAAATGGCTTATGAATTTGTCCTTAGGAAAACTGAGGAAGCTCCCCCAGGTCTTAGGGAAATCCACTATATACAAACAATGTTAATATAGTTTATCTAAGCCTCATATATTCTAACAGTCATAAATATTTCCTTATATTAAGCTATAAAATTGTTCAATGGTCAAAGATATTTATTTAAGAAATTACTTTGTATCTGTCAAAATATCTCTGAAGTATGTTTAAAATCAGGCTAGTTCAGCTCAACAATGACCAGGTTTGACTTTATTTTTAAGCTATGTATAATCAGTCACAGTCAAGGTTTTACTTAAGCATTTGTCTCATCTCTAGTATCTCAAGTTCATTGCTTATAGATATATTGATACTTACATGTTTCCTGCTCTAGAAAAATAATCTTAAACTCTGATATTCTGCTTCCACTTTTGGTGGTAATTGGTACCTCCATAGACATATAAACTAGCCAAAGTTGTTTACAAACACTGATGCCAAGTTTTTATACTGTCTTGTCTTTCGTGACATACAATTTCTAGGTTAAATCAATTGGCTTAAAGTTATTGGTAAAATATTGTTTTCAGGACAATTAAAATGTTCTTCCTGTGCTTATAACTGACAGATTCTTGAAAGATAGGCTGTGCATGTTTTCTATGTTCCAGATATAGCTTACACTATCACCTGACAACTAAACTTATATATTAATCAGAATGATTTTAAACTGTTGTAACTGTTTTGCTAACCGGATATGTTCTGCACCTTTTAAACCAAATTTGTTTTGCTAATCAGATATTTACAGTCTCTCTGAGTGATTAATAACCATATGTAGAAGCCAAAGTCAAATGGAAATATTGGAGTTAAAAGGGTAATCAATGTTTTGGTTCCTGCTCCCAGGTCAGAAGGCCACAGGAGATGATGGGACACTGGCTAACTTCTAGCCTCAGGGAGGATAAGGAGACCCAGAAATGAATTCCAAGTTGGTGTATCTACAATAGGGGAGTCACATCAGAGGAAAATCAGTATTCCAGGCTTCCCAAAAGAGGGAACGCCACTTGGTCAGCACAGCCTTGACTTATGCAAGCAGATGACAATGCTGAGAGTCAAAGATCTCCTCACAGGTCCCTAAAAGTCTCTTCTACAGAGCCATTATTGACCTCCAAAGTACATAGTTAATTCTGGCAGCCTGCCTAGTCTTAATCACCCAGTAAGAAAATATAACTACAATATAAACAAAGATTCAGACTAATAGGCTCCCTTGTCTGATGCTGGTTTACAATACTAAACTCTAACATTAACTCATGCCTTCTTCCTCTGCCTCTCCCTGATTAATCAGCCACTGCTGCCTTTAAATAAAATAATTCCAAAAATTGCTTTCACTGATTATGTTTACTGGTTATGTTTATGATAGTTGTTGATTTGCATTAGCTAATATTTCCTTGATATGTCTTGTTAAAGGAGGAATATTACTAAGCGTAGATCTCAGACCCCAATCCTGACATGTAAAAGCAATTTAGAGTTCTAGCGGCTTGTACTTGCTGATGTGGGTGGTGCTGGTTGTTCAAAGTTGTCTCTGCTAAGATTTATAGAGGTAAACAAGGTTCACCTACCATTGATGGTACTCCCTTAAAAATTTTAATACAAGAGGACCCATATACCCTCAGGGAATTGGGCCCATACACATCAGCCAAGGGGTAGAGATTCATCACACCAGAGTCAAGAGGATAGTGTCCTCAGCTGATTGTAGCAGCCAACAGATTACCAGGAACCCACATGGTCCCATCCAAGTCAAACTCCAGAAGATACCTGCCCATGCAGAGACTATAGCACTGCTCTAGTCACTCCAGAACCTGACTAGGCTATGTATGGCACAAGTTTGAGGAATTCAACATGAGATATATTTAAAAAGTTGTTTTAAATCATGTAGACTGCACAAGCTGTCATGTCCTGCTTCTGTAAACCAGCTGCCTGTTTGCTTGTATGAAAATTTGTTTTCTTGGTCATCCTGGCTCACCACTACAATTACTGCCATCTCTGTGCCCATAATTCTGTTACTTTTAGGATTGATTGTAGGCCCCTACATTTTAAATGCTCTAATCACGTTTACCCAATAGAGAATTTCCTCAGTAAAATTAATGGTTCTCAGGACTGAGTATAAGGCTATGGTAAGTGATGAGTCTAAGATTTGACTCAGTTACTAAAATCAGTGGGGAATGAAAAAAAAAAGAAAGAAAGAAAACCTCTGGTGAACAGATCTAAGGGAAGCCATGTTAGGCCATTCAGCCATCTTGATATCCTCAAGGAGCCATAAGAGGTAGCTGGGCATGGTAGGAGGATTGTCATGAGTTCAAGGCCACCCTGAGACTACATAGTGAATTCCAGGTCAGCCTGGGCTAGAGTAAGATCCTACCTTGAAAATAAATTTAAAAAAAAGTTTAACACAGAGCAGTAACTACAAGCCTGAGGGCCTGATTCCAGTAAAGACATCTGATGTTAGTCTTGCCCTGAGGTCAAGGTGGCCTGGCACTCCATATGAGCTTCATGTGGTCCTGCCCTTATCTGGAGTGCACTCTGCCGAAGTTCAGCTTTTGTAAGTTGTTCTTGGTTGTTCTTGCAAAAGATAATTGGGGTCAGGGGATGACTGAAGAGTGAAGGGTAGGTCATTGTAAAGGAATGTGGTTTTTTCCTTTAAAACTCACTATAAAAGTAGGATGGGGCTGCTCTCCTCCTTGCTGTGAGGGGACAGATGCTGGCTGGCTTAATAAAGACTCTACTTTAAATTTTTATTCAGGTGGTCTTCTGTTCATTTCTGGTCTGGGTCTCTACACTGAAACTGATGAATGTACCCTCATGATTTTATTTTGACAACCTGGGTGATTGATGAGAACATTGTTTGACTAAAATACTTTTTAAGTGCTCCGTGTATTTTCCACCGCATCCAATCAGGGAAGCACACAAGGTCTGGTTTTATCACTTTCAGTGCTATTTTGTTATTATCAGAAAGAACATGGTGCATTTCCTGCAGCATCTAGGGCAGGGATCCCTGTCTCCTTGAAGTGGAGACTATACTCAGACATAATAAAAATGGGAGTGATGGTCTTTAGTAGGTTGTCCCTAGTAGGTTTTTCAGTGGGAACAGCTAGAATAAACAGTTTTTAGAAGGTTTCTATTAATGTTTTCTATTGAATTTTAATACTACCAAGCACATATATTTGGCATTTATGTTTATAAGCATCACTTTCAAATCAACAATACAAATACTATTGCTTTTTAATATTTCATTTATTTATTTGAGAAAAAGAGCAGGAAAATGGGCACAGCAGGGTCTCTAGCCACTGCATACAAACTCCAGATGCATGTGCCACCTTGTGCATCTGGCTCATGTGGGTCCTGGTGAATTAAACCTGGGTCTTTTGGCTTTGCAGGCAAGCACCTTAACTACTAAGCCATATCTCCAGCCCTTTAATATTTATTTTTTAACATTTTATTTATATATTTCTGTTTTTTAAAGACTATTTATATCATTTTAAGCTGCCTAGACCATAAGATATACAACAAATACATATATATATTTAAAGTCACTTGAAATATGTATTTTCTATTTGTGATTATACCACCAAGTTGCTATACTCTTAGATATCCATTATAGTATATTATTTTGTTATCAAATTTGAGATTATTGGCTTTATTTGTAATTTATAAAATGTTCATATTATTCCAAAAATGACAAACTATAAAGTAAGGTGCATTAAGAAATATCTAGCCTCCATTTTTTATTAAGTATTTTATTTATTTATTTATTGTAAGGAGAGAGAGAGAGGCAGAGAGAGAGACAGACAGAATGGGTGCACCAGGGCCTCTAGCCACTGTAAATGAACTCCAGATGCATGCAACATCATGTGCATCTGGCTTACATGGGTACTGGAGAATCAAAGCTGAGTCTTTATGCTTTGCAGGCAAGCACCTTAACCACTAAGCAATAACTCCTGCCCAGTTAAGAAAATTTTCATTTATTATTTATTTGTAAGGAGAAAGAGGGATAGAAAGGTAGAAATTAATTTATTTATTATATTTCAAAGTTTCCATATGTGCAAATATGTACTTATTGGAAAAACTTCTCTTTCTTACACAAATAGTAGTATTCACTGCTCTATACCTGAATTTTTCAATTAAAACATCATATTAGCCAGGTATTGTGGCCCACACCTTTA
The DNA here is from genome assembly GCA_036346955.1 of Dipus sagitta. Classification (NCBI taxonomy): domain Eukaryota; kingdom Metazoa; phylum Chordata; class Mammalia; order Rodentia; family Dipodidae; genus Dipus; species Dipus sagitta. The sequence goes on from CM070783.1 coordinate 109,187,910, forward strand.
ATCCCAGCACTCAGGAGGCTGACGTAGAAGGGTCACAGTGAATTTGAGGCCTCCCCGAGACTATATAATAAATTCCAGGTCAGCCTGGGCTAGATAAAGACACTACCTTGACAAACCAAAAAAAAAAAAATCATATCAATATTTAGAGACATCCATTTTTCATTTCTTTATTTTATTTTATTTCTTTATTTGAGAGAAGGAGAGAGAAGCAGATAGAGAGAATGAGCACACCAAGGCCTCCAGCTATTGCAAATGAACTCCAGACGCATGTGCCACCTTGTGCATCTGGCTTATGTGGGTCCTGGAGATTTGAACTTGGGTCCTTTGGCTTTGCCAGTAAGTATCTTAACCACTAAGCCATTTCTGTAGCCCATTTCATTTCTTTTTATACCTGCTTAACAATTGCATTGTGTCTGATATCAGCATTTATTCAATTATTATATGTTGTACCTTTTGCTTATTTCCAAATTGTTGCTGTAACAAATTGTATCAGAGTGAGTCTCTGTGCATATACCATTTTGTATTTTGATAATCTCTGAAAATTGCAGTATTAATTGAAGATAAATAATTTGTTCAAAAGTTAAATAAAACCCCATGGTGAATACCAGCAATCCAATTGAGAATGGCCTCAGTGGAGTGGGTGTAGGAAAAAGGGAAATGATGGTACCAACACATGTGTACATACAAAGTTTCTACTTAATAAAGAAAGTTAAATAAATATGTAACTTTCACTTATACTGTCTACCAAATATCCCACCCTTCACCTCACAAAATGATATGCCTACCTAGGTGAAGTTGTATGTATCTATAGGCCTAGCTACCACTTGATCCCAGGTGTTCAAGTCCAGCCTGGGTGAAGGCACAAACATCCCCATCTCCAAAAAAAAAGAAAGAAAGAAAGAAAGAAAGAAAGAAAGAAAGAAAGAAAGAAAGAAAGAAAGAAAAATTCATTTTGATTTTGCTAAGACAGTAAGTAAAAGTGTTATTTTCTTGCAGCCTTATGAACCCATATACTATTAGGTTTCTGTAGGTTTTACATATTGTTAGGTCAGGACTGTCCCCCATGATGGAGTCACCAAGGACAGCAGAATGGTGACAGAGGCATAGGAAAGTGGATTATCCATATTCCTGAGAAACCACCCAGCCATTATTCCTTCCTTGCTTAACAGTTCCCTCAAAGTCATGGTTTCCTGCCCCCTCATCTTGGAAGTCACCTGGTCACTGTTCTGGTGCCACACCCTAACTAGTTTAAATGGCTAATGTAATGATCTCCCCTAAAGGAACTTTTTCTATTCAACTTAAAAAATGAGTTCTTTTTCCTTCCTTACCTTCCCCCACCCAAAAAAGCCCTATAAAGCCCACTCCTCTCTTGTGAATCAGCCCTGGCAGCTTGTGCTTTTCCCAAATAAAAGCTTTCATCTTTGCCTCAGAGTAGTTTGCATGTTCTTGGTCACTCCCAGACCTTATATATATTATGTGAGCAGTTGTTCTTCAGTATAATTTTGATTACTTATCTCATTATGAACAAGAAGGAAGAGCCAAGTTCAACATTTACATTTTGTTTTCTTTTTCTTTTCTATTCTTTATTCCATTTTTCCATTTTTGGAGGGAGAGGGAAAGCATTTTGTATTACTTATACATTTTGAGGTGTAGTTTAAGAACATATTTCTGGGGATGGAGAGATGGCTTGGTGGTTAAGGCACCTGCTGACAAAGCCTAAGGACCCAGGTTCAATTACCCAGTGCCCATGTAATCCAGCTGCACAAGGAGGCACACATGTCTGGAGTTTGTTAGCAGTGGCTAGAGGCCCTGGCTTACCCGCTTTCTCCCTCTCTTTCTCTCTCAAATAAATAAATAAAATATTTTAAAAAGAATATATTTTCCATTCTCTGAACATAGAAAAAATTATCTGACTTTTTGTATAATTTTTGTGCCTTCAATTTTAAACAAGTTCCTAAAGAGATTCTTTTGCAAACCCAAACTCCAACTTACATAATATTATGAAACAATGCAGTGCTTTAACATGAGACATTTAATAATCAGTCATGTTCAAATTTTTCTTAGTTCTTCTGAATGATGTCAATCTGATGTCTTCTTGTCTAAATGACAAAATATTTTATTAGTGAAACAGAATAATTCTGTAGCAATTCATTCTATGAATAAATATAATAAATTATCAAAACCCTTACCTGCCTAAGAGAAGACAACATAAATCACTATGATGCAGCCTACAATCCATCCAATCAGGAGAAGAATGGGGACCAAAAGGTGTGGTGATGTAGATGTGGCCTCTGCTTAAAAATATAATAAGTAACTCATTTTTGGTACTAAACCTTCTGAATCAAAAGAATGAAAGAAATTTGGTAACATCAAGAAAACATACACTCTAATCACACCCATTGTGTTATTTTATTTATTTACTTATATTTTTTAAAGATTTATTTTACTAATTTATTAGCAACAGAGAGGAGGGGGAGAGAGAGAGAGAAAGAGAGAGAGAGAGAGAGAGAGAGAAAATGGGCGCACTAGGGCCTCTAGCCACTGCAAACGAACTCTAGACACATGTGCCACCATGTGCACCACCATGTGCATCTGGCTTATGTGGGACCTGGAGAATTGAACCTGGGTCCTTAGACTTCACAGGAAAGTGCCTTAACCACTAAGCCATCTCTCCAGCTCCCATTGTGGTATTTTAAATGAATGGTCCCAAATATATTCAGGATTTTATTATAGTTTGTAATTTAGATCTGCAGCCACCTGGGTGGAGGAGATGTCACTGGGCAGATTTTAGGATTTAGCCCTAAAGCTTGGCTTTTTTTTTTTTTTCATGTGGCTTCTTTCTCTCTGCTTGGGCCTTGAAAAGGGGCCCAACTTCTTCTGCCATTCTGGAACCTCCCCTGGAGCTGTAAGCTTCAATAAATACTCCTTCCACTATAACTGTGCCTGGTCTGGAAGTTCTTCTCAGTGAACTGAAGCTGTCTACTACATCATCCATACATAATTTTTTTTTGTTTCCTTCAGAGTACACACTGAAACTTAGCTGATACATTTTTTTTTCTTTAAAGCACACCTTGTGTGCCAGGAATAGAAGACCTGAGTTCAAACCATAGGTCCTCTTTATAGTTACATGATCTTGTGTAATTCTGAGCTTGAACTGCCAATGGTTAAAAAAAAAAATGATAATCAAACTTGTGATATCTACCTCCTAGAGTTGTTTTCAAAGTCAAAAAATACAATGCCTGCAAAGCATTATAGACTCTAATTACCATACTTGTGTTCAGTATACACAGGTTATATTCATGTATGTGAATGCACACTAATAAGTGAAAGAACTGTTTACAAAACAATCCAATCTAACTGTGAGGTAATTCCTACTGATATAAGTTAATCATAACACTGGAAATTGTTTTGAGAAATTTTATTGCCTCAATAACTTGACTTATCTTAAATTTCACAGGAAAAGGAAAACATCATGCTTTACATAATCATTCTCAACAGAATAAAAATAATTCTATTTTTTACAATTTTGTTCACTATAATGATCAGCACTGAGCTTGAATCTTTGGGCAATAATAATCTGACATAGGCAGAAGATATTTGTGTATGACATTCCTCCTCCTTATCTATAAAAAGCAATTTATAAAGATATCTTTTCTTAATATTCACTGAATCTCTGTCTTGTCTTTTTAAGCAAAGATATACACATACACTTCTCACACAAAGATTCAGAAACAACATGGCAAAACATCTTGTAGAATTAATGTCCCTGGGTTAAGAACTAAGACATATTCTTAATTGAAAAGCACAATTATACCTTATGCCATTAGCTAACAAAGAAAATGCATGTTCTTAGCAATTTGCACTCCTATTACAATTTCCATCACTTTAAAATGTGAAGGGTTTTTTAATACGATTAAAATAAAGTTATCAGAAGATGAGCTACTTCTAAAATTAGAAGATATTTTCATAAAAGCAAACTTTCTGAATTTTAAATGGATTTTAATTCTTTCAATGTATTTTTATGAACTGTTGAAGTCACTCTTAACTGACAAATTGGGTTTTCCTTGCTTCTGGACCTCGCTGTGACCTTGAACAAGGTTTTGAGAACTAAATTTATAAAGCATAAAACCTAAGCCGGGCATGGTAGTGCACACCTTTAATCCCAGCACTAGGGAGACAGAAGTAGAAGGATCGCTGTGAGTTCCAGGCCACCCTGAGACTACATAGTGAATTCCAGGTCAGCCTGTACATGAGTGAGACCCTACCTCAAAAAACCAAACACTAAAAACAAACAAACAAAAAAAACAAAACAAAACATAAAACCTTCCTTTTTACCTGCATATGCTATTGCTTTAAGGTATAGCAAACATTGTGAGACACTCTTTAGTCTCATTTGGGAAAAAAATAAAAACTTTTTAAATGAGTTACGGTGCCATTAGAGTGAAATATATGACAATAATTTGTTATTAATGTAAATATCAGAGTATTTCTTTCAATCTAAAAGAATTTGAGGACTGATGAATTGGCTCAATGGGTAAGAGTGCTTCCCTGCAAGCATGAGGGCCTGAATTTGATTCCTAATATTTTAATAAAAGTTACATTTTATCTAGCTCTAAGACTAAATATCTTATTACTATTCCTAATAAACCAGTACATCTGGCTGCACATTTTAACAAACTGTAACTGCATTGGTGTGCTTTTAACATTCATATTTTCAATCTTACAATAACCTGAAAAAGTGTTTGGAAGTAACAGCAGACATGAACCCTGCCTTACTTTACACAGATCATTCACATCAGCAGCACAAATAAGAATAAATCTCTTTAAACACAAAAGTAACTTTGTGCAGTTATGAGCATGCCAAAGTGGTTAGAGCTAGACTTAATGGCACTGTACTTTGGAGCAAGACTCTCTAGGTTAAGACTTGGTGTCACACCTCGCTAGTGATTGTGGGTATATACTAAACTTGCTGTGTCTCAGTTTCTTTAGCTGTAAAATGAGGGTGATGATAATGCATATCTAACCAGGCAGTTGTCATGATTAAAAGTGTAAATCATGGTATTTAAAAACTGTTTTTGAGACAATGATATAATTAGTCAATTTCTATAAACTTTTAAATATGAAAATGCTTAAAATTAGAAAAAATAAAGTTAGCTATAAACATAGAGCATATTAGAGATGATTAAGCTCAGTATTCTCATTTTACAGTCAGAATACAGGCTCAGAGAAATGGACAGACTTCTCCAAATTCATATTGCTATTTAGTAGAACTGACACTGAACTCAAATCTAGTAAAACAGTGGATAATAACTGATTTATACCTCACATTTCTAAAAAAGCCTAGACAAAATTATGTTATTTTATCTGATTGATCATTTCAAATCATTCATAACTTGTAGGCAAGGTCTCTAAGTTGAATATTTGACATATTTTTGTAGCCACACTAAAATATATAGCTAAAGAATCTTTAGCAGGGATCTCACATTCTTCAGAATTAAAATGCCAATAAGGGCTGGAGAGATGGTTTAGCAGTTAAGCACTTGCCTGTGAAGCCTAAGGACCCCGGTTCGAGGCTCGATTCCCCAGGACCCATGTTAGCCAGATGCACAAGGGGGCACATGCGTCTGGAGTTCATTTGCAGTGGCTGGAGGCCCTGGTGTGCCCATTCTCCTTCTCTTTCTCTCTCTGCCTCTTTCTCCCTATGTCTGTCACTCTCAAATCAATAAATAAAAATAAAAAAATTTAAAAAGTTGTTTAAAAATAAAATAAAATGCCAATAAATGAAAATAAAACAGTCTGGAAGCTCTTTTAGTCAAGTAAATCTGATGTCTAATAACTTACCTTTTACAGCCATTATTCCCGTCGAATGGCTTAGACAGGGCCACACTTTGCTCTTTCTTATTGTTTTCCAGTGCTGCTTTGAACTTTAAATAGAGAGGTATCTGAAGAGTGTGGCAGCTGCCCAATTCCTGCTGCCAGTTATCTGCAGGGTGATGTAAGTCACTGGGAAACAGAACTCCTCTCTCTTGTCTTTAACCTTTCATTAGGGAGGAAAAGAAGCTAGGTATGTATGGGACATCAACAATTAAGTAAGCCTTGTTTTCCTAATGCACAGATGTACTGGTGTTTACTTTGTTTAATGCCTTGGACAATAAGAAAAATGTTCAGTGAATGAGGCACACAATAAAAAAAAAAAGATGTTGAAACTATAAATTCTACCAAAGAGGAAGGGTGAACTAATACAAAGGAAGGACTTTGAAGTTGATCAAAACTAGGTTCAAATTCCAGCCCTACTACAGTAATGAAGTTCCTTAACATGGATATTAACTTCACTAATATCAAAGTGACAATAATAATGCTTATCAAAGGAAATTTCATGAAGGTAATAAGGATATGAAATATAATGTTTCTTTATTACAGGTACAAAAGATAGCCTAAATTAAATGATGTTCCTGTAAAAACAGGAAAATGTTAATATAATGCACTATAAATGATAACAATAATGATAGTGTGGTATTGCCTATAATTTTCAGAGAGCAGTCATAAGCTTGTTATTTTTATTAGAAATGTATAAAAGTTGAACACTTCATTTTACTAAGTCCAACCAGGTTTATTCATTGTGATCTAAACTGTACTCTAGGTTCTTATTGGAATAGCACTAAATTTGTAGTCTGGATGGAAAAGTTTTGTAAACTGATCCTGTGACTAACATTCCCTGTAAATGATCAGGTGGCAACCTTGCTCAAAATCCATCACTTATTCTCCATCTGCCAGAGAATGTGAGGCCGAACTCAACAGAGTCAATAGACATCCCACAAAATGGGAAAAAGTCTTCACTAGCTATGCCTCCAAAAAAGATCTAATATCTAGATCTAATATCTAGAATCTACAAAGAACTCAAAAGGCTAAACAATAGCCAGGCGTGGTGGTGCACACCTTTAATCTCAGCACTCGGGAGGCAGAGGTAGGAGGATCGCTGAGAGTTCAAGGCCACCCTGAGACTCCATAGTGAATTCCAGGTCAGCCTGGGCTAGAGTGAGACCCTACCTCGAAAAACAAAAAAAAAAAAAAAAAAAAAAAAAAAGATCTAATATCTAGAATCTACAAAGAACTCAAAAGGCTAAACAATAGCCAGGCGTGGTGGTGCACACCTTTAATCTCAGCACTCGGGAGGCAGAGGTAGGAAGATCACCCTGAGTTCAAGGCCATCCTGAGACTACATAGTGAATTCCAGGTCAGCCTGCACTACAGTGAGACCTTACCTCAAAAAAAAAAAAAAATTAAAAATAAGGTAGAGAATTGAACATAGAATTCTCAAAGGAAGAAATGAAAATGTCTATTACACACTTAAAGAGATGCTCAACATCTTTAGTCATCAGAGAAATGCAAATCAAAACAACTCTGTCATTTCCTCTCACCCCAGTCAGGATGGCATTCACCAAAAAAGGGTGCGGGGCTGGAGAGATGGCTTAGTGGTTAAGCGCTAGCCTGTGAAGCCTAAGGACCCTGGTTCGTGGCTCGATTTCCCAAGACCCATGTTAGCCAGATGTACAAAGGGGAGCACGCGTCTGGAGTTCGTTTGCAGTGGTTGGAAGCCCTGGCGTGCCCATTCTCTCTCTCTCTCTATCTCTCTGTCTCTCTCTGTCTCTCTGTCTCTCTCTCTCTCTGCCTCTTTCTCTGTTTGTCACTCTCAAATAAATAAATAAAGATAAACCAAAAAAATTTTTAAACATGACAACAAATGCTGGCAAGGCATGGAAATTGGGGGGAAAGGAGCCCTTACCTATTGCTAGTTGGAGTGCAAAATAATGTAACTACTATGGAAATCAGTATGGAGATTCTTGAAAAAGATGAAAATGGGTCTACCATTTGATCCAGATATACTACTCCTGGGCATATACCCTAAACATTCCACTCTTTACTACAGAGGTACTTTCTCAGCCATATTTGTTGCTGCTCTGTTCATAATAGCTAGAAACTATAATAAGCCCAGATGCTCATCAACTGATGAATGGATAATAAAGATGTGGTACATATACACAATGGAATTCTGTTCATCAATAAGGAAAAGTGAATAATGAAATTTGCAGGAAAATGGATAGAGTTGGAAAAAAAATCATTCTAAGTGAGGACATACAAGCACAGAAAGACAAATGCCACAATTACTTTCTTATCTATGGTTCCTAACTGGGATCAATTGAAGATTAGTGAAAATTGTGGTAAGTACCAGGAATATGGTCATTAAGCTAGAAAGAGAATAGAAGAGAGAAAAAAATAAGAAAAGAGAACAGAAAGAGTTATGTGACAGTGTAGGAGAGGGATAGCCTATTAATGGTGAGAGAGGCTTGGAGGGGTAGGGGGTAGAGGGTAGGGTATGTGGGGAGAAAATTACACAAAAGTTAAGACAACATGAATCAGTTCCATAGAAGCACTCATTCTGGCAAGCATACAAGATATAAATACCAATTAAAAGGGGAGGGGTGACAGTCTGGACAGAAGATGGAAAAAGCTTAAAACCATTAACTTTGGCTGGGCGTGGTGGCGCATGCCTTTAATCCCAACACTTGGGAGGCAGAGGTAGGTGGACTGCTGTGAGTTGGAGGCCACTCTGAGAATATAGAGTGAATTCCAGGTCAGCCTGGGCTACAGTGAAACCCTACCTCGAAAAACAAACAAACAAACAAACAAAAAAACCCAACAACATTAACTCTGGCCAGTAAATCCCAGGCCCAGAATTGGGTTGGGTTGCCCCCACCACACACAGTGAGCTATTGGCCAGAGAGACCCATGAGGTCCCCAAAATAATGTAGGCCATTGCCAAAACACTTGATTACCTGCTGAAGATACCACAGGTTATGGTCATAGGACATCAGATTATCATCTGGAACTGAAAAGGAAACTGGCTCCCACTTGGCTAGCCCTCATAGTGCTAGAAAGCACTATGGAAGCCACTGGAGGACAATGGTCACCAACAATATGAATATGCAGGGGATCCTACAGACTATGATCAAAACCAGTCAAGAAGTACACACTTGTGCAATAGTGGCATGCAGCTTCTGCAGGTAACCAACTATTCTCTGATTGGACATAAGGCCAGCTCAGTGGGAGAGAACTCATATCTGGTACTAGAAACCAAGTCAGCATCCCATGGCCTGGAAACACAGATTTTAGAAGCCCCGCTGCTCTCTGGGGAAGGGTGGGCTTTTATACCAAAAAAAAAAAAAAAAAAAAAAAAAAAAAACCTCTCAAATAAATTTGCATACCTCCTTTTACCCAACCTGCTTTCACCCTTGTTTCGAGAATCTACTTTATTTTACAGATGGCAGAGAATAGGAAGGGGAACCAAGATCCATCAATAAGACAGAAAGATAGCCCATGGCCTGCCACAAGACATGCCGCCTCTACCACATCTGCAAGTGACCAAGAGAAATTGCAGAGGAAGTGATGACACAAATAAGGCTCTTATTCTTGTCTTATAACCAGTTCCAGGTCAATGATGACAGATACAGTATCAATCAAAACCTATGAAGGCAGAACTCTAGAGCCTAACAGAGAACTTAGCTCTAAACCAAACTGCCAATAGGCCTGTCATGGCTCAAGGAACATTGTGGAAGAGGGAGCAGAAAGATTGTAAGAGTGAAAGAGTGGGTAGGAATACCCTGAGGAATGGTCCCCACCCCCCCTTACCCCGCTGGAACTGACTGAGGCCTTCATGACCCCACAGTGAATACCACAACCCCACTGATGATGGACCATAAATAACAGGAGTTGGGGCAAGGGGATAAAAGAATATAACTTGTTATAATATATATAAAATAAAAACATTTAAAAGAATAGATTAATGACATATATGTATGAAAGGGTCATAATGCCTATTACTTTGTATGCTAACTTTAAAGAACAATTTAAAAAATATAAAAATAGATTTCTGTTAGCATTGCTATAAATATGAGGTATGGGGAGAGATTGTTTTATAATCCATAATTGTTCTTATATTTCTATAGAAGGAAAGAATAGTGATGGTGTTACTTCAATTAACATGACCAAACATCAGGAAAGGATTTATTCTAAAGTCTCATTTCCTCGGATTTGCATAAGTAATTTTTAATTAATTAATTAATTTATTTATTTGAGTGGGAGAGAGAGTGCCTGAGAGAGAAAGAGAGCAAAAGACAGAATGGGCATGTCAGGATCTCCAGCCACTGAAAAGAACTCCAGAAGTGTGTGCCACCTTGCGTATGTGACTTTATGTGGTTACTAGAGAACCAAACCTGGGTCCTTAGACTTTGCAGGCAAGTGCCTTAACCTTATCCACTGAGCACCTAACGTTTTTTAAATATTCAGGACAAATATTTCATTCATTAAAAGACTAGCTTCATTTTGAACTTACAAACCCAAAATTATGTCTAACCATCTTTAAATCTTCTCATCAGAATATACTGTTTTGGAATTTATTTGCTTGCAACTTAACATAAACATTAACACATGTAAGTTCTCTTACAGGCTTAACTTTGGATAATCAACTTTTAATTCTTAAGATGTCATTAGATTCTTCTATGATACCTTAGCTAAAAAAGAAAAGCAGAAAAAAAGAAACATTCCTATCTTTATTCCCTTATTCAAACTAAATCAGAACTTAGCTTTCACATATTTTAAACAGCAATGTGTGGAATTTAGTATTATTAGCTTAGTGTTAAATTAGTATATAAACCTGAGCAAGGTAAATGACAAAAGACCTTGACTTGGCGGTTACCTAACTAGCTGGATGGCTGGTTGGGTGGATGGCTGGGTAGAAAGAATAGATGCAGAATAAGGTAGTTTAGCTTGCTCTCTACAAAAGAATTGAGTCAATACCTGAGAAAGCAATATTCTTAATTGAATGCTATCGTCATAATATATGCTCATGTAGGTAATACTTTATAGTCTACTTAATTGCTGATAATGTTTAAATACGTTATAGTTGATGATATGATGAAAGAGTGAAATCAACAAATAGAAATGTAAAGGCATCCAAGGATCTTGCTGCTTTAGAATAGCAATAAACTTGCTCAAATTTCAGTGTTTTTTATAATATATATATTATATGTATATAATATATATAATACATATATATACATACATAAATATGATATAGATATATTACCAGACACTGGCCAAAGGCTTGTAGCAATTTGAGGGAACATTTATTTAAGAAAAATTCCTGAATCTCAGTAAGCTTATGTTATCTCATTTGATCTATTCCCATCTGCCCATCTCTAGTTTTTCAGTAGACTGGAAAACCAACATTCCACACCATCATGAAAACCAGCAGCTTGGCAGCCAGCACATGGTATAGTACTTTGTACAGCATTTGTTGTTTGCTCTTATGCTTTTTGGATGATGAGCTATAGCTGCCCAGTATCACAACAGTACATTATACTACATATTGCTAGGTCACAAGAAGAACTAAATTCAAAATTAAAAGTGCACTTTCTAGACAATACATATCATTTTGCATTGTTGTGAAGTAAGAAATTAAAGGTTTGGGGCTATCTATAACTATTTTTGAGAAAATTTCTAAGATGGACAAAAATTTAAAATCATGTATTTTAAAATTATTTATTTTTATTTGTTTGAGAGAGAGGAAAGAAGAGGCAGATATAGTGAGAATATGTGCACCAGGGCCTTCATCAACTGCAAATGAATTCTAGACACATATGCCATCATGTGCATCTGGCTTACATGGGTCCTGGGGAATTGTAACTGGGTCTTTTGGCTTTGCAGGCACTTGCCTTAACCACAAAACCATCTTTTCAGGTGTAAATCATCTATTTGAAATATTGCCAAGTTAATAATGAAAATTTGAGAATAATGCCTTGGTAAATAAAGAATATCAGTGCTGAGAAATCCTGCTGGAACTGAGCTGATAACCTCCTCCATGTAGACCAGCTGACAGAAAGCTGGAAGAAGCCATTCTGCATGCAGTTCAATGGGAGAAAGAGAAATCACCAGTGAAGATACTCAACAGTGGACACTGCAAGCCTTATATTTGGCCAGCCAGGCCAAATGAGCCAACGGGTGCAATAGTGGTACGTCTATCATGGTGGAAACCAACTGCCCTCTAATTGGACTGGAGGCCCACTCCATGGGAGGGAGTACATCCCTGGTACTGAAAACTTAAAACAGGGGTAGCCATGATCCCTGGGGGGTGTAACATCTGCTGATGTCTGGCTAAATGTATATACTATGCTTATCAAACTGCCCAGTAAGCACTTCTCTTAATGTTCATACCCTTATATTAATGCTACTCTCACTTTTGGTAGAGAATCTTCTCTTTTCAGATGGCAGTGACCTTGGGACGACTCAGAAGGTATCATGGTGCTGGAAAGAAGTGACCACAGTGCTCAGTACTGCAATATCTCTATCACACTTTCCAAGGCTCAGGGTCTAATGCGGAAGAGGTGGCAGAAAGAATGTAAGAGCCAAAGGAAAGGTAGGACTCCTTACAACGTGCTCCCTCCAGACACAAAATGGCCTGGATATCCATGACCTCACAGTGCCTGACACTACCTACACAAGACCTTCACAAGAGGAGGAAAAGATCATGACATCAAAATAAAAGAGAGAAGGGGAGGGGATATGATGGATAATGGAGTTTCAATGGGGAAAGCGGGGGGAGGGAGGGTATTAACATGGGATATTTTTTATAATCATGGAAGTTGTTAAGAAAAATTTGGATAATAAAAAAGAATATCAGTGCTGAGGTGGAAATTATTTGAAAAAAAAAACAACAGAATTCATGAAGCTGAAAAATGCAATGAGCAATACAGAGAACTAGTGAATCTGAAGACAGTTTGATAGTCCAAGGAAAGAAAGAAAGAAAAAGGAATGAAGAAAATCGAATAGATATTTGTAACAGACCTTCAAGTATAGTAACATATGAATAATGGGTATTCAAGAATAAAAGGGAAAGAGTGGAAGAGCAAGAGGAAGGACAGAAGGAAGAGGAAATATATAAAAGGTTAAGAATCTATGACTAAGACATACTGATTACAATATACCTGCTTTTTTTATTTGATTGAATTAATATACTCAGTGGTCTAAAAAAAATCCAAAGACAGTTGTTCATCCTCTGCCTCACTTCCACCTCAACACCCCTCACCACATGCAGCCACTTCTTCCAATATTTCCTTCTCTGGCACCCAGTATTCTGATCTAGTGTAGCCTTGGCTATGAGCTGTGATGCATGATGCTAGAGAGGAAAAATTCTACATGCATACAGATTAGCAGAAAAAACAGACCCTCATAAAGAATTTAAAATGTTGTAGCCACTATGAAAAACATAGAATTACTACATAACTCAGCAAGTACATTCTTAGGTGTATACTTTAAAGAACTGTAAACAGATGTTCAAAGAAAACTGTCCATGATTCATAATAACCACAAAAACAGAACAACCCAAATGTCTACAACCTACTGAATGGATAAACAAAATGTGGTATGTCTGCATAATGTAATATTATTATCAAGTCATAAAAAGAAGTGGAATACTCATATATACTGTAAATTTAAACTTTAAAAATATGCTAAATGAAAAGAGCCATACAATATTGCATGATCCTACTTAAATGAAGTGTCCACAGCAGGTAAATCTACAGAGGTAGAAAGTCTCTCAGAGCTTTGAGAGATGGAAGGGAGAGTGACTGTTAAAGGTTATGAGATTTCACTGGAGAGTGATGAAAATGTTCTTAGGTTAGTTGTAATGGATACATAAATTTGTGAATACACTAATAACACTGAAGTGCACACTGTTAAGATGGCAAAAGTTCAAATCTCAAAATTTCAAAGTTTAAAGCAATTTTATAGCAAGAAATTTCTCAAAATTTCAAAATTCAAATCAATTCTATAGCAAGCAATTTCAAGTATCCTATTTCCTTAGGGAATAAAACAGAATAGTTGATCAGAACTAAGAGAAATGCCAGACAAAATACCTAATTAAATATTTCTTTTAAATAAAATGTTTACTGAGCACCTGTTATGTACTGGACACCATTGTAAGCATTTGAGGAACATAAAGGAACATAGCACCCTATCCTCCTAGAGTCATAATCTGAAAGGTGATCAAGGCCATGAGAATAGACTAAGTAGGACCAATAAAAGCTACTAATTAAGTTAACACTAAGGTTTGCTCTTCCTAATAGGGCCAAAGAACAGTGAGAAGTCAGTGCTGCTCTGGGGGAATGAGCAGAGAACAGTAAAGGGAACAGGTCAGAGAGGTGAGAAAGTAGTGCTTCTTTTAGACATTGTTAGACATTGTTGGCTTGGTTTTTTTTTCAGTTTGGGGGTTCAAGGTTGTTTTTTGTTTTGTTTTGTTTTTGGTGTTTCTGTTGTTATTTTTTTGGTGGTGGTTATCATCATGGATTCATTGGGCTTTTGTTTGTTTTGCTTTGTTTTGTTTTGGAGATATAGTTTTACACTATGGCCCAGGCTAGCCTGGAACTTACTATGTAGCCCAAACTAGCTTTCAACTCATAGTAGTCTTCTTACCTTAGCCTCCACAGTAGTAGCTTACATTTTTAAAGTGTTATTCTGGTTATTATAACTGGCAGCAGAGGAAGTAACAGTTAGGATACTATTTTAATAATCTTGGGAAGGTGCTGGGGATTTAACTAAGGTGATGTCAGATTACCCATCAATAGGGAAACTATTAGTAAGACCAATACATAGGGGTCCTATTTATTATGGGTTTGATTAATATAATTTTGAGAGTTGGATGGGACTTTCCCATATCAAAAAGATATTTATTTTAAATTATTTACTAACTTGTGTTTGTATGCTGATGGCTGATGTGTATGTGTATAGGCACCATGATGCATGTATGAAAGTCTGAGGGTAACCTTGAGGTGTTAGGTTAGTCCCTTCCTTTCCTCTCTTGGCTGCTACATTATCATAACTGTCTGACTTTCATTTTTGACTATTTGTTCTTGGTCTACTTTATTTAATCCTCATCTGCCCAAATATTAAAATTAGTTGCTCAACAAAAGGACTACAGCAGAGCATTCACAATCACAGAAGATGAAGAGAAGAAAGAAGTGATGAGTGAAATGACTGAGTCTTATGCCTTCATAGAGTCCTGAGAGGTTCTTCAAGGGCCAATTTCATGGACATATAATAAACTACATCATCAGAGCCTTATACCGAGCAGAGCCCCACGACTATAATGCTCTGCTGAAAATATCTTGAACTTCTTTTATCTTTAAATTTGAGTTTTATAAACTTGATAAAGTTTTTAAAAGTTATTAACTTGAATTTAAAACTCAGTAGCACAGTGGAACATGCACACAAGCAGAGGTGATTCTGGGAGGCACCTAGTATATCCTGAAGTAGTCTAGCAGCACCCTGCCACATGCCAAGCAAGCTCCAGGCTCAGCAAACATACACAAAGCAGTTGGCCCAACAGGCATGTCAGTGCTAGGAAAGGCCAGAGGTGGAGAGAATCTGAAGAATGGTGTTGACCTGGGGCTTGGGCACAGAAGTGGCATTGATGACAGTAACTGAAGTGGCTATGACAGCAGGGATGATAGCACAGCAACTGCTGGCACTTAGGCAGTAAATTTCAGCAGTACATTATGGAATTTCCAAGTTTAAAAGCTGCTCAACTTTACAAGTCCAATATCCATTACTGACAGACTTAAAAATAGAATTTTTAAATTTCAAGATTGTCATATTTGATAGAAAATAATACTATTCCTCACATGCAGTTTTGGATAAACTAAGTATTAATGAGTCAAATAATTTTAAACTTAATTTTTTAATGTAAGTAAGAAAGCAATAAAATGTATAGCAAGTGTTTGGAAACAAATACAAATGATGAACTTTCTTATACAACCTCTAAAAATTCCTGAAAACACCAGATAAAATAGTGAAATACCGGGCTGGAGAGATGGCTTAGCGGTTAAGCACTTGCCTGTGAAGCCTAAGGACCACGGTTCGAAGCTGGAATCTCCAGGACCCACGTTAGCCAGATGCACAAGGGGGTGCATGCATCTGGAGTTCGTTTACAGTGGCTGGAAGCCCTGGCGTGCCCATTCTCTATCTCTCTCTATCTGCTGCTTTCTCTCTCTGTCGCTTTCAAATAAACAAAAATGAACAAAAAAAATTTAAAAAAAAATAGTGAAATACCATTGTACTTTACATTTAAAGTTAAATTCTGACTTACATAAAATTTGTTTATGTAGAAAACTAAATCTTTTTTAATTATTAAATTATTATATATGTTTAGGGAAGCACAAAACCAAGGGAAGGAAAATTGATACACTTACATGGTCTGAGAGCCCATATGGTAGGCCTGGAAGAAACATGAAAAGCGATTTAGACAAAAGTACAGAGAGCTCCTGCTATGTGGATGGCAGGAAAGGGTAGAGAGGAGTCAAGGGGGTTTTCCCCTCCTCTTAGCCCAGTTGAGAGGAGGAGAGACTTGCCAGAACCTGGAAAAAGAATAAACAAGTATGATCATCTATAGATATAATAAAATTTGTATTTTATATAATTCATTAGAAATTTACTTCAATATTGTCATATACTATAAAATACTGTTAACTTTTAGATTATTTGTTTGTGTGTGGCCTTGCTATACAGCTTAGGCTGTCCTGGAATTAATGATTCACCTGCATATGACTCCTAAGTACTAGGATTATAGGCATACATCACCATGCTCATCTACTAAGATCTTCTTGAAATTATGTTGCCAAAATTGTGATCTTGTGTCTTCCAAAAGCAATTGGTACTACTTTCAGTTATACATATTTAAAACAAGCACTAAAAGCATTATCACCAGAACATATAAAAATAACTAGGCATGTCCATAATATCTGCATCCCTAGTCCTATGAGGTGTAGAGACCTGAGATCAACAGGGCAAGCTTCGGGACTGCAGCTCAAGTAAGAATGGGTGGAAGAGCTCCTGCTGGAGTCTGGAAGGAAGCCAATTCTCAGATGGTTAGCCCATAAAGTGCTACGTGAGCTGCTAGGGGAAAATGGCCAACAAACCATGAGCAAACACCGAACACTGCTAAATGAAAGCCACCAGCCTGACAAAATGTACACACCTGTGCAATGATGGCACCTGGCATAGGAGGGTAACCAATGGCTGGTTGGCTAAGAGATCAGCTCAGTAGAAAGAAACCTATAGCTGGAAGTGGAAACTGAGTCAGAATCATATGGAGACCAAGATTATGGCCTCCCAACAAGAAGTTCCCACTAGTTTGTGGCCAAAAGAAAGGTTATACCCATCAAAATCTCTCTAAATTAACAATACTTATCCCCTTTAACCTATGCTAATCTCACTCTCCATTGGAGAATTTTCAGAGGGCAGCAAGAACTGAGGACAACCAAAATCTATCAACAAGACAAGAAAAGCTAGCTTACTCCCAGGCAGGAGACACGCCTTGCACATCAGCGAGGGCCCAAGTGAAACCACAGAGGAACTGGTGAGATGAGCTAGAGTGCTGCTTCTGTGCTGGACAGAAGGCTTAGAGGTTAAGGCACTTGTCTGAAAAGCCCAACAACCCATGTTCAACTTCCCAGATCTCATGTGGGCCAGACGCACAAGGTGATGCATGCTGAAGGTCACATATGCTCACGAGGTGGCATTTGTATCTAGAATTCAAATACAGTGGCTGGAGGCTCTGGTGCACTAATTCTCTCTCTCTCTCTCTCTCACTCACTGTCTCTCATTAACAACAACAGCAACACTGTTGGGCTTGCCTCAAAAAAAAAAAAAAAATAAAGAGTACTGCTTCCACAGTGAGCCTGACAACCTTCACTGGGTGATGGAGACAGACACTGAATATATTCAAAATGTACCAAGACAGAAATACAGAAGCTGCTGAGACCATAACACTTAAGTAGGCACACCGCTACCCAGGTAATTTGAAGAAGAGCAGGTGGAAAGATTGTAAGAGCCACAGGGTGGAAGGGAATATCTGGAGGCATTGCCCCCCACAATTACTGATTTTTGCTCTCACAATTCATAACCCACAACCTCATAGTCAATACCAGCAATCCCACTGAGGAGGGTTATCAGTGGAGTGGGGGCAGGGAGGAGGGAAATGATGGTAACAACATACGATGTGTCCATACAAAGTTTCTACTTAATAATAATTTTATTTTTATTTTTTAGAAAAGAATCAGTGAAAGAGTGACAGAGGAAAACATCCAATATTCCCCTCTTACAACTGCAGATGAACACACCCTGTTGGAGATGAGTACATGTGCACACACACATGTATACAGTACCTATCACCCACCCCCATATACACAAAAAATCAGTCTGCCACTTAATTGTTGTACAGAATGATAGTGTGGATGGTTCTCAAAATTAAAGGATACAAAAGAAAAAATTGATAAATAGTATTGCATCAATCTAAAAAGCTTCTAAAGGAAATAATCGACAAAATGAAGAGTTAATGTCTAGAATGCTTAAGGAACTCAAAACTTTTAAAAGTCCTAAGTAATACAATTTAAAAATGGGCAAAGGATTTGAATAGACACTTTTCAAGAGAAGAAATATAAATGGCTAACAAATATATCAAAAACTACTCTATATCATTAGCCATCAAGATTTAAAATAAATGCCAAGAGATACCATTTTTATCCAAGTTAGAATTTTTATTATAAAAATAAAATGCTCATGGGGATATACAGGAAAAGGTATTCATATGATAATTGGAGAATGTAACTTATTATAGCTTTATACTGTAGTATGGTGGTTCCTTTAAAAACTGAATAATAGGCTGGAGAAATGGCTTAGCGAATAAGGCATTTGCCTGCAAAGCCAAAGGACCTCAGTTTAATTCCCCAGGACCCATGTAAGCCAGATGCACAAGGTGGCGCATGAGTCTGAGTTTGTTTGCAGTGGCTGGAAGCCCTGATGTGCCCATTCTCTCCCTCCCTCTCTCTCTCTCTCTCTCTCTCTCTCTGTGTGTGTGTGTGTGTGTGTGTGTGTGTTAATCTCTTTCTCTCTCTTGCTCTCTCAAATAAATAGCTAAATAAAAACTATGAATAAATCTACCATGTGATGCAGCTAACCCTCTTCTGGGTACTTACTGCTGCATATAAAAGCATCATTTGAGTGCCCATGTTAATTATTTTCACTACTCGCCATACCTAAGCTGTAGAATCAGTCTAGATTCCCATCAACAGATGAATGGATAAAGAAAATGTGATATGCATATATATGCCTTTATTATTTATATGTATACATAGGTATATCTTTCCTATAAATCCATATGTATATGTAATGTAGCATCATTCAGCTATAAAGGTGAATGAAATACTGTCATATGCAGCAAAATCGGTGGAACTAGAAGTTATTATAGTAAGTAAAATAGATCAGATGTTGAAACACAAGTACTGCATGTTCTGATAAGTAGAAGTTTAAAATAGCCTAAAAGTAAAATAGTGATTATTATAGGTTGGGAATAGTGTGCATGGGGGACTTTGCTAAAAAGTAATTGTGTTTGATCAATACTAGGAGCATGGTGGAAATATTATAACAAACTCCATCAATATGTCCAGTTAAAACATTAGTAAAAATAAAAATTAAATGGAGTTGCTAAAATATAAATTTTATCATTATTATTTTAAATTATTTATTTATTTTTTTGAGAGCTACAGAGAGAGAAAGAGGGAGAGAGAGAGAATGGGCACACCAGGGCCTCCAGCCACTGCAAACAGAACTTCAGACACGTGCATCCCCTTGTGCATCTGGCTAACCTGGGTCCTGGGGAATCAAGCCTTGAACCGGCGTCCTTAGGCTTCACAGGCAAGAGTTTAACCGCTAAGCCATCTCTCCAGCCCTAAATTTTTTTTTTTAAATACCGAGAAACTTTATTTTTTTTTAATTTTTTTTTGTTATTTTTATTTATTTATTTGAGAGCGACAGACAGAAAGAGGCAGATAGAGAGAGGGAGAGAGAATGGGCGCGCCAGGGCCTCCAGCCACTGCAAATGAACTCCAGATGCATGCGCCCCCTTGTGCATCTGGCTAACGTGGAGCCCTAAATTTTATTATTAATGTAGGAACTTGCAAAAAAGTAAAGCAGAAAAATCTTAGTCTATAAAGATATAATATTGAGTATTATTATGCATTGCATCATATCAATTTATGCCACAAAAACTTTTCTAAACTTTTCTTATTTCCAAGTTTAATTTTTTTCTGACAATAATCTGACCCACAAGTCCGACCAATATTAGTCAATACAGTCATAAGTCATGACTATGCTTACATTTTGTAACTCACTAAATATTTTCAAAGGAAAAACTTTTATGTTTTAGTTTACCTAGTGTCATTTCCTTGCCTTTTGTTGAGCAAAAGGGTGCCAGTTTTCATTTTTTACTGAGTCCTGAAAATTTCCAAGCTGTTCCTGATTCCTCCTGTACCGGAGGGAAGATGAAGCGATCACAAAGGCTGGGTCTTCCTGGCCTCTCCACTTCCTTTAGCCATAGCATTTTCATTGCAATTTCAGTATAGTTTGAATTAGAGCACAAAAACAAGTTGAACCCTCCCCCACCACCTAATTCAACTATACTTATATGAGAGAGCAAACAAAAGCATAGAACAATCAAGTCACATATCTAACTTCAGAATTAGTCTCCTGACTCCAAGCCTCCCAAAGCCATGGCACTTTCTCTGTATTCATGGCCTCATCATGGTGACATTGTGTGCACTGGGTTTGTACATGAGATGATACATTCAAGAATGACATATAGGGCTGGAGAGATGGCTTAGTGGCTAAGGCGTTTGCCTGCAAAGCCAAAGGATCCTGGTTCAACTCCCCAGGACCCACGTAAGCCAGATGGACAAGGGGGTGCATGCATCTGGAGTTCGTTTACAGTGGTTGGAGGCCCTGGCATGCCCATTCTCTCTCTTTCTCTTTCTCTCTTTCTCCCTCTTTCCCTCTCTCAAATAAATAAATTATATTTTTAAAAAGAATGACATGTAATATATTCTATGATTTGTTCAGGGTTTATATAAGGGTCATTATTTTTCTTAAATTCAGTTTAGAGATCCTTATCATTATACTACTTTAAAGCATAGAAATTGAGATTGGGTAGCAGAGGAATGTCCTAAACTTCAAACCATCACTATGGATATTCCTATCTTAGAAGGCAGTTTACGTACGATGCATTTAGCTTAAATCTTTCCATTTCTCCAATGTTTTAGCCTAGATAACGACAAAATTATAAATAAGTGATTTTTAACTGTCACTTAAGGTAGTACTCATGTTGCCACTAAAGCAAAGCAAATGGTGCTACTATTCAGATTGACGTTATTGAATGGGTTGGACAGTTTTTCTGTAGAAAACTATTGTACTTCTGGAATGTCTTGGTTGAAGGAATTGCCTGCAAAGTCTGATTATAATACAGCCTTCATTTAAAAAAATAAAGAAACATAAAAACAAGCTAATTCACTGTCGAGTCATACAAAAGTCATATATATAGGGGCTGAGTGGTCACAGTGACAGTGGTATAAATCTTTGTCCTACAAGCTAATATTTATGGAGCCTGGCATCAGATGACATTCATAAAAATATTCCAAATTTGAAAATAAAGTAAACTAGTAGAGACTAAGGCCTCCCAAGGATTGTCTAGCTCTACATTTTATTTTTCTCATTCTTACTATATGTGACAGTCCCATAATTAGAGAATTTGTTTGTTAACTTGCAGGAATATTCCCAGAAGAGATGAATCAACTTTTATCCAATGAAACAGGTAACTCTAACTATCAATAGTCTCCTATACATTAACCCAGTTTTATATGTGTAGCTCAGCAAGTTGCTGATAATTACCTATGCTTCTTAAATGTTTTTTTTTTTAACAGATCCTAGGAACTATGTTTTCTTTCACTAGTTCTTGAGTTCCATAAAGTACTGAGAGTGTGTCCTGTGTCCTTCAATGTGTCCTGAGAGGCAAGGTATTACCCTTTTGAAAATTATACCTTGGCAAGACTGAATTCTCTGTTGTCCGGGGTTCTCTATGTGTAAATGGAGATGAAAAGACCTACTTTCCAGAGTTGTGAGGATTAAAAGTCAGTGTATGAGGTACTCATTGAGAAAATGTACACAAAATCTTAAGCTGTGAATGTGAGCGTCCAACTGAGGTATAAAGGCAGCCCAGTTCCTCATGGGTCAATGTTGGCTTCTCTAATGAATTATATGCACTAGAGTTTGCAAACTTTCCTGACATGACTCTTCTGCTTCTATAGTCACATACTTTAAAATCTTCTTTGCTGACTCTCTTCTAATTTTACACCTCACACCTCATGGAAACAATGTGCTATGAGAACTACATGTAAGAGGCCAAGCTACATGACCTTTGTCACTGGAAGCTTTCCAGGACTAGTCTCCAGAAGGCTCTGGCAGGTATAGGCTTTCAAAAGTCGATAATCAAAGTAAACTTACACTAAAAGACAAAAGGTTTTTCTCATAAATTTTGCATTAGCCTTTCTATAGTTAAAACAGTAATATTTTAACACTATTTATTTATTTGAGTGAGAGAGAGAAAGAGAGGGAGAGAGAGAGAGAGAGAGAGAGAGAGGAGAGAGAATGGGTGCACCAGGGCCCCCAGCTACTGCAGAGGAACTCCAGACTCATGTACCACCTTGTGCATCTGGCTTATGTGGGTCCTGGGAAATCAAACCTGGGTCCTTTGGCTTTGTAGGCAAGTGTTTTAATGGCTAAGTCATCTCTCCAACCCTAAAATAGTAATTTTTGATATGGAAAAAGGTTAACTCAAAAGTGATATTTTCAGTGAAGAATGTACTAGAAAATATATTCATTAATAAACATTCTGCAAAATATTTTCTTTAATGTGATCCTTTATGAGTGCTCTCAAAACTAGAGCAACCTCCTATTTTTAAATTTCTAGTCTTTTTCATTTTGCTAAAATATTTAAATACATACATACATACACACACACATATACACACATACATACACATATATATACATTCTTTTCACACCTTCACACTCCCAACTAAAAGGAGCTTGAAATTTACTTGACAGTGTTTAAGTACATCTGAGAGGTTGAAAAAGTCTAGCTAATTCTCTCCACATGGTGGCAGAGCTACTACTGCAGGAAACTCAGGTGGGTGCCCAGGAGCCCCAAAGTTTTAAACTGAATAGAGAATATCAAGATAACACTCCTCCCCATACCATTTTTTTAATCTTTTGAGAATTACAAATAGAGGGTTAAGTATCAAAAAACTACCAAAGCTATACAGTTAAATAACAGAATTGGATGAACTGCTTAGAACTTTCAAATTGCTCAAAATCTTAAAGCTGTTACCTATAAAATAATAACTTAAGGGGAGATAGAAGAACTCCAGCATGTTTGAAGAGCAGAATTGCCCTTGGCCTATATAACATACACCTTGGTAGAATGACTATATTCTCTTCTCAGCACTCTAAACATGTGAGCTGACCTAAGGCCTGTCTTCCATCCTCTCCTTGATAGCTAGTGTGGCTCCTGCTAGAAGGAAAGCACTAACTTTCCTGGGAAGGATGTCAGTGTTCTGATCCACCTTCATAATGCAAGCCATCAGTAGGCCCTGCAGGATCTGGAAGATTCACTCTCGGGGCAGCTCTGTACCCTATGCTCAACCCTTTTCCTCTACATTTTGGTTTGTAGAATGTATAATAGTAAAAAATAAGTAAATAACTAAATAAAACACTTTTTTTCCTCCTGTAACTCCTCATATTAGTGATGTGCAATTTCATCACTATTATGCACTAAATTCCTCCATATTGGAATCTATTTGTCTACAATTTATGATGGCTCATTGGATAAAGCACTTGAGATTCAAGTGTGAAGCCCTGAGTTCAGATCCTGAAAACCTATATAAACCTGGATAAAGTTACATCTGTAATCCCAAAGTTCTAACAATGAGATGGGAAGTCGAGACAGGAGAGTCCCTGGAAGCTCACAGATCAGCTATCTTGGTGTATACAGCACCGAACAACAAAGAAACATCACCTCAAATAAGGTGAAAAGTGAGGACCAGCACTCAAGGTTGACTTCTGACCTCCACATGTGCACTGTGGCATGCTCTTACCCACAAGCACACATATATAAAAATTTATAAAATTTTCAAGCATATGTCAATAGTAAGAAAACATTATGTAATTTTCATCTATACAACCTTATAGCCATCATCAGTCCTTCTTATTTTCTGATTAAAAAAAAATGCAGCTAGCAGTGCATTTTTCTTTAGACTTTAATATGCATACTTCTAGGCTAAAAGTTTTTATATATTTTTTCAAGATAGACTTTATATACAACAAAATACACAAATCTTACCTATACATTCACTGATTTTTAAAAAATATTTATTTATTTGTTTATGAGAGAGAGAGAGAGAAAGAGAGAGAGAGAAGTAGAGAGAGAGAGAGAGAGAATGGATACACTAGGGCCTCTGGCCACTGCAAACAAACTCCAGATGCATGTGCGACCTTGTGCATCTGGCTTACGTGAGTCCTGGAGAATTGAACTTAGGTCCTTTGGATTTGCAGGCGAGTGCCTTAACTGATAAGACATCTCCCCAGCCCACATTCACTGATTTTTATATGTGTATATACTTTTACAAGCCCAATTTCTATCAAGATATAAAACTATATCTATATATTTGATTTGCTAGCTCTTAACTAATATTCTCTCTTCATACTATAGTAGCATATTTTAAATCTCCAAGCTTTTATGTCTTCAAATCTGCTTGTTTCCTTTCATTCTTATTCGAGAATTATTTTGCCTATTCTGCAATATTCAACTTTGCTCTTGAATTTAGTCATTGGTGGGTGAAATGTTATAGTTCTTAAGCTACCTTTGTGAAACATCTTTCACATTCCTCAATTGTGTCCTACAATTTTCTTTATAAAACTCTTGTACATTTCTTTGGTTTATTACTTTGAAAAATATTTTGTTGGGCTAGAGATATAGCTGAGTTGCCTAGCATGCATAAAACTCTAAATCTAATCCATAGCACCACATAAACTGAGAATAGTGGCATATGCCTATAATACCAATGCACAGGAGGTAGAGATCTTGATCAGAAGTTACAGGTTACCCTAACACATAGAAAGTTTGAGATCAGCCTGGACTTCATGAGACTTTGAAATCTCTCTCTTCATAAATGATGTTTACCCCATTATACTTTTATTGTTATTATTATTATTATTATTATTTTTTTTTTTTTTTGGTTTTTCGAGGTAGGGTTTCACTCTAGCCCAGGCTGACCTGGAATTCACTATGGAGTCTCAGGGTGGCCTCGAACTCACGGCGATCCTCCTACCTCTGCCTCCCGAGTGCTGGGATTAAAGGCATGTGCCACCACGCCCGGCTCACCCCATTATACTTTTATATAAATGATTTGTACAAACAACTTACAAAATTTGCTTATGCTCACTAGGAAATTTCCAGTTGATCCTTGTGGGCTTTGATATATACAGTCATTGTCTACAATCATTTTCTTTCTCCTTTCTAATTTCTCCCTCCCCCCATGTTTATAATTGCATCAGCTAGTAGTCCTAGAATACTTTTATAAGAAAACTATTAATTCTTACATCTATCTCTTTTATAGTCAACGGTCTTTGAATACAATAAATGTCCTTTCTAAGGAGATGGTTTTAGTGATCTATCTTTTTCTAAAAATCGTTCCCTTTAATGTTGGTGTTATGTTGAACAAGAGTCAGTTATTTCAATTCCTTCTGAATCTATGATCATTTTATCATTCTTATTAATTATTGTATGCATTTGTGCTTTCTTTCCTTTAACTAGTTTTGCAGTGAATCATATGTATCTGTTTAAGAAGTTGTGTTTTCCATATGTTAAATCATCTTTAAAAAATATTTTCATTTATTTTTTAATGTATATCATTTTACACAGTATACTTTAAACTAATATGTACATATTAACTACTAGGTTTTAATATTGTATACATTTATTTATTTTATTCTTTAAATATTTTTTTCTTTTTGGTTGTTCAAGATAGGGTTTCACTCTAGTCCAGGCTGACCTGGAATTCACTCTGTAGTCTCAGGGTGGGCTCAAACTCATGGCAGTTCTCCTACCTCTGCCTCCCAAATGCTGGGATTAAAGTTGTGCCCCACCACACCCAGCTTTAAATTTTTTATTGACAACTTCCATAATTATAGCCAACAAATCATAATTCCCTCTGTCCTCACTTTCCCCTTCACAACTCCACTCTCCATCATATCCCCTCCCCATCTCAATCAGTCTCTCTTTTATTTTGATGTCATCATTTTTCCTCCTATTATGATGATTTTGTGTAGATAGTGCCAGGCACTGCAAGGTCATGAATATCCAGGCCATTTTGTGTCTGGAAAAGTACATTGTAAGGAGTCCTGTACTTCCTTTGGCTCTTAGATTCTTCTCACCACCTTTTTTTTGCAATGGACCCTGAGCCTTGGAAGTTGTGATAGAGATGTTTCAGTGCTGAAGACTTCTCTGTCACTTCTTCTTAGCACCATGGTGCCTTTAGAGTCACCTCAGAGGTCACAGCCATCTGAAAAGAGAAGCTTCTCTAACCAAAAGTGAGAGTAGCATTAATATATGGGAATGAATATTAAGAAAAGTGCTTACTGGGCAGTTTTGTGAGCATAATATATGCATTTAGCTAGACAGCAGCAGGTGGTACACCCCTGGGCTCATGACTTCCCCCATGATAGGCTTTCAGTATCAGGCATGTATTCTCTCCCATGGAGCGGGCCTCCAGTCCAATTAGCGAGTGGTTGGTTTTCCCCATAACAGATATGCCACTCTTGCACCTGTTGTCTCATTGGTCTGGATAGCCCAGCTTAAGGCTTGCAGTTTCCACTGTTGTTTATTTCCACAGATGACTTATTCTCTCTCACATGGAGCTGCAAGCAGCATAGCTTCTTCTAGCTTTCTGTCAGGAAAGCAATGACCTGTAATGTTTTGGGGGCATCAGGGACCTCCCTGGCCATCAACTCACTAGAAGGTATCCTATTCCTGGCACTGAAAATTTTCTAATAACAATCTATGGCTTCTAGATGCACCATTGTCACCAAAAGTAGGTTTCCATATGACTTATTCATACCCTCTTAGATTTTGATTAACCCTCTCCCACCCGTCCTTTACTCAATCTCTCCCCCTGACCTTATTTAGGCCTTTCCACCCAGAATAGTCTCTTTTTCTATTTACATATATGCATAATTATATTCACCTCTCTATTCCTTAATTATCCTACTTTAGAATAGAACCTTGAATCTCAGAGAAATTAAGCAAACAGCATATCTCAATCAAAAGTAATTAAACCTGGACTCTTGCACATGTATGTGAGATTCTAAAGCCTACATTTTACCTCCCTAGACTGCATAACTAGAATCATGAAAAAGTATGTATATATGTATACTTTTTTAATATGGTCATCCCATAATATCCATAGGGCACTGGTTCTAAGAGCTCACAGACCCCAGCACCTGCAGATACTCTAGTTAATTTTATAAAATAGCTTAACGTTTGTATAAAATCCTGAAATAGTCTCCATTGTTCTTTAAAATGTCTCATAACTTACAATGCCTAATGCAAAATAAATGTAGTATCATAGTCTTATACTGAGCTGTTTATGGAAAAACAACAAAGAAATATCTATACATACTCAGTTCAGATCAGCTTTTCTTTTAACATTCTCAATCCATAGTTGAGTGAATCCTTCAAGTGAAAAGAGCTGATTGTACAATTCATAGGAAATATATGCAAAGCATTCACATAAGCATGCTCATAAGCCATAGTAGATATATGTCCTTTCATGTTTTATAAATACACAGGCCTTTATTTAACCATGGACTGAGCTACTGAACCCATCTATTCATCAAAACTACCCATTCCTACATGTTCAGAGAAATGATTTTTTTTTTTTTTTTTTGGTTTTTCGAGGTAGGGTGTCACTCTAGCCCAGGCTGACCTGGAATTCACTATGGAGTCTCAGGGTGGCCTCGAACTCACAGCAATCCTCCTACCTCTGCCTCCCGAGTGCTGGGATTAAAGGCGTGCGCCACCACGCCCGGCCCGAGAAATGAATTTTAAGTGAAGCCTTTTGTTGCTCTAGTTACAGGTATGACAAATGCAAGCATGCCTCAGGGTAGATTTTAGAAGAGGATTTTCAATCAGATATGAACTAGTGGCTCAGAGAATGCTTTCTTAACTATCTCTGCTGGAATGCACTTGTATTCAATGCACTTCAACTGCAGTTCTTCCTTCTACTTCAAACTTCCAGTCACTCCACGATCTCCTTCCTTTCATAGAACCCTCTTAGGATATGTACAGACATATGCTCCAACACTAGACTAAGTTCCTGAAAGAGTAAGGACTCTTCTTCATTTATCTTTGCATCATCCAGCATCTTATTCTGTCCTATCAAGCAGGAGCCAATGGAGGGTCACTCCAGGAGAGTGTTCTAGGGCTTAGAGTGCTATTAAGTGCCTTAAGCCTTTGAGGTATCTGGTATGAAAGATTAATTACTATGTAAAGAGACCTGAGGCCACTAAGGTGGAAAGTGGGAACAAGTTGTACCAAAGAGAACCAAGCAAAGGAAAAGTGTGTACTTAAATCATCTTGGGAGTTTTTCTGTTTCCTGAAAATCAACTTAAAATGGAAATTTGCAAAGTACTATAAGAATAAAAAGCACAAACTTTTAAAATTGTTTCCCAAATATAAGTAATTGTATATGCCATATACATATAGCGTCACTCTAAGCTGCTCCAGTGCAGATCTGATTTTGAAGGGAAACACATAGCCTAAGAACATATAAAAATTGTTGCAGCAACATCTTCAAAATTTATTATTTTGATATTTTTCTCTTGTCTAATAAGGCTTCTTATTTTGTAAATGTCATATTCCACTTTTGGATATTATACTTGAAAATATTTTTCAGAAGTTTATTTATTATATTTAAAAAATGGGCTGGCGGGATGGCTTAGCAGTTAAAGCATTTGCAGGGAAAGCCAAAGGACCCAGGTTCAATTCCCCAGGACCCACCTTAGCCAG
This sequence comes from Dipus sagitta, assembly GCA_036346955.1. Lineage (NCBI taxonomy): Eukaryota > Metazoa > Chordata > Mammalia > Rodentia > Dipodidae > Dipus > Dipus sagitta. Next base: position 109,216,972 of record CM070783.1, read on the forward strand.
ATGTACAAGGGGGAGCATGCATCTGGAGTTCATTTTAGTGGCCAGAGGCCCTGGTGTGCCCATTCTCTCTCTCCACCCCTCTTCCTCTCTTTCTCTCCCTCTTTCTCTGTCAAATAAATACATAAATAATTTTTTTAAAAAGTGATAAACCTGGGCTGGAGAGATGGCACAACAGTTAAAAAGCTTGCTGGCAATGTTTAATGACTGGCTGCTAGGCCTCCTAGAATTCACAGAACTGTCCTCTACAACAAATGTTTATCTGTTTATTATGGAAATAAGAGCTGTAAAAAAATTGAGATTTAAAACATCATTCCATATGTGGAAGAGACACAAAACAGTAGCCATGATCAATGGAATAATGTCACATTTGACCTTTTTATATCTTTAAAGATATATTATGGAAACAATACCTTCTATGTACAAGCTTCATTTAGAAAAAAAGGTATGGGAACAGAAAATTTAAAAGTGATGAATATTATACTATATTCCAAATGTCACCAATTCAGAATTTTCATCCTCAAATGAATGTTTGCTTCTAAAAGATAGAAATAAGCCCTTAATACTATCAGAATGTAATTAAGTTACTATGCAATCATCTTGCCATGACCTATACTAACCCTACTCTGAAAACAGCAATTAGATTTAGCTCAGTGATATATAACATACTGTTCAAATATAATCAGTTTCAATTCCAATTATATATTTCTCTTCTTCATTCTTTTCCAAATTCCACAGTTCCTCTCACTAATATATTGGTTATGATATCCTAAGGACTCCATACACAGTATGTGTAGAATAGGGAGAGAGATAGAATGTGGTTATTGTGAAATTGTTGCAGTCATTAAAGAGGTGTGACAAAAATACAGGATAACTCAAAAATATTTCTAACCAATTTTCTTAAAGAAGTAGAAAAAATATGTTTAAAAAATTTCTGCCTATAAAAAAACATTCTGCCAGTTGTGATGGTGCACACTGGTAGGATATTGCTGAAGGGGTGGAGGTAGGAGGATCAGGAGTTTGAGGCCAACCTTGGTTACACATAAAAGGAAAAAAAATATTCCATCTTATTCTATGCTATGAAGTACCTTTCATTAGAGTTTTGGGAGTAAGTTATTATTGGAAAACTTTCCTTTAGAACATGAGTAATACAAAAAATTCTATCAACTTATCAAGGTGGTTCCCATCAGATCTAGGTCTAAATGAGCCAGTTGCATTTCATCAAAGATACTATATTATATTCTGAGGACCATATGTATATTGCTCCTTGTCTTTTTGAGATTAGTAATGACAGGACTAGCCATGATGGTGTTTCCTACAATTATTTCTTTATTATTATTATTTATTATTTCAATGAAAATATGACAATGATTATTCTAAACAAAAATGTATAGTTTGTTAACAAATTAAATAATATAATTTCTAACTTTTATTTCTATTTATTTGAAAGCAGAGACAGGGAGAATGGGCTCACTGGGTCCTCTAGCTACTGTAAACAAACTTCAGATGCACGCCACTTTGTGCATCAGGCTTTATGTGGGTACTGGGGAATCAAAGTGGAGTCCTTAGACTTTGCAGGCAAGTACTTTCATCACTGAGTCATCTCTCCAGCCTTTAACTAATATAGTTTTTAAAGAGAGTTTGGGTGGAAGTATCCTATAGAGTTGGAGAATGCTGCACACAGAAGCCATAGGTTGTTACAGGAAAAGCACAGTGCCAGAGGTGGGACACCTCCCAATGAGTTGTTGGTCAGAGACCCAGAGCCCCCAAAGCAAAACCAGCTATTACCAGTGTTCTTGGTTACTCATCAGATCTAGATGGTAAGATCCTAATACTGAAGACACCACATGCTTCAGTTGCAGGACATTAAAACTCAAACTGTAACTGAGGTGGAACCCTCCTCCCTGGTGGCTAGCTGTTATAGTATTGGAAAGTAGTATGCAGGCTGCTAGGGGAGAAAAGTCACCAACAATTGTAACCATAAGTGGGCTCCATGAGCTGAACAACAAACCAGACAGGCAAGCTTTGCCCACTGCAATGTCTGTTATGGGATAACTAACTGCTTTCTCATTGGATTTGAGGCCTGTTCAACAAGAGAAAATTCCTGCCTGATACTGAAAACCTAGTCAAAATCTTATGGTTTGGAAGATCATAGGCTTTTGAGGAAAAGCACTACTGTTATTTCACTAAATGCATATGCTATAACTATCAAATTACCCTCTAAATATTTATGATTGTGCCCATAGTTTAGTATGGCTCTCCCTTTTGGTCAGAGAAGCTTCTTTTCACAGATGGCAGTGACTAGTATGGCTAAAAAAGTGCAGAGAAGAAATGACAGTTGAGTAGTCAGTGCTATATGAGAGAGCTCTATCACACTCACAAAAGCACAGGGAACATTGTGGAAGAGGTGGCGGAAAGAGTATAAAAGACAATGGATGGGAAAGGGTGCTTTGGAACACTATCTTCTGGACATAAGCTGGTCATTGCATTCATGACTCACAGCAGAATATTGGACCTATCAATATGTCATCAAGAATGGTGGTGGAAGGCAAAAAAATACATCTAAAAATAAGTGGGACTAGTTGGAAAGAAGGGGTTCATTGGGAAGGGGGTCAGGAAGGGGGACAAAAGGAAGTGATGAGAGAAGATAATGAGCAAAATGTGTATGAAAATTGCCAATAAAAATGTTTTTAAAATACCAGAAGTAAGTAACTAGGGGCTGGAGGGATTGCTTAGTGGTTAAGGCACTTACCTGTGAAGCCTAAGGACCCAGGTTCAATTGCCCAGAACCCACATAAACCAGATGCACATGGTGGTGCATGCATCTGGAGTTTGTTTGCAGTGGCCTTGGCACATCCATTCCCTCTCTGTCTCATAAATAAATATTTCTTTTTTAAGAAAAGGAGGAGCTGCAGAGATGGCTTAGCAGGTAAGGTGCTTGCCTGCAAAGCCTAAGAACTCATGTTCCAATCTCCAGGTCCCACGCAGCCAGATGCACAGTGGCACAATGTCACACATGGGCCACAAGGGGTCCCACACATCTGCAGTTTGTTTACAGCAGCTGAAGACGCTGGCATGCCCATTCTCTTTCTCTCTCTCAAAAATAAAAAAAGTAAGTAAATAATTTTTAAAATGTGTTGTTTAGTGAAGGAACTGAGCAGATCTTAATTAGGCAGAGTATCACATTTAAGGTCATGAAAATACCATGTGGGACACACACAGATATTTTCCCATTTTAAATCCCTTTGGTAGCATGATGGTTTATATTGACTGTCAACTTAACAAGGCCTAGAATCACCTTTGAGATATTATCTTGATTAAGTTAACTGAAGTAGAAGACTGTGAGCAGCGTCCATCGAGACTGCCTTCTATTTTTTTTCTTCCAGTAGGAAAAGAGTTTCATGTCTTTAATTCATTTGGACTTGATTTTTGTGTATGGAGAGATGAGTGGGTCTAGTTTCATTTCCCTACATATGGTTATCCAATTTATCTAACACCATTTGCTGAAGATGCTGTCTTTTCTCCGGACTACAATGTTGGCACCTTTGTCAAAGAATAAGTAGCTGTAGTTAATTGACCTAAGGTTCAGATTTTCAATTCTATTCCATTGGCCTATGTTTCTGCTTTTATGCCAGCACCATGCTGTTTTTGTTATTATGGCTTTGTAATATAGCTTTAGATGAGGTATAGTGATACCTCCAGAGTGTTTTTCTTGCTGAGGATATGTTTGGGTATCTGAGGCCTGCTGCCATTCCATATGAACTTTGAGATCATTTTGTCTATCTCTGTGAAGAATGATGCTGGAATTTTTATTGGTATACTATTAAATCTGCATAGTGCTTTTGGTAGAATTGCCCTTTTCGCAATTTTAATTCTACCTCTCCAGGAGCATAGGAGGTTTGTCCATGTTCTCGTCTTCCTCAATTTCTTTCTTGAGTATTTTTATGTTTTCATTGTGTAGATCTTTCACATCCTTGGTTAGTGTTATTCCAAGGTATTTAATTTTTTGTTGCTATTGAAAATGGGACAGCCTTTATGATTTCTTTCTGTGTATATTTCTCCTTTGCATATAGAAGGCTACTATTTTTTTGCATTGATTTTGAATACTACCACTTTGCTGAAGGAATTAATCACCTTTAGAAGTTTTGAGATGGAGACTTTTGTGTCACTTATGTATAGGATCATGTCATCTGAAAATAGGACTTACTTGACTTCTTCCTTTCCAATTTTTATCCCTTTTATTTATTTTTCCTGTCTTATTGATTGGGCTAGGACTTCTAGTACTATCTTGAAGAGCAGTGGGGAGAGTGGGCACCCTTGTCTTGTCCTCAATCTCAATGGGAACTCCTTGAGTCTTTATCCATTAAGTGTTATTTGGGCTTTAGGTGCTTTATATATAGCCTTTATTGTTTTGAGATAGAAACCCACCCTGGCTATTCTTTCTAGTGCTTTGATCATGAAGTGGTGTTTTATTTTGTTAAAGGCCTTCTCTGCATCAATTAAGATGATAATGTGGTTCTTATGTTTAAGTTTATTTATGTGGTGTATTACATTGACCAATTTCCACATGTTGAGCATCCCTGCATCCCTGGGATGAAACCTTCTTGATCAAGGTGGATAATGAATTTGATGTATTGTTGAATTTGGTTTGCAGCTTGTGCGAGAGGCTAGCTGCATTCTGCCAGTGTCCTGAGAATTTGTATAGGATTAAGTTTAGAAGAAATGGACAGGTGTGGGAGGAGGGATATGGCTCAGAAAGAAATGAAAGCTTTAGGTAGGTGACCAGCCTACTTCAGCTGCAATGATCTGATTACCACCACTGAGATTGGGTCAGCTGTTCTTCACTGAGATAGCAGGAAGCATGATAACTCTTTTTGAAAGTTAAGGGCCTGAATGCTAAAGGAGTTCTCTTCAAAGTCAGATTTATTCTCCCCTGGATTAACATTTGGTAGCTGAACTGGTACTGTGGGAGTATAACAAATGCAGGAAAGAAAGGGTCATTGGATGTGCAATGCCATTTTGTTGGAGATGGCCACTGGACAATATGAGGTAGGGGTGTTGTAGTCCCTGGGTAGAGGCCCAATAGAGCCATGAGGATGAACCTTAGGTTGCATTGGAGGCACCAGTATTATTTTGGAAATACCAGGACTGTGGGGTTAGATGCCAAGGAGAGCTGCTGGTTCAAGATTGAGTTTTCCAAGCTTTTTCAGCTGGAGGGGTGGTATTGGAACGTAGAGTCTCCACCACTGGATATAGATGTTGGACATGGAACTATAGAATTTGATATTCTCACTGTTTGTTTTAGATCTTGTATTGGTTCAATCTTTTCTTGCTATGTCATCTTTTGCAGTGTGAATATTTACTCTGTGCCATTATCTATTTTGGTTTTATAGGCTCACAGTTAAGAGACCTTGGACTATGGGGATGTTTGAATAGTGTTGGGACTGATAAAAACTATGGAGACTTAAAGTTGAAATGAATGCATTGCATTTCGTAGTATACAAGTTCATCATTTTTGGGAGCCAAGGGGTAGAATATGGTAGTTTGAATTAGATGTCCCCCATAAACTCATGTGTTCTGAATGCTTGGTTCCCAGGCAGTAGCAATTTTGGGAGGTGGAGCCTTGCTGGAAGAAGTATGTTTCTATAGGTATGCTTAGAGTTGTTATAGCCAGTGTCCCATTAAACTTGGCTTATTCTCCTGCTGCTGTTGTCCATTTGGCAAAAAGTTGATATCCAGCCTCTGCTCATGCCATGCTTTCCTTTGCCATCATGGAGCTTCCCTTCAAGACTGTAAGCCAAAATTAAAAAAAAAAAAACTCCCCCCCCCCAATTTTTTTTTGTTGTTGTTCAGGATCTTTGCATCTAAATCTATTAGAGAAATAGATTTATAGTATTCTTTTCTTATTGTATCTCTGTCTGGTTTTGGTATTAGGGTGATGCAAGGCTCATAAAAGGAGTTGGGGAGGATTCCCTAGTATCTGATTATATGAAACACTTTGAGAAAAATTGGTTTCAGTTCCTCACTAAAGGTTTGATAGAACTTGGCTGAGAAGTGATCTGGTCCTGGATATTTCTTTCTGGGGAGGTTGTTGATTACCTTTCCAATCTCCATGGGTGTGATAAGTTTGTTTAGGAGATTAATCTGCTCTGAGTTTAGATTTGGTAGGTGGTATGTGTCTAGGAATTCATCCATTTCTTCTAGATTATCCAAGCTTGTTGAGTAGAGGTTTCAGAAGTATGCCCTGATGATTCTTCCAATTTCATTGATGTCTGTTGTGACCTCTCCTTTTTCATTTCTGATTTTATTAATTTGGGACTTTTTTTGCTTGATCAAATTGGCCAGGGTTTATCAATCTTGTTTATCTTTCAAAAAAAACCAGCTCTTCAGTTCATCGATTTTTTTTTTAGATGAAACTTATTTTATTTTATTTTATTTATTAGTCAGTTCTGTATTCAGCAAATACAGTCAGTTTGGTACCATTATTAGGCTCATCCGTGACCTACCCCCTCCCCTTGGCCCCTCCTTGTTGAGGTATACGGGTCATGCATTGTGGAGTTAGCCCACAGTTATGGGTAAGCTAAATGTCTCTGCATATCATGACCCAACATGTGACTCTGACATTCTTTCCGCCCCCTCTTCCGCAAAATTTCCCTGAGCCATGTTGGGTTCATTTTTGGTCTGCTTCAGTGATGAGGTGTTGGGGGCCTCTGAGGCTCTGGCTCTCTGATTTGGTAGGAGTTGATTTTTCTCTGTGTTGATCTCCTTCCCCCTTGTGCTGGTATCCGGTTCATCAGGAAAATGGGCGACTCGGGGAAATTGACCAATATCTGTCGAAGCAACGCATGGTCTAACCTACTTAGCAGCAAATAACTTGGTGTGATGCCCACACAAGTCCAATAGTGGCACACAGCCATGGTGGGGAACCAACTGCTCTCAATTTGGCTAACTGATCCCCTCACTGGTATGGGACCCATAGCTGGAGTTGGGAAACAAGTCAGAACCAGATCCAAAAGTAAACCCGCTCTCCAATATCAAGCTACCATTAATTGTGGGCTACAAGAGGGCCTACACGTATTAAATTCTCTATTAAAAAAAAAAAAGTAAGGGTTATCTCATTTGTCCTGGTACTAACTTACTCTCCGTTGGAGAATCTGCTTCTCTTTTTCAGATAGATGTAGATCCTAAGGAGAGAGCCACCCCATCATACCTCAAAAGGGCCCCAGCTGAAACTAAGAAAAACTGGAGAAACAAGCAAGGGGGCTGTTTTCCTTCAGTTCATCGATTTTTAAAAATTGTTTTCTTACGTTCTAATTCATTAATTTCTGCTCTGATCTTGATTATCTCTTTTCATCTTTAGCTCTTAGGGTCTGATTCTTCTTATTTTTCCAATGCCTTTATGTGGACAGTTAGGTTATTAATTTGAGATCTCTTTGCCTCTGTTATGAAGGCATTTAGTGCTATGTAGTTTCCCCTTAGGACTGCCTTCATTGTGTCACGTAAGTTTTGCTAACTTGTGTTTTGATTATCATTCAATTCTAGGACTTTTCAAATTTCTTCCACAACCCATTCATTGTTTAAAAGTGTGTTGTGTAGTCTCCAGGAACTGGTGGATTTCTTGATGTGTCTCTTGTTGTTAATTTGTAGCTTTAAAGCCTTGTGATCTGATATGATGCCTGAAGTCACTTCAATTTTCCTGAGTTTGTGGAGGCATGCATTATGGCCTAACATACGGTCTATTTTGGAGAAGGTTCCATGGACTGCTGAGAATAATATGTATTCTGCAGAGTTGGGTTGAAAGTTCTGTAGATGTCTGGTAGGTCTAGCTGATCGATCATGTAGTTGAGCTTTCTTACTTCCCTGTTGATTTTTTGCTTGGATAATCTGTTGATGATAGTGGAGTACTGAAGTCTCCAACTATAATGGTGTTGGTGTTTATTTCTGGTTTGTTGTCAAGTACGTTTTGTTTTATAAACTGTGATGTACCTGTGTTTGGTGGATATAGATTTATGTTTGTGATGTTCTCATGTTGGATCATTCCCTTGATGAGTAAGATGCGTCCTTCTTTGTCCTTTTTGATTACTTTTGGTTTGAAGTCTATTTTATCAGATACTGATACAGAAACACCTTCGTGTTTATTTCCATTTGCTTGGAATATCATTTTCCATCCTTTCACCCTGCGGAGGTGTCTGTCTTGAGTGGTGAGGTAGGTTTCTTGAAGACAACAGGTAGAAGGGTCTTTCTTTTTTAAACTTTTATTTATTTATTTATTTATTCATTTGAGAGCAACAGAGAGAGAGAGAGAGAGAGAATGGGTGCGCCAGGACCTCCAGCCACTGCAACCGAACTCCAGATGCATATGCCCCCTTGTGCATCTGGCTAACGTGGGTCCTGGGGAATCGAGCCTCAAACCGGGGTCCTTAGGCTTCACAGACAAGCGCTTAACCGCCAAGCCATCTCTCCAGTCCTCTTTTTTTTTTTTTTTTTTTTTTGATCCACCTGTTAGCATGTATCTTTTTTTTTTTTTCTTGGTTTTTCAAGGTAGGGTCTCGCCCTATTCCAGGCTGACCTAGAATTCACTATGGAGTCTCAGGGTGGCCTCAAACTCATGGTAATCCTCCTACCACTGCCTCCCGAATGCTGGGATTAAAGGCATGCACCAGCATGCCCAGCCAACTTGTATCTTTTGATGGGTGAGTGTGCCGGCCTGCAGCACAAGTCGAAACAGGCCTCAAAGGAGGGAGTCGGAATGAACCTGAGACAAGAACACAAGGAATGGAGCCAAGACAAGTTCTGATCAAGGCTCGAGTTTATTCAGCCAGACATAGCTTATATCTAGAACATAGAACTTGTTTGACAATGCTTACATGCCTAAGGTCAGTATCACCAGGGTCCAGGGTCGTATGTTAATCCCTCTATCAGGTGCCCGCTCCACCCAGGCTGTATACTAAACAATGCTTTAGGATCCGGTGCTTACTCTATCTATACTGTATACTAAACAATGCATAGGATCAGGCACCTTATCGATAAGGCCTTTGTATTGAGAGATTAGAGGATTAGAGACCACCTGCAGTTCCCAAGGACAGAGAGCAGCTGCAGTTCCCGACAGGTGAGTTAAGACAATTAATATTTAGGTTTATAACTGTGAGGTTTGATTTACTCCCTACCATGATGGGGTGCTTTATGGGGCTTGGTGCTTTCTTGTGCTTTGTAATTTTTGAGCCTGGTCTAGTTTTGATTATTGTGATCTCCTTCTTATAGGCTCTTGAGATTGATTATTTGTCTCTTCTATGTGGAGTATTCCCTGAAGTATTCTCTGTAAGTTTGGTTTTGTTTTCATATAATCATAGAGTTGACTTTTTTCATGGAAAGTTTTCTATTATGAGGGATACTTTTTCTGGATAGAGTAGCTTGGGTTAGAAGCTATAGTATTTTAGACTTTGAAGTGTTTCATTCCAGGCCCTTCTGGCTTTCAGGGTTTCCATTGAGAAATTTGAGGTAATTCTGGTCTATTGACTTTGTATGTAGTGAGTTGTTGCTCTCTTGCTGCTTTAACACTCTTTTTTTTTTTTTTTTTTTTTCATTGTTAAGAGTTTTAACTATGATCTGTCTTAGAGAGTTTCTTCTTTGGTCCTGTCTGTTTGATGTTCTGTGGGCTTCTTGTATCTGGATGAGCCTCTCTTTTGAGAGATTTGGAAAAGTTTCTTCAATTTTGTTGAGTTCCCTATACCTCTGGCCTGCATTTCCTCTCCTTTTGGTATACCCATAATCCAGATGTTTTGTCATTTTAGGGTAACCCACAGTTCCCTCATATTATTTTCACATGATTTTTTGAGCTCAGCAAAGTTTTTGGTCTCCCAATCAATGTCTTCTGTCTTGTGTTCCAGGAGAGAGGTTCTGTCTTCCACATGAGTAACACTGTTTTCAAGAGGTTTTTATAAGCTCTATTTGATTTTTGTTTCCTGTTGTGTTATTTTGAATCATGTCCAGCCCTTTTTTGAGGTACAATTTCACATCAAGGTCTAATTTTCTTAGTGCATCTTGGAATTAATTCTTCCATTTGTTCAAGACTTCATTAAGCTTAGTCAACTAGTTATTGAGATCTTCCACTTATTGACTCACCTTCAATTAATTCATAACTATTTTGAGAATTATAACATTTTCTTCAATTAAGTTAAGCCTATTGTCAAAAGCTGAATGCCCTAGGAGACAATTCTGCTCAATTTTATTGATATGATTGTTGGGTTTTTGATGGTTTGCTTCTAGTTCAGCAATTCTTTTGACCAGGGTCACATTGGTTGTTGTGTTTTCATTTTGGGATTGAATTTCTCTGTGATTTCATTGGAGGCTTCAATAATTGTGGGACTAGGCATCTTTGTTGGAGATCTCATAGTTTTCTGACTTTCTTTTTTTTTTTTTGCATTGTGGTCTACCATCTTGGGGAAACATTTTATTCTACTGAGAGGGAAGCAAGTATTTGTCCTTATAGGATCTGCAGTGGTTGTTCTGTTTTAAATGTAAACCTGATTGGTGTATGAAGGTACCTCAAAGGTACCTGGGGAACTGGAAGATCTGGCCTACTCACTTTAGTTGTAATACTCTTCTGAACACAGGAATCAGGGGTTAGGGAACCAGGAACCAGGAAGCTGGAGAACCAGGGGCAAGAGTCTAGCTCCTACACCCCTGTACCCTCTGACTAAGGGAAATAGGGATTTTGGTACCCAGGGGCCAATCAGTAAACCAGAGTTAAAGGTCTGCTTCTGTAGCCCACACACAGGGACCAGGCCTCCCTAAGGTAACAGCAGGGTTACCAGGACCAGGGAACTGGGAGGTGGGGCACCAATCTGGAGCTCTGGCCTACTCACTTCACAGTCGCATCCTCCAGACTGGGCATCCAGGAGCTGGAGATCCAGGATCCATTCAATCAGGAAGGCAGAGCAAGAGGCCTGCTTTCACAGCAAGCTTGCAAGGTCCAGGAAGCCCCAAGCCAGTAGCAGGCAAACCAACCAGGAACAATACATCGAGTGAACACCCTCTGGAGTAGGGTATCTGGGAATTGGGGACACAGGGACCCTTCAATTAGGAAGGCTGAACAAGGGGCCTATTATTGCAGCAAACCTGCGGAGTCCATGTAGCCCCAAGCCAGCCGCAGGGGAACCACCCTCCCTTTTTTTTTTTTTTTTTTTTTTTGATTTTTTGAGGTAGGGTCTCACTCTAGCCCAGGCTGACCTGTAATTCACTATGGAGTCTCAGGGTGGCCTTGAACTCACAACAGTCCTCTTACCTCTGCCTCCCGAGTGCTAGGATTAAAGGTGTGAGCCACCACGCCCGGCCATTCTCCCTCTTTAAAGGGAAATATTTATTTAATCTATGACGTTATATGTTGGAAGTATATAACTTATTCTTGATATTACCAGTGTTCCGAGTGAAGAGATTTCCTTGAGTCTTAGAAGAGAATTGGATTTGGACATTTTTGTTTTGTTTTGTTTTGTTTGTTTGTCTTTTGTTTTTCAAGACAGGGTCTTGGCTCTAGCCCAGGCTGGCCTGGAATTCACTATGTAGTCTCAGGATGGCCTTGGACTCATGGCGATCCTCATACCTCTGCCTCACAAGTGCTAGGATCAAAGGCATGAGCCACCATACCCAGCTTGGATTTGCACTTTTGTAGTAGTAAAAACTATACGGATTTTTGAAGTTCACATAAATACATCTTATACTATGAGATAGCCATGAGCTTATGGAGCAAAAGGGGAATCATATGGTTTAAATGTAAAATTTTCCCACAAGTTCATTTGATTGGAACATTTTGTTCCTTGTTGGTGACTTTCTTACAAAGTTGTAGAACTTTTAGGCAGACATAGAGTTATAAAGGAAGACGGAGAGAAGAGGGCTTAAGGAGAGGGTATAGTAGATATTTAAGTAGAGCAACAGAATTTGGCAGAATATGGGGGGTGGAGTAGTCTAAGTGGGGTCAGAAGAGAGGGATGGAGGAGAACAGGGAGTGGGAGGAGGGTTGACTAAAACAAAAGATGCTATTCATTGGTCATATGGAAGTTTGTTAGCTGATTAAAAAATATATATTTAAGTTTTAAAAAGGAAGAGGCTTTGGGCAGAAGTACCATGTGTGGGTAAATAATGCTTGGCCCAGAAGCCATAGGTTGTTACAGAAAATACTTAGTCCTAATAGTGGGATTACCCCCAGTAAATTGTTGGTCATGGAAGTCAACAATAATACAATGCCAAGACTCTTGTTTGCACACCAGAACCAGATGGTAAGCACTGTTTTAAAGACATCACATGGTATGGTTACAGGACACTGAGAAATTCAAGCTAGAACTGGGTTGGAAGCCTTCTCTCGATTGACTATCAGAGTGCTGACAAATGCCAGGCAGCCTCCTGGGGGAAAAATCTCATCAGTAGTCTTACCTAGCAGTAGACACTGCATGGTACACAACTGGACAGGTAGGCTACATATGCACATTAGAGAAATAATGGCTTGTCTATTATGGGTATAATCAACAGCTCTCAGATTAGATTTGAGGCCCACTCTATGGGCAGGAACTCATGCTTGATACTGAAAACCTAATCAAAAATGTAGCCGGGGCAGGGCATGGTGGTACACACCTTTAATCCCAGCACTCATGAGGCAGAGGTAGACTGAGAGTTCGAGGCCACACTGAGACTGCATAGTGAATTCCAGGTCAGCATGAGCTAGAGTGAGACCCTACATCAAAAATATATATATATATATATATATATATATATATATATATATATATATATATCTGGGCTGAAGAAATGGATCAGTGGTTAAGTCAGCTCTTTGAACAAGTATGAGGGACTGAGTGGGTCTGAAACCACCTGAGTTGGGATCTTCAGCTCCCACCTAATAAGTGGATGTGGCCATGCATTCCTGTAACATTGGTCCTACAAAGTGGAGCAGAGATCATAGAATAACCTTAGTTTACACAAACCAGCAAGCTCTGATGCCAGAAGAAACTCTGGCTCAGTGCCAGCCTAGAGCTACAGAGTAAGTTCCAGGTTATCCTGGGCTGGAGTGAGACCTTACCTAATAATAGTAATAATAATAATTTAATAATAATAATAATGGTCAGAAGAGTGATGGGGCTGGATCCTCTTTAAGAATCCCAGGTTAGCACTGTCTTTTCTCCTCCCTGCCCACCAGTCACCATGGGCAAGCATATGGGCCTCTGCAAACAACACACATACCACATCACACATACATACAACATATTACACACACACAAGCAAGAAAGAATTTCTATGGCTAAGAAGGTCATAAGCCCTAGAGGGGGAAACTACCAATGTTGCTAAGCTACATGGCTATATGCCACCAAATCACCCTATAAATGCTTATATTTATGCCTATATATTGGCACTACTCTCACTTTTGGACCACCATGGACACCCCACCTAATTAAAGGGTCGTGATTGGTATATGAAACATCTACCACTAGTCCCCAGAGTGGGCATTGTTTCTAATCAATGACGTTGTGCTCCAAGCATTCCTGATATTAGGCAGAAGCAATGAGCACTTAATATCATGCTTTTCTGCTCAAGTTAAATCCAACAAAGAAAAATTATCATGACAAAAAAAAATGTAAGCTAGGGAACAAATTTGGGGAAAACAAATACATGTAATGCAATGCTTATAAATCAACATCTCCAGAAGTCTATAAGTATGTATTTAGAGTCTCATGCATATATATATGCATATACCATATACACCATGATTTTTAAGTCAAGAAAATTTATATTAGCAGTAGCTTCTGGTCAGAGAAATGTGACATTACTCGGATGAACGCAGATCACATGAAGAGCTCTCCCTCTCCATGCCAGTCCTTTCTCAAGCTAAAATGAAAGCCTTGTAATTGTAGAGGAGAAATATGAATGCATAGGAATTTGGGTTTGGCAATACTCTTACATTTTCTAACACAATGTGTTAACTCCTGAGAAGGTCTTGTTTCCAAACCTCTCTGAATAAAATGCAATATGTTCACTTCTTTTTTGCTGTTTTCTAATTGTGTGGGTGTTTGGGGATAGAAATATGGGTTAGATATAAATAGTGCATTTTTATTCAGAAATCAAATCTTTTTTAAAGATGATACGCAAATAATAAAAGAAAAATGTGGAAGATAACATGAAAACTCTCAGCAATGAAACCCAGTGAATAAAGTCAATATAAAACACAGTATATTTATTTTCTGCTAAAGATAAGATTTATAAAAGAATTTATTCATTCAGGTGAGGTCTTCAAGGGGAAGTTGGTGGAATCCACTGCAAATTGGATCAGATCTGCGTGCCCAACTGAACTTGGTGCCAGCTGCTGAAGGTGCTTCTCACACATACAGACCCTGCCAGCAAGAACAGCAGGAACTGTTGGGAAGAACTATTTCCATACTCACTGGCCTTGCAAGGTCAGAAAAAGCTGAAGCAGAGGATATGTTCTTTTATCCCCTGTACCCATACACAAGCACCAGGAACACTGAGACTGTGACTGAAGTAAGGCCACCCACTTTACCTTACCATGCATAGCAAAGGCCCAAGCCAAGAATGCACAAGGATGGAACTGACACCTCAACTCACCACAGTAATGACAACCTCCAGTGTAAGTGAATTAGCCAAGACCCCAGAGAAAGAAATCAAAAGAATATAAGTATGGTCAGAGATCAAGGATTATAAGAAACTCCCTTGTGACTATCAAAGCACCCCAAAACACAGCTTAATGAAATAAGGAGGTTGAAACAAGATGTGAAAGATGGGTTCAGTAAAGAGATAGAATGAAGAAAATCAAAATTAAATACTGCAAGTCAAATACTAAAAAAAAAAAAAAAAAAAAAAAAAAAAACCTTCAGTGGGAAGTTTCACCAACAGACTTGATCAAGGAAAAGACAGAATATTTGCATTTAAAGACAAGGTGTAAGTATTGGAACATTCCAACATGGACAAAGATAAATTAATAAGAAGGTATGAGCAGGATGTTCAAGATATTTGGAATGCTATGAAAAGATCAAATCTAAGAGTTACAGGCTTACATTCAGTGACATTGTGACGCACTGTAGAAGAGGGAGGGCATTTGTAACAGTGAATTCGAATGCAGTGGTGTTATCATAGTGTACTGAGCATACATTTATAAACTCATTTAAAAGCATCATCTTTTTTAAAAAAGGTTTGAATGGAGGTACCCTCCATTGGTGGATAATGCTGCTCTCAGAAGTCACAGGTTATTAAACAAAAGTCCAGGGATGGGCTACCTCCTTATGAGGTGTTGGTCAAGGAGCCCTCTGAAACCCCCAACAATACATGCTATTGCCACTACTCTTGATGACCTACCAGAGCTAAGTGGTAAGAAACCATATACTTTGGTTCAGGACATAAAGAAAGCAAACTGGAATTGAGCTAAAAATTTTCTCCTGACTTACTAGCTTTTATAATGCTGAAAGGTGCTATACAACATGCTGGGAAAGGTCACCAGCAGTTTTACCTAGCTGTGGACCCTGTGTGTTACACAACTGCCTACCAGGAAATGTGTGCCCACTTGTGCAATAGTAGCATGGTTATTATGAGAGGTAACCAACTGCTTTCTGATTGGTTTTGAGACCCACCCCACAATTCGTGCCTGCTACCATTGTAAATCTATTCAAAAGCCCATGCCTGTGGAGATCATAGGCCCTATGAGGAATACAACCACAGTTGTTTTGCTAAGTGAACATAATATGCCCAAAAAACTACCTTCTAAATATTTACAGTTATGCCTATAGATTAGTGCAGCTCTCAGCTTTGGTCACAGAAGCTTCTTGTAGTGGTCAGCCATTAATACACAGACTCATATCTGGATATCTATATATCAGTACCTCCAAGGAGCATGGAGTATTGTGAAAGAGGAGGTGGAAAGAATGTAAGTGCCAAAGACAACTGTGAAATACTATCTTCTAAACATAACATGGCCATTACGCTTATAAACTCACAACAGCTATGGTTACCTGCACATGACTTGCACAAGATTGGGCTTGTTGCCATTCTATTATCGATAAGGGACAGGATCATGATGTTCCATAACACCCTGAATAATTATTGATAATGAATGGTTGCTAGGGAAAGCAGAGACATTTTATTCAGTGATGTAGTCACTAGTAAGTTACACATGTTCCAGTTAATAACCTCCCACTCCCACCCATGTTCATGTAAGCAACCCTAATTAAACTTGGTAGTCACCATAAAACAGAAAATCAAAGTAGAGGGAGACCAGTTAGAGACAAAAGTTTCAGTGGAAATGGGACAGGGACAAGAGAAGGTGATTGGGGGTATGATGAGAGAGAGAGATGCAACTTAATTTAAAAAGAGAGAATTTATAATATGTCCTTAATAAAAAAAGTAATAACAAAAAAATGATTTCTATAGTTAAAATTATTGAACTAGCTATTATATGTATTGCATGTGTGGATAAAATAATCTTGTTTCTTTCAAGCTATCCATTGTATAGATACTGAATGCAAAGCCAGAAATGGTAAGCCATTTCTTTTTTTTTTTTTTCCAATTTTTTTTCTTTATTAGTCAGTTTTGTATTCAGCAAATACAGTCAGTTTGGTACCATTATTAGGCTCATCCGTGACCTACCCCCTCCCCTTGGCCCCTCCTTGTTGAGGTATACAGGTCATGCATTGTGGAGTTAGCCCACAGTTATGGGTAAGCTAAATGTCTCTGCATATCATGACCCAACATGTGACTCTGACATTCTTTCCGCCCCCTCTTCCGCAAAATTTCCCTGAGCCATGTTGGGTTCATTTTTGGTCTGCTTCAGTGATGAGGTGTTGGGGGCCTCTGAGGCTCTGGCTCTCTGATTTGGTAGGAGTTGATTTTTCTCTGTGTTGATCTCCTTCCCCCTTGTGCTGGTATCTGGTTCATCAGGAAAACAGCCCCCTTGCTTGTTTCTCCAATTTTTCTTAGTTTCAGCTGGGGCCCTTTTGAGGTATGATGGGGTGGCTCACTCCTTAGGATCTACATCTATCTGAAAAAGAGAAGCAGATTCTCCAACGGAGAGTAAGTTAGCACCAGGAGATAACCTTACTTTGTTTTTTATAGAGAATTTAATAGGTGTAGGCCCTCTTGTAGCCCACAGTTGATGGTAGCTTGATATTGGAGAGTGGGCTTATGTTTGGATATGGTTCTGACTTGTTTCCCAGCTCCAGCTATGGGTCCCATACCAGTGAGGGGATCAGTTAGCCAAATTGAGAGCAGTTGGTTCCCCACCATGGCTGTGTGCCACTATTGGACTTGTGTGGGCATCACACCAAGTTATTTGCTGCTAAGTAGGTTAGACCATGCGTTGCTTTGACAGATATTGGTCATTTTCCCCCAGTCGCCCATGTAGCACCTTCTGGCACTAGACACACTGACTGTCTGGGGACTAACTCTCTTCCAACTTCCAGCCATGCCATTCTAATTTGCATGTCAATCACATAAGGTGTCTTCAGCAGTAGGGTCTTACCACTAGCCTTTGGTGGGTCATCGAGTACTCTGACAGAAATCTGTCTTTCTTTTAGGAAACCTTGTTGGTCTCTCTGATCAAAAGCTCATTGTGGATGATAGCCCCATGCTGGATCTGGGAGTTACAGGTCAGTGCCCACTAAGAAAATGAGGAAAAAGATAACTAATATACAAGAGTTAGAGATAAGAGAGAGAGAGAGAGAGGGAGAGGGGAAGTGAGGGAGGGAAGATGTAGAAGATTAAGGTTAGTCTTGATCTTACCCTCTCCAGTGTCTTGTGGTTCAGGAGTTCCCTGTAAGGGCCTGGTGAAGGATCAGCCATTTGGTCTGTCTTTTGGTAAGTAGAAGATTATGGCACCATTGCCGTTTGGGTCTAGATTTGTGTTTCCCACCCCTTTGATGCCCTCCCCTCCCTCCCCTCCCATCCTAGTGTCTAGTCTAGGAGATGCTTGCTGGGTATGTAAGGTATCTTGGGTAGATTCAGGTTAGGTGCTGTAGATGAGTGAGACTATGTGGCGATTTTTTTTCTGTGATTGGGTAAGTTCACTGAGAATGATCTGTTCCAGGTTCAACCATTTTTCCTCAAATTTCATTGTGCCATGTTTTCTTAAGAAAAAATATCATGTGGTTCTTATGATTAAGTTTATTTATGTGGTGTATTACATAGACCAATTTCCATATGTTGAATCATCCCTGCAATCCTAGGTTGAAGCCTACTTGATCAAGGGGGATAATGCTTTTGACGTTGTTGAATACAGTTTAAGAGGATTTTGTTCAGAATCTTTGCATCTAAATTCATAGGGGATATAGTCCTATAGTTTTCTTTTCTTGTTGTATATCTAAGATTTTGGTATTAGGGTGTCACAAGCTTCATAAAATGAGTTGGGAAGGATTCCTGGACATTTCTTTCTGGGGAGGTTTTTGATTACCTTTTCAATTTCCCTGGATGTGATAGGTTTGTTTAAGAGGTTAATCTGCTCTGAGTTTAGTTTTTGTAGGTGGTATGTGGCTAGGAATTCATCCATTTCTTCCAGATTATCCATTTTTGTGGAGTAGAGGTTTTGGAAGTATGTCCTAATGATTCTTCCAACTTCAATGATGTCTGTTGTAACCACTCCTTTTTCATTTCTGATTTTGTTAATTTGAGACATTTTTTCTTTCTTTCTTTCTTTTTTTTTTTTTTTTTTTGTTCAATCAAATTGGCCAGGGGTTTATCAATCTTGTTTATTTTTTCAAAGAATTTGCTCTTTGGTTCATTGATTTTTTAAATTGTTTTCTTAGTTTCCAACTCATTAATTTCTGCTCTGATCTTGATTATTTCTTTCTATCTTGAGCTCTTAGGGTTGGATTCTTCTTGTTTTTCCAATGTTTTTAGGTGGTTGGTTAGGTTATTAATTTGGTATTTCTCCATCTTTGTTATGAAAATATTTAGTTCTATGAATTTTTCCCTTAGGACTGCCTTCATTGTGTCCCATAAGTTTTACCAAGTATGTTTTCATTATAATTCAATTTTAGGAGTTTTACCATTTTTTAAAATTTCTTTCACAACCCATTCATTGTGTACAAGTGTATTGTTCAGTTTCGAGGAGCTGGTGGCTTTCCTGATGTGTCTCTTGTTGTTAACTTCTAACTTTAAAGTATTATGATATGATATGATGCTACTTTAATTTTCCGGGATTTATGGAGGCATGCTTTAAGGCCAAATAATTGGTCTATTTTGGAGAAGGTTCCGTGGGCTGCTAAGAAGGATGTACATTATGTAGAATTGGAATTGAAAGTTCTGTAGATGTCCATTAGGTCTAGTTGATCTATGGTTTTGTTGAGCTCTATTATTTCCCTGTTGATTTTCTGCTTGGATCATCTGTCTATTGATAACGGTGGAGTATTCAAGTCTTTGACTATCATAGTTGGTATTGGTGTTTATTTAAGCTTTGTTGTCAAGTAGGTTTTGTTTTATAAAGTGTGGGGCACCTGTGTTTGGCACACATAGATTTATGATTATGATGTTCTCATGTTCGATCATTCTCTTGATGAGCAAGAAGTAGCCTTCTTTGTCCTTTTTGATTACTTTTGGATTGAATTCTATTTTATCAGTTATTAATATGGCAACACCTGCTGTTTCTTATTTCCATTTGCTTGGAATACCATTTTCCATCCTTTCATCCTGAGAAGTTTAGTGGTGAGTTGGGCTTCTTGAAGATAGCAGATAGAAGGGTCCAATTTTGATCCACTCTGTTAACTGGTGTCTTTTGATGAATGAGTTAAGGCTATTAATGTTTAAGGTTGTAACTGTGAAGATCAATTCAACCCTTCCATGATGCTTTATAAAGTGTGGTTCTTTCTTGTGTTTTGTACTTTGGAGTCTGGTGTACTTTTGGTTATTGTGATCTTCTTCTTGTAGGCTCATTAGATTGGTTGTTTGACTCTTCAGTGTGGAGTATACCCTGAAGTATTCTCTGTAGGTTTGTCCTTGTGTTCATTCAATCATAGATTTGACTTTTTTCATGGAAAGTTTTCCTTTTACCATATATTATGAGGCATACTTTTGCTAGGTAGAGTATCTTGGGTTGGAAGCCATAGTTTCTTAGACTTTGAAGTATTCCATTCCAGGCCCTTCTGGCTTTCAGGATTTCCATTGAGAAATTTGAGGTAATTCTGATCAATTGCCTTTGTATATAGTGAGTTGATTCTATCTTACTGCTTTTAGCACTTTCTCTTTGTTTTCATTGTTAATAGTTTTAATATGATGTGCTTTGGAGAGTTTCTTCTTTGGTACTGTCTGTTTGGTGTTCCATGGGCTTATTGTATCTGGATGGGCACTCTTTTGAGAGATTGGGAAATTTTTCTTCAATAATTTTTTGAATATGTTCTCTATGCCTCTGGCCTGGATTTTTCCTCCTTCTGGTATACCCATGATCTGGATGCTTGGTAATTTTAAGGAATACCACAGTTCCCTCATATTCTCTTCACATGATTTTTTGAACTTAGCAAAGTTTTTGGCCTCCTGGTCAATTTCTTCTGTCTTTTCTTCAAGGTCAGAGGTGCAATCTTCCACATGAGTAACTCTGTTAGTGAGGGGTTCTAGAGAGGTTTTAGAAGCTCTATTTGATTTGTTTTTGTTTTCTGTTGTGTTATTTTCTATTGTGTCTTTCTGTTTTTTGAGGTATGAATCCAGTTCAAGGTTTTATTTTCTTGGATACTTCCTGGAATTCATTCTTGTGCTTGATTATAATCTCCATTAAGCTTAATCAACAGGTTATTGGTATCTTCCTTTTTTTTTTTTTGACTCACCTTCAATTCATTTATATCTCTTTTGAGGCTTCTAACATTTTCTTCAATTAAGTCTAGTGTCAGTAACTGAGTGCTCTAAGAGAGGAGTCTGTTCAATTTCATTTATGCAATTCTGGACTTTTTGATGGCTTGCTTCCAGACAACAATTCTTTTAATCAGGATCATATTGGTTGTTGTGTTTTCATTTTGGGATTGAATTTCTGTTGATTTCTCTGTGATTTTCATTGGAGGCTCCCATTATGGAACTAAACATCTGGGTGGAGATCTCTCAGTTTTCTTTCACTGGTGTTTTTGCAGTGTGGTCTACCCATCTTGGGTAAACATTTTATTCTATTAAAGGGGAAGCAAGTATTTGTCCATGTCCAGTCGGTGTTTCCATGCACACACATCTGGAACAGGGATCAGGGAATTCCAAAGTTTAATTTTATATTGTAATTTTGAAGATCATTTGTAGTTCTTTAGGGAAGACCTTTAGGGACATGAGAGGAGGTCTATGGTCTGTCAGCATTTGTGTCATCTGCTGAGATGAGTCAGGGCCATGCTGACCTTGTGGCTTCCTTTCCCTAGGAAGTATTAAAACTTTGTATGTACAGTGAAAACAGCGCAATTTATAACATATAATCTCAAAGCTGAGCCAAGGTGTTTCAAGTGGGGTTGGCATTGTGTAGCATGGTAGCACATGCAGTGTAGAATGCACATGTTGAATGTTCCGCACCAAGGCTGCAGTAAAGTTGTGCAATGAGCCACTGGCAAGCACTGTCAGAAACACCTCTGTTTCATTAATTAATATTTTGGCATTGTGTGTTCAGACATCTTTTACAGCTGACAAATTCTTCACAACTGTAGCATTCAGTTATTCCATATGGGTTCACAGTTTAAAAAGCTCTGATTTTAACATTGATTGTTATGCAAGTACCACAATGTCTTTACTGCCATTGTTTGTAATGAGTTTGAAATCAGGAAATTTGAGCCCATCAACATTGCGCAAAGATTTTTTTGGCTATCCTGTGTTCCTTAAAATTAAATGTGAATTTTAGAATCATCTCACCAACTTCTACAAAGAATTGAACCATTTACTTTTTAAAAGATGAGTGTCTAGAAACTGGGGAGATTGCTCACTGGATAAAGCACTCACTGTTCAAGCTAAGTACCAAAGTTCAATCCCCATGTACCAGGTAAAAAGCCAAAATCCATGGCAAGCTTCAATACATTAAGTGTGAGAGAGTAGATACAAGTACAGAGAGGATAATTTCCTGGAAGCTTGCTAAGAGTAAAGAACAAAAGCAGCACAAGCTCTAGAGAGACCCTGCCTCAAACAATGTGGAAAGGCAAGAACTGATTGACTCAAAAGTTGTTCTCTGACCTCCACATGTATGCTGGGGCATGTACGTGGTGTGCCTAAATTCACAGTAATGAAATAATAATAATTATTTTTTATTAATTAAAGATAAGAAACAAATATTTTATGTTCTGGGCAAGCATACATCATAAAATTTAATTTTGTCTTCCTGGTAAAGTCAAAAGCTTTTAAGCACTTGAAGAAACACATTTACAACCTAGGGTTAAGGCCAGTGGGAATCATATATACTCATTACCTTTTAAGATATTCTAAGTCCCATTTTTCCCACACCTCTTAAACAGAGCAGATACATCATTTAGACATTTTCATCTGTCCACTATGCATGGTGCAAACACCTGTATTGCAAGCACTCAGGGCACTAAGGCAAGATGATCACCAGTTTGAGGCCAGCCTGAGCTACATGAAGAGAACCTGACCAAAAAAAAAATGATACAGCAAGAAAGGAAGGAGGAAGAAAAGGAGGGAATAAGGAAGGAAATGCTCACTCTTCTTAGAGGCAGAGTGGAAGAAGGCCATAGTGAAATAGGCTTGTGTTTAATAATTTTTCATTTAAAGCAAATCTGCATTCTAAGGAGATAACACTGAGTTTCAAGAGCATCCTAAATTCTAATTGCTAAACCACCAGGGATACTAACAGTGAGTTTGGAAGATGCAACAATAACACCAACTGATATTTATTTTTCACAGGGGTATATTTGGACAATAAATATGAAAATGGATGTGACTTTGGGCAGTGAATGATGTTTTAGGGTAACACTTATGGGGATCACCATGGACAGGAAATTTGTACCCAAACAGTGCTAAAATGATAACTTCTTTGGCTATGTGATTTTATACAAGTATGGCAAGCTTAATTTCTTCATCTCTACAAGGAGAATTAAAATGTCCATCTTCCGTCATTGCTGTCAAGAAAGAGAGAGAGAGAAAACAGTGTAGTATTTAACCCACAATAAGGTTTGCTAGATATTCCCACCAAACTGTTTTTAGTGCAAACTTCAAACTGCTCTATACATTCTTAAATTTACACACAATGCAAACACACACACACACACACACACACACACACACACACATCCATCTGACTTAAAATTAATGTTTCACTTTTACCTTTTTTTTTTTTCTCCTTGTACCTAAGGTTTATTTAATGCCAGGAGAGAGTTGTAGCAGGGTTTGGGACTCCAAGAGCAAAGATGAAAGGTGGAGAGCAAAGTAGGAGAGAGAAAGTTTTAAGCCCTTAAGCCCTTTAAGGAAGAGCAAAACTAGAGGGAAGAACCTGAATTACACAACATGGGGAGTGGGGAAGAATTGATTAGCCAGTAGCCAAGTTGGCTGAATCCCCTGTTTGAATGTTTTGGGGAAATGAGACTCTGAGTCAACAGGTGATTGCTCGGCCCGCTCTTACCTATTGTTTTAAAACTTAGAAATGATTTTGAAAGTTTATTTTAATGATTTCATGTCACTAATTCAGATATTTGGGGAAGATGTAATTGTGGTATTTTCCAGCTAATAGTCTTCAAAACAAGTATTCAAGAAAAATAACGTATTTTTCAATTTATGCCACTAGATGGCATATCTACACTTAACTAAACCAAGCAATTTTTTGTAAGAGATGAAAGAAATCTACAACGTTGGAAATCAAGGAAGGTGACAATAATTTGGAAAACAACGCCTTGACTATTGGGAAGTAATCTGAGAAATGATCATCTTGGCCATTGTGAAATGTACTTGACTAGGGCTGCAACCAATTGACACAACAAAATTTATGATCCCAGTTTCAGAGGCTAGAAGTTTGAAACCAGGTGTGAGGGCCTGTTGCCTTCTTGAGGCTGTGGATAAGTCTACATTGGCATCAGTGGGGATCAGGACATGCTATGCTAAAATATATCACCTTGGCACTTGAGAAAGCAGCAGCAGAAAGTGTACACCAAAAAATCACAAGTGAAGTTAAAATCAAGGCAAAGACAGTTTTATTCAGATGCAGAGTAAATGCAAATTACAGACCCAGGTTCAGCTAGAATGTAGGTTCAGCAGAAGGTGGGCTTGGGATTTTATCAAATCTACTGGCTGGAAACTAACACAAAAATGGTGGCTAATTAGTCACTTTTCCTACATTATACCTTAGATAATTAATAATAAAGAAAAAGGATTTGTTCAGGCTGCTTGGGGGCATGTGTTAGTACATCATGGTAGGAGCACTTTGCAGACAAAAACCATTTATATTATGTCTTGAATGTGAAAAAAGGAAAGAGGAAGGGAGTAAGGTCACACTGTCTCCTTTGGATTTGTCTCTAATTACCAAAGAAATTCCCATAAACTCTGCCTCATTAGATTTCATTACCTCCCAAGAGCACCAGGCTAGGGACAAGGCCTTTATTGCATGGTCCATTGGGAAACATTAAGGTTGGAAACTATAGCAGGTTGTCATAAATCATAAATAATTTTTCACTGTGATGTCCAAGTTGTGAGGTAGAAACTAGTGACTATGGTTTTTCTCAAGCTTCACAAGTATCGTTTTTGGTGCCAAAAAACATAGTTCGTGCAACAAAAATAAAAAGAAAGAAAAAAGAAAGAAATAATTAGTTCTGGAGCTGTTGCAGTACTTTCTCATTGCTGGGACAAACACCAGCCAGAGGTAGTTTATGGGAGGAAAGGGTTTATTTTAGGCCTACAAACTCCAGGGAAACACCATCAATGCCAGAAGAAGCTGGTTCACTTCCATAGATAGTAGAGAGAGATGCCACTACACAGTCAGCAGCCATGAACAGCCAGAGCTCAAACTGCTTTGAACATACCTTAAGACCAGACAAAAATATCCAACCCCAGTGACACCTCCTCTAACAACTTAAGTAAAAAGCTTGACCTTAATCAAAAATCCCTGAGGCTATGGAGGACATATATTCACATTCAAACCACCACAGGAGCCAAATATGAGTGACCATAGATCACATAGAACCCAGATTTAGGTTATGCCAAATACCATATTCCAATGTGGTAAAAGTTTATGGAATTTTTATAGTAACATAACAAAAGAAAGCCATACTCAGTGGTTCTCCAGATTTTGTGAATCTAATGATTTTATGAATTTAAGTTTTGGTTTCTGTCCTTCTTTTAATAAAGAATTAATAAAGATGGACTCAAGAAGGATAAATTATACATTATTAAGTTTAGTTAGGGGAAATCACAAATTTTGGGGGTTTGTTTAAGGGAAACTGAGATCTAGGAAGGGAGGTTAGCGCAGAGTCATGCTCTCATGTGGAAAGACACTGCATTGTTTGTAAGATTAATTTAAAGAAATTTAAGTTTGGGGGGAAAACTAGAGTAAAGCCACAAGCATGCAGAAGATAGAGTCTAGGAGCTTGTATAGGAAGACTTCAGAGAAACACACATGACATCTGCCTTGTACTTCCCTATGGAAGAAAGTTAAGAGAACAAATAGTGAAACTCAAGGAAGAATAACGGAGGGACAATATCAAAGCAGAGACCAGGAGGCTCAGAGGAGAAATGAGTAATGAAGGGAGTTACACTCATGGTTTCCTCCAGTTTAAAGAAATTATACAGGTAGCAGGCCTAGAGTTAGTGAGAGCACCCACATGGTAGAACTAGAGTATAAGGGAATTACACACGTGGTAGCTTTGGAAATCAGTGGAAAATCATACAAGCAATCAAAGTGAGAAATCACGCCAAGCTATAAAACAGAGGCAAGTAGAAAAGTTCAGATCAGAAACAGTGCTATGCTCTCCCACCCCTACCCAGCCAGCTGGGTGGGAGTAGAGACCAGACTCATGTGTGTTCAAGCAGCACAGGGTAAAACCCGGAGAGATGCACACATAAAGAGCCTCCCACCAAGAGAGAGGGAGGGGCAGAAAGGCCACAGCCTTTATAGTGTCAGATTCAGGTATGCAAGGGGAAGATTCCATTGGTTTGTAGATTCGTAGGGCAGACCCCACAGCCAGGCCATCTGGGCCACTTAGCCAGATAGCTTGCTAGACTTTGGGCAGCAGGGGGCGCTGTAGATCAGTTTCAATCAGACATGAGTTTTATTTCTGTCCTTGTGCCAGAGCAAGGCAGCATCTCCCGGTTCTTTTGGGGGCTCAATCTCTAACTGAAGCTGCCTAAAATAAGCTAGCTTTCTTCTATCCTCCTACCAGAGGACTATAATTTCTCAAAATAATCAACCATAAATATGCCAAACTAAAAATTTTTGAAGTAAAACTTTGGATCTCCCTCAGATACTTCTGCCATGAACCTAGAAATGGGTAAGGGGAAAATATCATTTTTTCCTACACTACTCTCCAATCTTAAGATAACAATCCTTGACATTCTTTGGCTTATAGACATATCATTCCACCCTTTCTCAAGCTTTACATTGTATGCTCCACTATGGGACTGTCTTTGTATGACCTTCCTATAAGGACAGCAGCCATATTTTTATTTTTATTTATTTACTGAGGGGCCCATATGTGCCACAACATACATGTGGAGTTCAATAGAAAACGTTGAGTTTTCTGTGCCACCTTCTTTGGGTAAAGGTCTTGCTGTTGCAACTGAGTTGCCAGACTGCAAAAGAACATCAGACTATCTGGTCATAGCTTCAGATTGTTCTGGTTCTGCCTACAATTGTCATAGGCACTTCAGGGTCACAGAAACATGTGTTAATTTGCATTTGGCTTTACTTGGGTGCTAGAGAATTGAACCCAGGCATTAAGGCTTTAATCATTGAGCAATCTCCCCAGCCTGATATCAGCCATTTTATTTGGAGTTTACCCTAATTCAGTATAACTTCACCTTTATTATATATGCAACATCCAGATTTACAATAAATCTTGTATTCATAGAAACACTCAAACATAGCTTTATAGTCAGGTTTTATTCTGGGTCCAATCATTATAAGCACTAAACCTCCTAGGCAAATTAGGTGAGCTGCACAGATACCATCTTCATTTTACAAAATGGAATGATAAGTCTGTGCAACATATTGTTGTTGTAAGGGTTAGCTGAAGTAATGCATTTAGTTTCTGGAATGTAATAAGTGTTCAATTAATAAAATTATTGTGCTGTTTGGGATTCATAAATGGAAGGTGTATACATGACTCACTGACCAGATTAGCATATATGAGAATCTGGATTTACCCCAACACACACACACATAGGCTTCTACCTCATGTTTCTCTAGTAGTATATTCAAATTTTCACAAAATGATGATAAGAGCAAAATGCATCTCTTGGAACCCAGCCTTCTGTGTCTATATACATGCCCCTCCAGGCAAGGACCGCAGAGCTCTTATGTCTTCATTTATTTTATCATGTTTCTTAATCTTTCAAAAGGATTTTTCTCTCCACCCCACATTCTCTAAATATGCCTTAGAAAATTTCTGTACCCAGAAAAGCTGACCATTCAGTAGTATTTAGCATATGAACAAGGGAAGGGATTTCATTTATGTGAATGTTGTTTTTTTTTTTGTTGTTGTTGATTTCCTGTGAGCTCTGCCATTTGCTTGGTCAAGGACACATATTTGTCTTCATTTTGGGGTTCTATTCATGTTGTCTCCTCTATGTTTTCATTGGAGTTTTCCATTGTTGGACTAGGCAACCTTGTTTGGGTTTCTTCCATTTGATGTTTCGTGCTGTTTCTTTTGCATTGTGGTTTGCTCATCATAGCATGGGAATCTTATTTAGTTAAGGAGGAAGCAATAGTTTACCCTTGTAGTGTCTTCATTGAGTGTTCCCTTTTCTGTTAGACTAGAATAGGCTAATGATGGCATATTTTGGGATGTGTGTTGTGAGTGGTGTAAGTGCTCCAGCTACCTTGGGCTTTGTGGTTAGTACCACAGGTGGGATTGGAGGTTTGGGATCCCTTGACTTGCTCTCAGCTGTGTCTTGCTTGTGGTTTCCATGCTGTAGCACTTGCCCTTGTTCTCCTTTTGGACTTAGATGGGCAGGTTATGGAGGACTCACTGATTCCCCCAGGCAGGTGATTGTCTTGTTTTCCCATGTTCCTCTTCTGGAGCTGATGCGATGCCCCATGTAGTCAGTGGGAGTGAAGTGGGGTGTTTGAGAGATATTGATGTTCACTGGGTTCCACAGACCAGGCAGGATCAGAGAATTGGCTGGTGTGGGGGAGGCAAGGGCACTGGCTAATAGGCTCACTCAAGAGCACCTGTAGGCAGCACAAGATGTGGAGGGTCTGCAAGCAGATGCAGTGAATGGGGGGAATCTGAGAGCCAGGGCAGTGTGAGTGGGCCACTGACAGAAGCAGTGCACAGGGCCAAAGACAGATGCAGTGTTTGGGCCTCCAGGAGAAAATGGACCTTGCTGACTTATCTGAGGGGGCTCCAGAGAGGGGACAGCATAAGCCAATCATCTCAGGAGACACAGGATGGATCGAGCTGACTGGTGGAGCTCCAAGAGTCAGGGGACAGCATGGATCAATCAGCTCAGGAGACAGGTGATGGCACAGGCCAATTGGTGGATCTCCAGGAGAGAGGGTATGGCATGTGGGGCTGCTGTTGGTGGAACCTGCAGGTAGTGCAACAGGGAACCTGGTCAGGGAGTAGCAACTGGGACAGGTGTTTTGGGGGACCCAAGAGTCTAGTGCGCTACCCAAGAGTGTGGGAATCAGCAGATTCCCTACTGTGCCCCTGAGTGCCCACCCACTGGGGGTCTGTTAAGACCTACTCACACTGGAGCCCCACAGATCTTGCCTGGTATTACTCTGGAAGCTGAAGCCTGGTTAGGTGGATGCCATCTTGACCTGAAGTCCCCCAGGTTAATCTTTTTAATAGCCATCTTCAAATCAAAAGAGGGCTCTCACAACAACCAAATTTGATGGAACCATGATTTTGAACTCCTAGTATCCAGAACTGTGGAAAAAAAAATGGATTTTATTTGTTTAAGCCACACAGTCTTTGATACTCTCTTATGGCAGTCCAAACAGAAATAAAGATCTCTTACAGTACCCAATAGTAAGCGTCACTCTTATTTTCCAATAGGATATGCTACATGTATGGCAGCTGCAAAATATGGCCCCTCACAGAATCACACATCCTAATTAAGAGAATGAAGTTACAATTTTGCAGCCTTGAGAACTGACCAGGCAAAGTGAGTGAAGGTATCCTGAAATTGTGCCAATATGAGATATCAATGACTATATCTTGATCTTTCTCTCCCTCTCTTCCTCCCTGCCCCCCATCTCTCTCACTTAGGAATACCACAAACCATGATATTTAGTAATGATTTACATCATTTTGGAATTCGGAAACACCAAGCAAAATGGTCATGTTGTCCCTAAAAGACTAACCTACAAGGGTATAGAACCTAAATTCTTCTGCAACAATTCTTCTGGGTGAACTGGACCAGAACACTTCTACTTTTTTATTAACAGTCTTTCATGACTTTCATGAGCCTGAAGCTTCTTAATTCTTTTATGCTTCATTTGGGGGATTTTGAAAATTAGAGTAACAATAAACCATAAATCTCTGGCACATTCAATGAATGCATAAAACTTCATATCATTTGCCTTTTATAGCAAATGATCTTTAGCAAAAGTATAGATTATACTCCATGAAGATCAATTAGGAAAATTATTTTCTATACTCTTTTTTATTATTTTCTCCCCATATTCCAAAAAGCACTTATTTGTATTGCTGCTAAAAGTTAATGAAACCTTGTTTTGCCAGTTACTTTTTCATTGCTGGGACAAAATACTCAACCAGAAGCAACTAAAGGAAAGAGTATATTTCAGCTTTTTTTTTTTTTAGGGGAAATCCATTGTGGTGGGGAAAGCATGGCAGGGGCAGGATGGCAGAGTCACAGCATCAGGGAGGAAGAGAACAGCAAGCATGCTGGGTGGTCACACCTCAAGGCCTGTCCCAGTGACACATGTCCTCCAGCGTGGCTCCGCTTTCTAAAGACTCCACAACCTTTATAATCAGTATCACCAACTGGGGATTAAGAATTCAAACACATGTGTCTATGGAGGACATTTTATTCAGATCACCACACCTGTCGGGTGCCTTGTAAAGAAGACATTTATTTCTCATAGTTTTATTTCATTTTTAAAGATACATCTTACAGGGCTGGAAAGATGGCTTAGCAATTAAGGTGTCGTATTGCAAAGCCTAAGGACCCAGGTTTAATTCCTCAGTACCAGTGTAAGCCAGATGGACAAGGTGGCAAATGTGTCACATGTGTCTGGAGTTCATTTGCAGTGGCTGGAGGCCCCAGTGCACCCATTTTTATTCTCTCTCTCCCTCTCTCTTCCTCTCTCTCTTCCTCTTTCCCCCTCTTAAATAAATAAGATTTTTAAAAAATACTTTTTAAAATATGTCTTAGTGTTTTAGAGGGCTAAGAAGTCCAAGATCAAGGCACCAACAGATTCAGTGGTTAGTGAGGCCCCACTTCCTCAGAGCTGGTACTTTCATGATGTGTGCTCGTATAAAGAAGGGTGAATGAGCTCCCTTTGACCTCTTTAAAAAAGGAATTATTCCACTCATGAGAGCTCTGCCTTTATCACTTTGCAAAGGCCACCTGCTAACACCATTACCTTCATCTAATGCAAAGTTAAATATAAAACATTTGTGAAAATTACTTTGTCATTAAACACAACTTCTCCAACAATGTATATAAATAAGTTATCCTTCAAATTAACCATTTGTTTGAATGATTGTAAGTACTATCACTTCTGTCTCTGTGTAGTGATAGCTCTTTGCTTTCTTGACCACTACTAAAAGCAACTCAACTTTCTCTTCAAAACCACTTAGATGCAGTATTCAATTACTCTGACATTTCATATGTTAATAAATTTTCTATAACTGTAAAAAATACTTGATGTAACTAGCTTATAAAGAGAAAAGTTTCATTTTTGGCTTGTGATTCTGAAGTTTCTAGTGTGAGGTTAGATAGCCTCATTGCTTTTGGTCTCATTCAAAAGTACTATAGCATGGTGGAGGCATGCTATACAACAAACTGTTTATATAAAAAGCAATGAGGCAAAATGACTAAGAGAATAGCTGGGTCCCTCATCCTTCCAAAGGTTTACAGCCAATGACCTAATAGACCTCACATAAGACCTCACATTCTAAAGGTTCAACCACCTCTATAAATTAATACACCATGGAGACATTTGGGGGATGTTATCCCTATTCAAGTCTTAGCATTTCAGGAATTTCACATAACTGCAAAAAGAGTATTTTGATAATATTGTATTTAAGGAAAAACTTGGACAAAAATTTTGCCTACTATTTAATAAGATAGAGGATACCACCTGATGCCTTGTACCCAATGTATTGGTATGTTACTCTCAAACATAGTTTGGGTCAATTTTTCCAGACAGTTAAACCACTAAATTCAAGAATTGAGGATCAGAATTATTTGTACATACTTTAGTGTTGATTATAGAGGATCTGTTAGTCCCAGTGTATGGAGCCTAGTTTATGACAAAACAGTCTTAAAACCTAAGCTTAGTATCATTTCCCCTAATGGGTAACATTAAGAGTTTCCCTAACTGAAATTTTTTTGAGTAGTTAAAATAACCAAATTTCTATTGTCTCAAGTTTAGTGTTCACAGAAAACTGAAGCTATGCTGAGACAACGAAACCTTATTTTCCAGGAATTTTTCGCTAATATTTACATCTTAGAGAAAATTGGACATTTTTTCCATTGACACTGAAATAATATATACTCCTAAACGGTGTAGTCGGATAATGGCCTGGATGCTCCCTTTGGACCACCAGAGGTCGCTGTGTGGCAGAAAGCAGACAAACTGGTGATAATACAGGTTAAGTGGGAATTTTGCCATTTCCAAGAATTGCGGCAAAGACTCAAGCACAGAATAAACTCACCAGAGAGCTTGCTTACTGTCTTGAGCTGAGTCTTGCCTGCAGTGGAGACTGAGGAGCCTGAAGACTCGCTGCATGCCTTGGATGACTTGCCAGCCTCCACTGAACACACCAGGAAGTGCAGAGGGAGCCTCTGTCTGGGCAAGCACAGCTTGAGAGAACCTCCGAAGGACACACACCCTTCAATAATTCGTAGTACTAGTAAAATAAACCTCGGAATATCAGAAAAATTAGTCCCCTTTGGTAAACAGATTTAATTACTTTATGGAAAAACATACATGTTAATTGTAGACTACACAGAAAGCAAAGCCACAATGGGTGTGGAGAAAAGGCAAAGAGTCACCCCAGTCCTTACAGGGGAGGACAAGTAAAGTACAGCTTTTGCCAGCCTGCTTCCTTCCCTGTAAAATGCATTAGGTTCCATCAGATGGTTTCTAGGGTCCTTGTAGCCCACCTAATGACTATGTATTCATTGTTCTTGTCCTAATTCACTTATAGCTGCAGGAGGACTGGTCTGTTTTAGCAAATCTAGTAATGTCTGGAATTCTCAAATAATATCTGAACATTTGGTGGTCTAAGAAATATCAATTGAATGAGTTAACAAACTTATCAGCCAGAAAAATTAGTGCAGGCTCTTTAGAGCTAAACATACAGCTGAAGGCATTACTCATTGTCAGAGTAATTTTTTAATAAAATAGAATGATACTACTGGATTAATTTAGACCTAATGGTAAATTGTGATTTGTTGAAAAAACATTCGCTTTCTTTCAATTTCTCCTTTCCCCAAGCCATTTCTAGAATTGCCAATGTGTGTGTGTGTGTGTGTGTGTGTGTGTGTGTGTGTGTTGCAGATTTTCATACTGTGGAGTCCTTTCTCTTGTAATCATGAGAAATTGGGTACATGGATGACAAGATGTGATTAAAGTAGCGGAGATTTATTGAGAAAAAAGTGAACAAGTCAAAGCAAGTCTGCTTAGGATTTTAAGAAGCATCCAAAAAGTAGAAAGAAAGTTATAAAAAGAAAGTTAATTTTGTTAGAACTCAGAGAAGTGGGCAGGTTCAGCAATGAGGTTCTGCAAGCAACTGCACTAAGGGAGGGGCTTTGGGGATATAGTACATTATCTCCATAACTATTCTGCCAACTTCTTTAGCATATCTTTAGATACGGGATTTTTTTTGACCAAAAGAGTCATTGACTCTTCTCTTTTTAAACTTTATTGATTTGCCTGAGTACACACATGTGTTCATGTCACAGCAAGGTCTCTTGCTGTTGTAATCTAATGCCCATCCAGCTTTATGTGGTAGACTGGGAAACTGAACCTGGGCCAGCAAGCTTTACAAGCAAGTGCCTTTAACTGCTGATATATCTTCTTAGTCCCCTGGATTAATTCCTAAAGGCCATGATTTAGTCTCTAACTAGGGTCAGTAGATTTTGTTCCTCTGGCAATGAGGTGGCTCTTCCCTTTTGTATGGTATTTTAAATCCTATAAATGGGCTACTGTGATGTTTCCCTTTTTAATGTTACCAATGAATCAGTAAGTAAGGGTCTGTCATGGATGACCTCCAAACCTGAAAATGTCATCTACCTACAACTTTCTGGTACTTACACATATTATAAAGGAGTGAGGAGAGGAAGTAATAGAAAAGTTCTATTCTTATAGAGAAAAAATAAAAGCTCAAGGAAGCAGTCTCCCTACTCTTTACCACTTAAAGGATATGACGTCATTAAAGCAAATACATCCAGAAAGCTTTGTGTCCCCTGCTAATAGGATAGAGTTTAAGACAACAAGAAAGAGCTTCAGAAACCAAAACTACTGCAGAGTGTGGTAGCTCATGCTTGAAATCCCAGAGTTTGGGAGTCTGAGACAGGAAAATTTATATGAGTTCTAGGACAGCCTGAGCTACAGAGTAAAACTCTATCTTAAAGGATAAAGAGAAAGAAAAGGAGGAGAGAAGAAGACAAGAAGACGGGGAGAAAAAGAAAAGAAAGGGTGCAAAGGAGGAGGAGGGAAAAATAACAAAATAAAAGCGATGCTGCTGGAAGTCATTTGTTTAGCAGTCTGGATGCTTATATTTTACAAAATGCTCTTATCTGGATTCACTGTCTCAAGTGTCTTTGTCTACATATTACATAATAATTATTTTAACTTTGTTACACACATTGATTCAGGAACAAAACTTTTCAGAGCAGTGCAATGCTGATTCTTCATGAAACTTGAATAAAAGCCTCTGGACTTAAGAGATCTTTTCAAAAAGTATTTCACTAGCATGGGGTTCATCCAAATGAAAATGAATATATAGGATTGAATTTTTAAATCACTTAATTGAGATAAATGGGTTTGAATATAAACATGAATTTTCTACTAGTACTCAACTCACATGTTTGCAGGCTCCTATTTGATACTGCTATAATGATTTGCTTTCCTAAATTCATGCACTCAATGTCAAATGCCTGAACATTCTTCTGAATGCAACTAAGAGTCACATTGACAAAAGGATGTGTGGAACAAGGCTGCAGTGCAGACCCACATAGCAAGGGCTGATGTAGCCCAGCCCTGTTCATCTTCCTATGATGATGTAAGACCCAGAGGACTTCCTGGACCTTTTCTTCTCCTGTGTTGACTTCAGTAAATTTCCCTCTTCCTTGCTGCATTTCTTAGCTTCTACCCTGTGGGGGCTGTGACCAATTGAGATCCAGAAGGACTGGCAAAAAAAACAATGATCTTGTGACCTATATAGAATGGTAGGAAGTATATCACAAGACATAAAATTCAGTAGAGAGTGCAAGCCATTATCCTCTTTCTTCCTCTCTCTCTCTCTCTTTTTCTTTCTCTCTCCATGTGTGTGTGTGTGTGTGTGTGTGTGTGTGTGTGTGTGTGTGTGTGTAGAGGGAGAAGGGAGAAAAAGACATAAGCTTCAAACTGTCATTTTAAAAGTGATAATTAAAGTTTGAGCCTGTTTCTCTCCCTATTCATCTTCAGAAATCACCCCCAGCATTCCCAGGTACACATATTTTTGTTGTACCTTTTCCTGTTTTTCTGCTCTTGCACACATGGAAAATTCCATCCATCATTATTTATATACTACCTCTCTTCAAATTCCTCCTTCCTTCCATCATTCCACCACTCCCACCTCATACAGCATTTCTAGTGCTGATTTTATCACACTGTAGACTCTTTATTAGTTGCACATTGGTCTCCTTTCTAGGCTGAGCTCCATGAAGTCAGAGTTTATTTGTCTTTATGTCCATAGCACAGTGCTTGAAACAAAACATTGATTGTATTAATGAGTTAAAAACCCTAGCATTTTGGCTGATTCCCTGATAGTTTTATGTCTTCTTTGAATACTATCAAAATGAGAATTTTAGAGAGCCCAATCATATGCCTATGGATATTTCTAAAAGTAGGAGACAGTTTTTGCCAGAAGAATGCTCAGTTACTAACAGGCCTTTGTGGGTGAAGAAGAGAACCTTCTGGTCCTCAAAGCTCCACTAGGTTCCACCTCATTTTCAAGGCATTTAAGGGAGGCTTAAGATTCTGGGGTTGCCCAAGTGGTCTGTAAATGAAAATCTATCTGCAGAGACATTGGAGGTGTGGATCTTTAGTGGAGTCCAATAGAAGACATTTTGGCAGTGATAAAGGAACCAGATAAAGCTGAGTAGCGTTCATTCTGTACCCAATGATACACATCAACTATGTGGAGACAACCAACAGAACTGAGTCTGGTAAGGTTCAACAGTCCATCCCACTGGGGTAGTCCACCCACACTCATATTATCATAGCTAACATCCTGATGAAACCAGAGCGAAAAAGGGTAGAAAGAAACAAGGAAAACCAAGCATACCATGACCCCATCCCTGTGGACTTCTCAGTCAGAGTTAATGCATGAGCAGTGGGTAGTTGAAAATGTAGCTCACACTGAAACAATTTAGATAATTTGTTTCAGACAGAAGTGTCTTGTCTGGTTTTAGTATTCATGTCCTGGATCTCCACAATTTATGTTGAAATTTCAATTCTGTTGTGGTACTATTAAAAGGCAGGACCTTGGGAACATGACTAAATCATGAGGACTCCATTCTCACCATATAAAAGGCATAGGAGAAGACTGCCATTCACTTCCTTTTGCCTTCTGTCCTGTGAGGTCCCCTTCAAAGGATGGAGCTACAGGCACTGTGCTAAGCAAAGAGCAGCTCCTATGAGATACCAACTATTCAGGTGTCTTTATCTTGAGCTTTCTAGTGTTCAGAGCTGTGTTGTTACATACAAAAGTATTTCCTTACAGCAGTTCAGTTTTCTTACACCAAATACCAATAAGTTACACCTAAAGTGCAGCTAGAAAAATAAAAGAAATGTAGTGGATGAAGGCAATGATCATGGAAGCATAAAGTGATTTCATTTTTGTACTTCATGGATTCAAGGATGTTTAATAAATCAGCTACACATGTAAGTATAGCTGAGTAACTAATGCCAAGGAAATAATATAATAAATAATATAAATATAAATATAAATAATATAAAGAGAAGCTGGGCTGTGAGTTCACCTGACCATCTCTGGAGAGGTCAATAAAGGCTCCCTAAAGGAGAAACATTAGAACTAAGTTCTGCAGAACTCATCAATGTAGTACAGAGATCTAAAATGGTATGGACAACAGTATGTATGGAGAGAAAGCATACAGCAAGAGATGTCACATAAGGGAGCAAAGGGTACAGAAAGAAAGCAGGGAGGCCTACATAAATCAAGTTTTGATCATTTTGAAAAAGTCATTTCCAGAATATGGAAGTGTTTATGGCAATTCTCAGACCTGCTAATATGAGAATCCCTTCGATAATCAAAGACTGAGAAGATTTTTTTTTTTTTTTAAATTTGAGAGTGACAGACAGAGAGAGGAAGAGGCAGATAGAGACAGAGAGAGAGAATGGGCGCGCCAGGGCTTCCAGCCACTGCAAACGAACTCCAGACGCGTGCGCCCCCTAGTGCATCTGGCTAATGTGGGTCCTGGGGAATCGAGCCTCGAACCAGGGTCCTTAGGCTTCACAGGCAAGCGCTTAACCGCTAAGCCATCTCTCCAGCCCGACTGAGAAGATTTTAACTACTGCTGCATAGATAATGAGAATTCCTTATCTATCAGGAGACTTTTTGTTGTAAATAACACAAAATTGAACTTAAGTTATAAGGGAATTTATTGACTCATGTAACTAGAAAGTCCTAAGTAAGTTAGCATCCAATTTGCTTAAATTTGCCAGTTCAATTAGTTACTAATGACACAGAGTCTTTGCTTTCTGAAATTTGGCTCCCATTCTTGCTACAAAAGAGCTACCACTTCCTAGTTGGTTGTCTTTGTTTTGTTTTATTTTTCAAGGTAGGGTCTCACTCTAGTCCAGGCAGACCTGGAATTCACTATGTAGTCTCAGGGTAGCCTTGAACTCATGGCGATCCTCCTACCTCTGCTTCCCAAGTGCTGGGATTAAAGGAGTGAGCCATCACACCTGGCTCATTTCTTAGTTTTTATATCTACCTAGTTTTATATCTGCCTCACCTACACCCACAAAGAAGGTCTCAACCCCACCATTTCAAGAAAGGCTCTTGAGAGTTACCCCTATTGGACTATACATAGGTCTGCTCTACACCATGACTGTGGACAGAAGAGGAGTGAGAAGGTGAAAGTGCAATGGGCCCAGGTGAGTTAGCATCCAATTCTGAAGCCAAAGCCTCATAGATCTTTGACCTTTGAGGGCAAGGATATATAGCTGAATAAAAATCTGTTGGGGGCTGGGCGTGGTGGTGTACGCCTTTAATCCCAGCACTCAGGAGGCAGAGGCAGGAGGACCGATGTGAGTTTGAGGCCACCCTGAGATTACATAGTTAATTTCAGGTCAGACTGGGCCAGAGTGAGACTCTACCTCAACCCCCCCCCAAAAAAAACAAAACTGTTGGGCCAGGCATGGTGGTACACACCTTTAATCCCAGCACTCAGGAGGCAAAGGTAGGAGGATCACCATGAGTTCGAATCCAGCCTGAGACTACATAGTGATTCCAGGTCAGCCTGGGCCAGAGCAAGACACTACCTCGAAAACCCAAAATAAATAAATAAATAAAATCTGTTGGGAGCAGGAAGTGAGTTGGGTAAATAACCAATTTCATATGCAGAAGCAATTAAAGATGTAAGTAGGTGTGGTAGTTTGAATAGATGACCCCCAATATATTCAGAGTTTTATTAGTTTGTAGTTTGCATCTGCAGCCACCTGGCTTGAGACTGTGTCACTGGATGGATCTTAAGGTGTGGTGGTGGGTTTAAAATTTCAATCTAAAGGTATGCAAAGTGTGCCTAGCTAGTGTTCCTGAAGTGTGCTGTGCTGCGTGGCTTTTGGTTTTTAGGCTTGTGCTTCTCTCTCTCTCTCTGCTTGGACCTGTGAAAGCAGGCCAGTTTCTTCTGCCATTATGGAACTTCCCCTGGATCTGTAAACTTCAATAAATCCCTTCCTCCATAACTGTGCCTGGTCTGGAAGTTCATCTCAGTGAACCTGAAGTTGTCTGCCACAGAAGTTGGTACCAAGAGTGGGGTGAGATGAATCTGAACATCTGGATGTTGGTCTTTTGGAACTTTTGTTTTGGAGGAGTAGAGGGGATGGCTTGATTGAACTTGTGTTTTGGAAATTAAAAGTTGTTAAATTTTAAAATGGAGAAAGATAAGCCTGGATGGGTATTTTTCCTGCAAAAGAAACCTTTGCTATATTTTGAGAATAAAATGTTGGCCTTCGATATGTAGTTTGGTATTTATACATGCATAAAAAATTGCAGCCATAAAGGAATGAAAGCAAGCATTTTCTCATATTGCCAAACATCTCTAAGTACAGCTGATGAAATTTTAACTACTAAAACCACTGTTTTGAGAACTGTATTATCAATATGAATATATATGTATGTATGTATATATATATGTATATATATATATACATATATATATATATATATTTTACCCAGAAAACACAGATAACAGGTTTGTGTCCTAACTAGTCATATAGAAATTAGATGCTTCAAAGGATAAACTAAGCTTCTATTTGTACCTAAATATATATACATTCATTTACATATTCACATTCACATTTACAGACATACACACTACAAACATTTGCATACACACCCTTTGTATGCACACATCAAAGAAATTTACTATGCCAAACAAGGCATGATAAATATTAATTAAAAAATCCAGCCAGGCATGGTGGCATAC
The DNA here is from genome assembly GCA_036346955.1 of Dipus sagitta. Lineage (NCBI taxonomy): Eukaryota > Metazoa > Chordata > Mammalia > Rodentia > Dipodidae > Dipus > Dipus sagitta. The sequence continues at coordinate 109,256,194 of CM070783.1, forward strand.
TCCTTTATCCCAGCACTTGGGAGGCAGAGGTAGGAGGATCACTGTGAGTTTAAGACCAACCTGAGACTACATAGCGAATTCCAAATATGCTTGGGTCAGAATGAGACCCTACCTCAAAAAAGAATAAAATAAAATCCAGTTGACTTGTCCATTCACGGAGAGAAGAGAGATCAGTTTGGGTTTAAGGATTATGTTCTGGGAAATTGCTGCTTTCATTATATATTCTGTCTGTCTAGGGAAAGGTACTTTTCACATTCAGCTTTAGCCTGCCTAGTTGGCCTGAAAAAAAAATTTTTTTTTCTTTAAAACTTTATTTTTATTTATTTATTTGAGAGAGAGAGAGAGAAAGAGGCAGAAAGAGGGAGAGAGAGAATGGGCATGCCAGGGCCTGCAGCCACTGCAAACAAACTCCAGATGCATGTGCCCCCTTGTGCATGTGGCTTACATGGGTCCTAGGGAATCTAACCAAGGTCCATTGGCTTTCTAGGCAAATGCCTTAACTGCTAAGCCATCTCTTCAGGCCCCCAAAACTATTGTTTTTAAGAGAAAGGGCATCAACAGCTTTCTGAAAATCCAAACTATAAACAGAACACCCAAGAGCTACATTTCTGACATTGTCCTAAAAGAAGAAAGAAGGGAAGGATAAAGGCATATTAGCAATAGAAATAATGGAACTATCAATGCAATAGACAGTGACAACTTCTCAAACAAGCTTCAGCTCTGCTGCTAACTAGCTAAAAGAGTTTAAGTCCCTGAACACTTTGAGTTGAAGATTAGAGGAAACTTTCTTTGAGCCAAAATTTGTCATAATAACTAAATATGTTTGTAAATGACTATAACTCAGAAGCTGAGGCTGGTAGATATTGGGTCTGAGCCCAGCCTGGGCCCTCTCTGTATAGCAAGATATGATAGTGAGACCCAGTCTCAAAGAAAGAGATAATTGTAAAACTCCTTAAGTCTTTGTCCTTTTACCTCTTTCAAAATGTAGGTGTCCCATGTCACTGTCCATTAGTACACAGCTCTTTGCCAAAAAGTCATTATTGCATGAGTATCTATATATTTAACTTATACAAATGAAATTAATATATAGAAAACAAAAATATGAAAAAATAGGTTAAACACAGCTATATGTTGCAACTCTAGAGAGGAGAAACTGTTGTGTGAGGTTGATAGAAAAAAAAGACCAAGGTATCTACAGAAAATAAAGCCCACTTTATTTGTGGAACCATCACAGTGCAGTTCCTGTGTACCACAAGGTAAACAATTAACTTGTGACTAAACTTTAATATTTTACCCTCTTTGTAACAGTACCTAGTCTATGACTTTCTTCCCCGGTGTTGTAGTCAGGTTCACATTGCTGGCAGAAATCACCCAACCAAGAGCAGCTTTTGGGAAAAAGGGTTTATTTTGGCTTACAGACTCCAGGGGAAGCTCCATGATGGCAGGAGAAAATTATGGCATGAACAGAGGGTGGACATCACCCCCTGGCCAACATAAGGTAGATAATAGCAACAGGAGAGTGTGCCAAACACTGGCAAGGGGAAACTGGATATAATACCCATAAGCCTGCCCCCAACAATACACTCCCTCCAGGAGGCTTTAATTTTAAATTGCAATTAGCTGGGGAACCTAGCATTCAGAACACCTAAGTTTATGGGGGACACCTGAGTCAAACCACCACATTCCACCCCTGGCCTCCATAAACTGATAGCCATCCATGATGTAAAATGCAATACATTCCGTCCAACTTTAAAAGTCTCCATAGTTTTTATCAGTCATGCTGTTCAAACATCCCCATAATCCAAGGTCTTTTAACTGAGCCATAATATCAAAAAAATTCCCCCCAAAGCTCTGATAGCACAGAATAAACATTCATAGTGCAAAAGATGGCACTGGGCATAGCAAAGCAATATTCAACCAATACAAGATTTAAAGCAATCAGGGCAAACATCAAACTCTGTAGCTCCAAGACCAACTACTATAGCTAGTGATAAGGCTTTAAGTCCCATAATCCTAACCAGCAACAAGTCTCTGGAGGTCTAATTCCACCCCTCCAGCTAGGCTACTCACAGTCCTGGAAAACTCCATCCAGGCCAGCAGCTTTCTTAGCAGACACCTCATGGTCCCGGCTTCTCTACTGGGTCTCCACTGAAACCCACAGTTCATCTTCACAGCTCCATCTGGTCTCCATGCAGGCAATCCTGCTTCACACTGCCCATGTTCATTTCAAAACACAAGACTGTGTTACAAATTAAATAACCCTCTTTTTCCTGTATTTCTTATACTCCATATCAGGTAGGGTGCCAATTTGTTATTCCAGGTGGCTAGGGGGCATGAAACTAAAGCAGACTTTGAAGAACAGAACATTCCTTCAACATTCAGACCCCTTCAAAAGACTGCATTCTTTCTGTTGTCCCAATGCAGGTCAGCTGGCCCACTCTCAATGGTTGTAATCTCTCATAGAATTGCAGCTGAACGGGGCAGCAGTTTTGGCCCAAATATTTCTTTCTGCGCCATAGCCCTATTCACACACCAGACCGTTTCTACATACTGCAATACTGCACAAGTTCTCAGGACATGCACATAACAGCAAGCCTCTTACACAAACTGCTTCTAGCCCAGTCCAAGTAAAGCTCTTTCTCACCTTCATAAGCCAAACCTCACAGTCCATAGTTCTTACTGATTTCAGGTCTTTCAACTCTACCAGAATAGTCCATCAAGCTATACTTACAGCACTGCAAAGAATGTCTCAAGCCAAGGTTTCAAATCCTTCCACATTCCTCTTGAAAATCAGCTCCAAAAAGCAAAAGCCACACAGTCAGGTGTCTAGCAGCAAATGACACCATTCCTTGGCACCACTATATTGTTGAAGTTGGGTTTGCACTGCTGGCAGAAATCACCCGACTAAGAGCAGCTTTTGGGGAAAAGGGGTTTATTTTGGCTTACATATTCAACAGGAAGCTCCATGATGGCAGGGGAAAGCAATGGCATGAGCAGAGGGTGGACATCACCCCCTGGCCAAAATAAGGTGGACAATAGCAACAGGAGAGTGGGCCAAACACTGGCAAGGGGAAACTGGCTATAATACCCATAATCCTGCCCCCAACAATACAGCACCTCCAGAAAGCTTTAATTTCCAATTATCATCAGCTGGGGAACCTAGCATTCAGAACACCTAAGTTTGTGGGGGACACCTGAATCAAACCACCACGTCAGAGTTAGTTTGTCTATTTGGGGTTTCCACATCACTCTCTGTGTAGGTTTCTGTACAGTACTACCTTCAACCTTATATGCTAAAATGTTTAAGCATCACTATCCTCACAATGTGAGCTTCCTGAGTGTAGAGTCATGAGTCATGCAGTTTTCATTTTCCTCATCACATCAGTATTAGAACCCAAACCCACCAGGTAGTATTACAAAGAGACCCACCACTCTGCGGTTTCCTCTATACCTCAATCCTGTAAGGAGCCTCACAGACCTAGCCTGACTTTCTCTCCTTAAAGCTCTCACAAAGACCAAAGTTCCCTCATCCTGAGAATGGGCCCTTCCATAAACAGAAAAAGCTCAGGGATGTAAGAACATATTCATATTCCTTAACCTCAGGCCCAGAATAAACACTGTTACAACACATAAGTCACATATTAACTAGGCTAGCGGTTCTTTCATATACCTCTTATCCAGGATGTCCTTGGGTTTTTTCAAATACCTGCCTCAGCCAGCTCTAAGTCTAGTTAGGTGATATCATCTGACCTTTTATCCATCTCCTTGTGACCCAACACACCTCCCTACTATCTCACAGGGGACCTTAAAGGAAGAGGTTTGGCTCTCCCTGGGCAGGCCGAAGCTTACCTCCAGATCCTACCATCCAGTTTAAAATCTGTTTGCTTGAAGGTAGATCCAACTTCATGTTTCTCTCTTGAACCAAGTCTTGAATACTAAAACCTAACAGTCACCTAGCATAGTGCTTAGCACATAGTAAACGATCAGCAAATATTTGGTGAATTAAATAATTTTATATATTTTAGCATATTCTTTGAGACCTAGTAATATTTTGTTCTAAACGCTTCAATTTTAGCATTCAAAAGTTATGTCTTCTTAGTTTCAAGTTTGGAGAATATGTGGTATATGTGTTTTTGTGTGTAACTTATTTCACTTAACATAATGCTCACCAGTATATTCCCTATTGTGGAAAATGACAGAATTATATTATTTCAGGTCAAAATTTCACAGTGTATTAATGAGAAATATTCTTCATACATTAATCCATCAATGAACCCATCACTTGATTTCATGCTTTGGCTATTGTGAATAATGAAATAAATATGTGAGTACAGGTGATTCTTTGAAAAAAAAAAGTTATGTCTATTTAGTCTTTTTTTCTATGCATGCCAAAGGCAAAGTTGGTACAGATAATGTGATAGATAGTAAAGATACAGGGGTAGTGTTGCATGACTTTTCTGAGGAGGCATAAAAAAGTCTATTCGTCTCTGATAGGGCAACAAGAACAAACCAAAGAAACAATTCCAAATAGGTCTAGCTTAGTGAATCATCTCAATGGAATTTCACACAGGCGAATGAGTGAAGGGTTACAGAAGCATGAACAACTCAAAGGCACTGCTTTAGCAGAGAGCTCTGAAAGTCCTATGATAAGTGATGACATCCAAACACTGCAACCCTGGAACTCCTGAAATTTGCAGTATGAGCAGAATTTTCTTTTAAAAAGGCTGTAACTTGGGCTGGAGAGATGGCTTAGCGGTTAAGCGCTTGCCTGTGAAGCCTAAGGACCCTGGTTCGAAGCTCGATTCCCCAGGACCCACGTTAGCCAGATGCACAAGGGGGCGCACACGTCTGGAGTTTGTTTGCAGTGGCTGGAGGCCCTGGCGCACCCATTCTCTCTCTTTCTCTCTCTGCCTCTTTCTCTCTCTGTCTGTCGCTCTCAAATAAATAAATAAAAATAAACAAAACATTAAAAAAATAAAAAATAAATAAAAAATTAAAAAAAGGCTCTGACTTTATAAAATTATTCAACTCATTAGAATTTCAATCTGAAGACATAAGCACAGGTTTGGAAATGAAAGATTGAAAAAGTCAGGGATGAGAGTATATTATCTGTTCTAGCTCAAAATCCAGCTTTTCACATAACCTGTCTTGAAAAATCTATTGCCATTTGCCTTTCTTCTTTAGGGAAAGACATACATTTTAGTAAATTGGTTATAAAGTGTACTCTGTTAACTTTCCTTCTATACTGTAACAATTTCTAAGATAAACGGCTACATGGAGGAAAGTTTTGTTTTGGCTCACAGTTTAGGACAATTCAATGCATGGTGCCTTACAAGCATTGCTTTTAGGCCTATAACAAGGCCATCATGGAAGAAGCATGCAGTGTGTCCCAGAAGCCCCCTCCCCTCCAAAAAAGAGACAGAGATCAGAACCTCAAAATCTGCTTTGAAGGTACACACCCAGTGACCTAAATATTCCCACCAGGTCCAATCTCTTAATGGTTTCCACGACCTTCAGATAGTACCAAGCTGAGAATAATTCTTTAACACATGGGTCTTTAGAGGAAGTTCCAGTTCCAAGTCATAGCATTTGCTTTTCATTTTCACATTTTAAAAGTTGTTTCTGTCCTCTAACTCATTTTAACTTTCCTTTCAAGACGGCTCCAAATTCTTTAGAATCTCCATATTGGGTCTAGCCAAGTTACGGGCACATACATAATAGGAACTTTAAAATGTTCCTAATGTAGGGGCTCAGCGATATGGCTCAGTTATTAAAGTGCTCACCCTGAAAGCTTGAGGACCTGAGTTTGAGCTCCAGTACCCATGTAAAATGCCAAGTATGGCAGCATGAGATTTTAATCCCAGGACTGGAGAGGCAGGGCTCTCAGGCCAACCAGTTGAGCCTAATTAGTGAGCTAGAAGCTGGTGAAATACCAACTCAAGAAGAGGTAGACAGAGTACCCAAGGTGGTCCTCTGGCCTCTACCTACACACACACATACCCACACACAGACATGTGCACCCATACAAATACAAAAATGAATTCATACATTCAAGCACACCATGTACACACATATATGAAATAAACAAATGTTCTTAATGTATGATTTAATTCCAAAAAAATGGATATTTTTAAATGTTTCCCAAAATTCTCATAAAGAGAGTGAGCTAAATTAGGTCCACTCCCCACATTCATATGCTGAAGTCTTAACTAGCAATACTTTACAATGTAATTCCTTTGGAGATAGTCTTTTTTATTTTTATTTTTTAGTTGGCATTGGAGTTACAATCTTTAAAGGGACAATGGTAGCAAAGTGACATAAATATGACAGATAAGAAGTGATAGGTTTGTGATTAACAAGATAAGCTAACAGTTCTTAACTTCTCATTTGTTTGCCTTATTTTTCTCTGTATAAAAACAATATTCCTAAATTCAAAGTTCTCAACACTCAATCTCAAGATATTTGAAATTTTAAATCTATTTGTCTATTTGAATAATTATCATAAATACAATCTGTTACCTAATTCTAAAATGGCTTTAGCATTCATGTTTCATTATGTCTATAAGCCAGAGAGTGATGGTAGTGGGAAAAGAGGTAAAAGGCTAATCATTAATGTGTAGAGTGCCTTCAAATTGTCACTTCTCTTTACTTCTTTTCCCTGGCTGAGACAATATCCCTTACACAACCCAGGTAGGCATTAAACTCAGAACTATACATCCCCTATCTCCTTAGTGCTGAGATTACAGGTACCACCAAGGAACCTAATGCCTTTTGCTTTCCAGATATTTGTATAACCAACCACTCCCACACAATGAAGAGTAATAGCAAGTCCAATGTCCACAGTCATTTTCTCACCAAGGTTAGATATCACTGAGGTGTGAGCTTACTAGGAAATGACTTCCCAGAACTACCAACACTTCTCCTTCTCCTGGGCTTTCCTGAAAGCCATGGCTGTACACTGCTGTTCTCAGGTAAGGAGCACTTGCTGCCACCATGACCTTACAGGGCCCCAAAGACCCGTTTCCCACCACTCAAAGGGAACTGTGACTACCCAGGGAACAGACAAGGAGCTGTTTCCTGTGAAGGCTTTGTCTAGTTAATTTAACATGTTCTTCAACCAAATGCCACAGAAGAGACTTTTCTCAGTGTTATAATGCCTAGAAGGAAAAAAGAAAAAAAAATAGATTCTAAATTTCTTTAAAACACCACCACAGGTAGTTAAGATACATGATCCAGTCAGTCTATAGAGAATACAGTGAATATAACACATAACAGCTCAAAGGTGATAAAATATATCTCAAATTACTTTGTTTTTCATTCATACACTCTATAACCATTTTGTTTTCATGGAATCCAGTGGATCCACATAACAGCTCCCACAACAAGGACAGTCACCTTACTGTCCCAACATGCATACGCATAAATATGGGAAATGGAAGCACTCTCCCAGTCCTGTAAGCTACAGTGATGTCTAAGTAATTGCTTCATCAAAATAAATAATTTTAAATCCTTCCTTCATAATCCCACTCATGGGATTTTTCTTCAAGAATTAAGACCATTTAATTAAGAAATGATAATTCTTCCAAAAGGACAGTAGATTATAAAACATTTACTTACGCATTGACTATCTGGAAATAGGAAAACAATTAAGCAAAATCAGATATTTGCCATTTAGGATGTCACACACTTATTCTTGGAATCACATGGAGCAAATAGGAGTGGTATCACCTTAGAATAGATCAAAGTCCTTCCCAAATATATACTAGGAAGAGAGAACTGCTGCAACCAACACTACCAACCTAGATACACCAATATGTAAATTGGACAGTAAAAGTTTATACATGTGCATTTGCACATGCTTTAATACATTTTATAAATATTTATAATTTTGATATTTTTTTTGGTGGTCCTGAGAACTGAACCCAGGGCCATGCTAAGCACAGGTGCTGCCACAAAGCTAACTTTCAACCTGTTTTGTATAAGTTATATCAGCTAATGGCATGAGCCTTGTCAGTTAAGTCCAGGACCTGGAAAAGACAGGAAATGACAGGCTTCCAGGATCCTGTAAGATAAGTAGAGGTCAAATGGAAGCCACAAATATTTGGCATCTGGGCAGAGACTGAAAATGGAGGACATCTAACAAATTTAACAGGAAGCTTATGGTGACCTTACCATGCTTGCCATGCCATATGTGATCCAACTGGTCAAAAAGACCAAGCAGGCAAGGCATGGTGGCACACCCCTTTTATCCCACCACTTGGGAGGCAGAAGTAAGAAGATGGCTATGAGTTTGAGACCACCCCTGAGACTATATTGTGAATTCTGGGCTACAGCAAGACCCTACATTAAAAAAAAAAAAAAAAAAAAACAAAGACTAACCAGGAATCTAAGCTGACATGTGTCTATGGAAACAGCTGGAGAGGAAAGGGAATAGTAATTACCTGGTTTGTTAGTATAATAAGATAATGGATTAGTTTTTCTCTTTAGCATTTCTTTACGTATTGATAATGTACAATAAATATTTCAAACACTTCAATAAACCATTAAATGGTGCTATGCACTACTTGCTGAAGCATAAAACACTGTAGATTTGTGTATGCTATAGATAATAAAAAGACTGGCAGCAGCAAGGACATTCCAAATGTTCAGTGGGCAGGAGAGAGCCTTGGTTTCATTTATCAACCATTTTTACCATCTCCAGCCATGCTCCCTCTCCACAGCCCATTGTTGAGATAATGTCTTTTGTCTTCTTCATCACCTTGCATCTCCTTTCACTCCACTGCACCACCGTTTTAGGTTGTCATGGATCCTTTGTCAATGAAATAGTTCCTTCTGCCCAGTACTCAGGAAAACTACATAGTGACAAGTCCTACGCAAAGTCTAAGACATACCTAATGGCACTTAGGGTTCAGAGAGAGAAAGAAGGGAGTGTAGAGAACAAGGTAGATGCTCACACCTGGGAAGCAGGAGATCCAGAAAAATAGCCAGGGTGGGTCAGAAGAGGGTTTTATGAGAAGAGGTGAGAAATTGCTCTGTGAGGGAGGGGCTTTGCGTGGTATGCAGAGATGTGGGTTGAGGGAAGTGACCTTTCCCTCTCTTAGCTCTGAGGTATACTCAGTTACCATACCAGAGATAGTCCCAGAGTCACAGTGGCAAGGTTGGTAAGGGAGAGTGGGAATGGGTAGAAAGCTTTTAGATTAATAAATTGCTCTTGTGCTGTGTGGTAATAGCATGAACTATGGGATGGTGGTCACACAGCATGACCATTGTGGCCTTGCAGCCTTTATTAATAGTTGTTAATATTAAAATCCATTAAGTGCATGCAAATGATGCAGTCAGTAAATATTCATTAATACCTGCCATACATATTGAGTAGTGACAGCTGGGTCTAGGATCCTGGTCTCCCTGCTTAATAGAGTCTTCCCTTTCCCCCAGGCTCCCTCTGGGAGCTCTAACTCTGCACAAAGCTCTCTGTTGTGCTAGGGAGATCTACATTCTGCAATCTTGTAGTCATTCTGGTGTTGATTTTCAAAAAGGCAGCCTTACAACCCTTCATGAAGTCTGTACTTCTTGATACAATCACCCCTCAGCCCAGCTTCCATACACCCACATCTCTATTTATTTGTTTTGAATTTCCATTAGCTACACTAAAAAGCTCCCCCTTTGAAGGAATGTTGTCAGCAATTACGCTATCTACCTTGAATTTTCTTCTCTTAAGCCAGTAGCCAGTCTCTCCTCCCTACTGTGAAATTGACTGAAAATAGCATGAACCTGACAGGTTTTTGTATAGTGACCAGATGTAGCATTAAAAAATGTCTGGGAATTTTTCCGTTTTTTAACACAAGGCATCTTGCATACATCTTTATGATTATTGTCATTATTATTTTCATCATTCACCAAAAGCTTTGCTATCCCAAAAGATCATTCAGAGCTGGGGGAATTGTCTACCAATTGTTCTTAAGTGGAGCTCTCCTAGGGTAAACTTGCACCTTAAATAAGCCATTAAATTGGCTTGTTGCAGAATGGAATGGAAATGAATTCTGATTTTCTTTGCCATTTTAGTTCATTGAAGCCATAGACTTTTTTTTTTTTTTCTCAGAGAAAACATAAAATGTAAGACAAGACCCAGAGTTTTAAAAATATCACCAATAGCAAAAGTAGATACAAGCACAATACAACCTCATGCCCACAGTTAAGGAAAACATTATTAGTGACATGTGTTAAAGAGAGTAAGAGCCGGGAGTGGTGGTGTACACTTTTAATCCCAGCACTGGGAAGGCAGAGGTAGGTGGATTGCCATGAGTTCGAGGTCACCCTGAGACTACATAGCAAATTCCTGGTCAGCCTGGGCTAGAGCAAGACCCTAACTCGAACCCCTTCCCCCCCCCCCCCCGCAAAAAAATAAGGCAGACTTTATTTGGCGCCATCATGATAAGCATTGAGACCACTGCAATAAAAGGTTTTGCAATGTGGGAAATTGGCTTAACTCAGTAATAATGGGAACTTATATATAAAAGCAGAGGTAGAGGTCATTGTGAAATGATGCACTACTTAGAATAAATGTTATAGAATGATGGAAAATTACAAAGTTGCTAGGAAAGAAGGCCTGAGGTTTATTATGGCAGCCCCTTCTTGTCCAAAGACATGAGACCAGCCAGTTCTGCTTGCTGAAGATAAGAACTACAAGTACTTGGTTTTGGAATTTCTCCCTTATACACCCCCTTCCCATCTCTTTGTGTGCATTGGAGCTGCTAACTTCCAAGTATCTGCTACTGTAATGCCCACTTGCTTGCTTGGATCTACTTATCACTCAAAATATAAATTGGAAGGACACACTGTGCTGGAGGCTGGAGACTTTTAGGAGCTATCCTGACTCAGGATCGCATGTGACTAAATCTCCTCTTTTCCACCCAATTTTGTGTCGCGTCAATTTCTGAAAGGGTATTTCTGCATTATTTTAGAGGCCCCAGCAAGATTCCCTTGACAAGATCCCTGTTGGTCAGGGGCTGCTGCTCCCAGACTCAGCAACCTGCAGGAGGTTCCTGGAACAGTTGGAAGTGTGCGCCCCCAATGGTATACCAGGTTCCCTTTCCAGGCAACCCAGAAGGACTGCAGTGCCCTGGGCTGGAGCCTCACCTTGGGTGGAAGAAGACTAGATCAGGGAAGATGTCTGGACAAGATCAGGGCCCACAGGGTAACTAGAAATTGGGAGCCAGTGCAGGCTTGATCACTCTACAGGAAACTGCATTAGAAGCCTTGACGTGTACGAAGGTGGCACTGGTCTCTGTAATGGGTCAGGCTGAAAGCCTCAAAGCTGTCCAGAGGTCAGGTTACAACAGGAATTTTAAATGGGAATGTATAAGCACTTCTGCATGCATGGTGAATGAATGTGCTAATGATTGTGATGGTGCCACAGCCCTGTGGCTTCAAAATCCGATTGAACCTTAACCTGTGGTTCCACTGGAAGCTGTTTTACCTCAGTGGGGACTCACCCCTCCATAGCAGAAGGGTTGACCAGGCATGGGATTTACATGCATGGCCCTGTGGTAAGGCATCCTTGAGCCCCCTCCAGGGGGATGGCCAGGTGGGCTTCTGCTGAGGGAAAGACTAATTCTCTCCACCTCACCCTATGCACCACACAGGGATAAGCACATATACAGTCCCCATTAGGAAGTTCCTGGGTTGGTCCTGTAGACCATGCTTGATAATTTCAAGTGGGCTTTTTCTGGCAACTATGGGATCGAAATTGAGGACTTTGTGTGAAATTACCTGCCCTGCACTCCATGATGGATGGTCATCAGAGGAAACTTTGTATGTGGCCCTTATTAACTGGGTCTGAAAAATCTGCATGGGAATGCCAGGTCATCCGGACCATTTCCCATACATTGACATATGTTATATGCTGGCCAGTGGACCAGCACCTTCTGGCTTTGTTACCAGACCCAAGGCTCCTCAACTCAAGCTATCTTGGCTGCAAATGCTGAACCTGAGTCTATGAAACCAAAACTGGCACCACTCCCAGCCATGATGAAAAAGGACACAGTACCACCTCCCTACCAGATTCCAGTGCAGTTGAGTTCCCTCCTGCTGACCAGCCAGATGAAGCCTCTCCTTGATGACCCAGCACCAGCCTCAATGGCATCAGCCCCAGCCCTGGCTCTCTACCCAGCAGTCCCTCCTGAATTGGCTCAGGTAACACCATTGACCATGTAACTAAGTGGAGCCATTCCCCTGCCTCCAATCAACTAAAATCCAGGGAAGAACACATGCCACTCTGCCCTCTAGGAAAGATGCCAGGCCCTCCCCTCCTGTGAAACAATGATACATACATCACCAGACCAGCAACTCTCATCTACCAACCCTTCACCACTACTGACCTCTTGAACTGGTGGCAGCACATCCCACCCTACCCAAGAAGTCCCAGGCCATGATAGACTCGCTGTACTCCATTATGGAAACCTACAGACCAACCTGGGATAACTGCCATCACCTACTTACCGCATTCTTTGACTCTGAAGAAAGCTCACAAATCCTCCAGGCAGTTAGAACATGGCTGGCTGCACAGGGTCTAGCTGGAACACTGAACCCAGAGGGATTTGCAAACAATGCCTAACCTAATGTCCAGCCAAAGTGGGACCCAAATACAGACACAGGGCCCAGTCTCTCAACCAGATGAGACAAGCTATTCTTGAAGGGGCGAGAGCAGGAGTATGGAGCTCCACCAACCTGACACAAGTGAAAGTAGTGATCCAAGGAAAACAAAAGCCCTCTCGCCAATTCTATGAGAGATTTTGTGATGCATACCACAGGTATACTCCATGTGATCCAGAGGCCCCTGAAAACTAGTCAATGGTGAACACAGCCTTTGTCACTCAATCAGCCTATGATGTGGGACACAAATTGCAGTGCCTGGTAGGATTTGCTGGAAAGCACATAAATGAACTTCTTGAAATTATTTCCAAGGTAGTTGCCAACAGAGAAGCTGCTGCCAGAAAGGAAAAGGACAGATGAAATGACAGGAGAGCTCAAGTTCTTGTGGTTTCCATGAAAGAAGCCATGGAGACCTGCAGATCCAGGACAGAAACAAGGGGAAGAGGGTGACACCCCACCTCAGGCAAAAATAGGTTTGCTCATTGTAAGAAGAGAGGCAATTGGAAGAACAAATGCCCACAATGGGAGGAAAGAATAAGCATGTCCAGGAAAAGACCCCAGAAGAGGGATGCATTCAAACCTGCAGAAGTCACTGCTTCCAATCACGCACAGGCCCTGTAGTAGTTTGAATGGGTGTCCTCCAATATAATCAGGATTTCATTAAAGTGCTTTATCAGGGAATGGGCATTGTACTATCTCATTTAGATGATAAATGGAATGAGGCACCCCCCTCCCATAGCTAAAGGAGCAAATCAGAATTGTAGTAGAGAGGACAATTACTGGAAAAGAAATTGTTGTAGGTGGAATTGCTTTAGCATATGGGACCAAATGATCAGATCAGATGATAACTGGGGGAGATTCTTGGTATCATCTAAAATGGTGGACATGTATTGACTTTAGTCATTAAATGATTAGGAAAGCCAATGACCCACCATGATTCTCCGGTGGTCAAACAGACAGCAAGTTACCATCCTGGTGAGTAAAGTCAACTCCCTGGATACCTTGGACAAAAATGGAACCCCAACATTCAGTCCAGCCCAAGGTTGTTTGGCTGTAAAGCACCCCTACTCAAGATGTTTTCCCTAGTAAATGCTAGTCATGAACTCCTTCACCAAAGCCTGGCTAACACAACAGGAGAAACTTGCTTAACTGGGCCACCAGTCCAAGTTATAGGAGAGGCTCAATGTGTTGAAACAAAGAAAGACTGCACTAAGCTGGTCACCAAGATGGAGGGCCCCAAAGGAACATATTTTTTTCTGCCCTAAAGGTATCCATACTTGCTACCAAGGATGGTAATGTAAGCAAGTATTCTTGGTTTTGGATGTGTTCCCAGGAGATGAAGTCCTTCGGTAACCCAGGAAGAAAAAAACAGAAGAGTCCCAGTGAACCTGCCCATTTTGTTAGGATTTGCCCTGGCAGGAGCTGCAGCCACTGGTGCCATCGTGACAGGCCTCTAACAAGTACAGTATAATCAACTCTCTAGCCAGGTTCAGGAGGACCTGATTATTGTCCAACAGAGCATAGGCACCCTCCAGAAGCAAATAGACTCCCTGGCAGTGATGGTCCTGCAGAACTGGAGAGAACTAGATATGACTACTGCAGAGAAAGAGGAAATATGGGTGTTTCTGGGTGAAAAATATTTTTTTATACCAATCAATCATGGTTAATGAGAGGAAATGCTAGACAATTGTCAGAAAGAATTAAGGATAGGAACAAAAAGGAAGATACACAATGGGAAGATGTTTGGATGATGTGAGGACTTTGGCTTGCACCCCTAGTGGGGACCCTAACCATAATCTTATTGGACTGGCTGTTTGGGCCCTGAATTCTCCTTCTATCTAGGTTTATCAAAGATTAGATAGAGCTGGGTGTGGTGGCACACGCCTTTAATCCCAGCACTCTGGACGCTGAGGTTGGAGAATCTCAGTGAGTTCAAGGCCAAACTGGGACTATGTAGTGAATTCCAGGCCAGCTTGGGCTAGGGTGAGATCCTACCTTGAAAAATAAAAAAAAAAAAAAAATGGATAGGGGGAGTAAAATTGCAGGTGTTTTGCCAGAAATACCAATGAGTTCCCACAAAATAAAAGACACAATGTATTAGGAAGGTGAAGAGGAGGGAATGTGATAGAATGATGGACAATTACAAAACTGCTAGAAAAGGCCCAAGGCTATTATGGCAATCACTTCCTGCCCAAGAGCATGAGACTGGCTAGTCCTACTTGCTAAAGATAAGAACTACATGTACCCAGTATTGGAATTTCTCCCTTTTACATCTCTTCCCCTTCTCTTTGTGCAAATTGTAGCTGCTAACCATCACATATCACATATCTGCTTCTATAACACTTACTTTCTTGACTCTGCTTATCCCTGAAACTATAAATTGGAAGGACACACAGTGCTTGGGACCAGAGACTTTCAGGAGCTATCCTGACTCCAAACCACTTCTGAATAAATCTCATCTTTTCCACACAATTTGGTGTCAGGTCAACTTCTAAAGGAGTGCTTCTGCAGCAGAAATATCAAAGGGAGGAAGTTAGTGTACTAAAGCTCATGTTGAAAATAGGACAAGGTGATCAGATATCAACTAGGAGATGTCAAATGATAAGGAAACAATCTAAGGAGAAACAGGAGTAAGATAGTTTTTTACAGGCAACTCGTCAGGGACAGATGCCCAAAGAGGGAATAAGGAGATGCCATTTTGCCCATCCTGGAAAAATGGAACTAGTCTGATTCTGTGTCATACAAAATAGCTGCCAGCAATACTAACCAGAAGGAACTTCCTGCTTCTTCCTCAGTTTAGCTTCTCTGGATCAGCCCTCTGAGTCCACAACCAATCAGGTCTCTCCTTACACACCTGAATCTGATAACAAGGCACACCTAATTGGATGTCTGATTCATAAGAGGTTAACCACATGGGCCAGGTCTCTCTTTTTCCTTCCTGAGATCTTTTCAGAACATGCTTATTGCTCTGTCTCTCTTCTTCCCAACCTGGCTAGGCAGGGGTGGTGGAGAGCATTTCTTTCTGCCTGGGTATTTTTCCTGCTTGTCTTCTACATGTGCTCTGCTTTGGGGTGTTTTCTCACTGTGACTACATGTATGATTTTTCTTTGATGTTTGACTCCTTCACTATTTCTTAATAATCTCTGATCTTTTTCTTTTTTGTATTTTTTATGAGAGAGAGAGAGTGGGTGTGTGAGTAAGAGAGAGAATTGGCATGTCAGGGCCTCCAGCCATGACAATTGAACTCCAGATGCATGTACCATCTTGTGCACAGGTGTAGCAGACAGCTTCAGGTTCACTGAGATGAACTTCCAGACCAGGCACAATTATGGAGGAAGGGATTTATTGAAGCTTACATATCCAGGGGAAGTTCCATAATGGCAGAAGAAACTGGCCTGCCTTCACAGGCCCAAGCAGACAGAGAGAGAAGCACAAGCCCAAAAACCACACAGCACAGCACACTTCAGGAACTACCTCTAGGCACACTTTGCATGTCTTTAGATTGAAATCTGAAACCCACCACCACACCTTAAAATCCACACAATGGCACTGACTCCAGCCAGGTGGCTAAAGATGCACACTACAAACAAATAAACAACTGAATATCTTGGGGGCCATCTATTCTATTCAAACCACCGCAACAGGTGTGACCTTGTATACTTGTGTCACCTTGTGCATCTGGCTTATGTGGGATCTGGAGAGTTGAACATGAGCCCTTAGGCTTTGCAGGCAAGTGCGCCTTAACTGCTAATCCATCTATACAGCCCCTTTTCTGATCTTTTTTTTAACAAAAAAATCTTTTTTTTGACAGCTTCCATAATTATAGACAATAAACTGTGATAATTCCCTCCCTACCCATCCGCCACTTTCCCCCTCACCCTCCATCATATACCCTCCCTCTCTCAATTTGTATCTTTCATTTTGATGTCATCATCTTTTCCTCCTATTATTATGGTCTTACGTAGGTAGTACCAGGCACTGCGAGGTCATGGATATCCAGGCCATTTTGTGTCTGCAAGAGTGCAATGTAAGGAGTCCTACCCTTCCTTTGGTGCTTACTTTTTTTTCTTTACAATTTTTTTTTATTAACAACTTCCATGACTATAAATAAAATCCCATGGTAATGCCCTCCCTTCCCCCACTTCCCTCTTTGAAACTCCATTCTCCATCATATCCCCTCCCCCTCTCAATCATTCTATCTTTTATTTTGATGTCATAATCTTTTCCTCCTCTTATGATGGTCTTGTGTAGGTAGTGTCAGGCACTGTGAAGTCATGGATATCCAGGTCATTTGTGTCTGTGGGGAGCATGTTGTAAGTCCTACCCTTCCTTTGGCTCTTACATTCTTTCCGCCACCTCTGCTGCAATAGACCCTGAGCCTTGGAAGGTGTGATAGAGATATTGCAGTGCTGAGCATTCCTGTCACTTCTTTCCAGCACCATGATGCCTTCTGAGTCATCCCAAGATCACTGCCATCTGAAAAGAGAAGATTCTCTACCAAAAGTGAGAGTAGCATTAGTGTATGAATATGAACATTAAGCGAAGTGCTTAACTGGGCAGTTTGATAAGCATAGTATACACATTTAGCCAGACAGGAATAGACATTCACCCCTAGGGCTCATGACTACTCCTGTTTTAAGTTTTCAGTATCAGGGATGTATTCCCTGCCATGGAGCAGGCCTCCAGTCCAATTAGAGGGCAGTTAGTTTCCACCATGACAGACATGCCACTATTGCACCCGTTGGCTCATTTGGCCTGGCTGGCCAAATATAAGGCTTACAATGTCCACTATAGAATATCTTCACTGGTGATTTCTCTCTCTTCCATTGAACTGCATGCTGAATGGCTTCTTCCAGCTTTCTGTCAGATGGTCTACATGGAGAAGGTTATCATCTCTGTTCCAGCAGGATTTCTCATTGGCCTTCTCACTAGCTCAAGCGTGTAGAGTCTTCAGCAATAGGGTCTTACCATCTATTCCTGGTGGGAAACCAAGGGTCTTGGCAATGGCATATAATGTTTTTGGGGCATCAGGGACCTCCCTGGCCAACAACTCACTGGAAGGTATCCCATCCCTGGCACTGAAAATTTTCTAGCAACAATCTATGGCTCCTGAGTGTTACACCCACCACAGAATCACCATCAACAGGTTTGATCTGAACATAAGAGTCCTTGAAATGTTATGTTTAAATAAGGCACTTAGGTACCCTTTAGAGTTTTAGAGGCCTGGAGTTGCCAGGGTTACCACTGAGGTCCAGATGGAACATCTTATACAACCCTCAAATTCAAGACATTGACTTTCCCCTGAAGCTTCCTGCTCCTTTCAATACCAGATTCATTGCCTGTATATTCCAGGGGCACCCTACACTTCCTCAATACCACATTCCCCTGTTCTCTGAATAGTTCAATGCTTTTGTGAGTGGTGTGGCATGCAAGTAGATTGTAGATTTTTTTTTTGTTGTTGTTACAGTGTCTTTGTTTTGTTGTTCTTTGACAAGTTCATATATGGCTAAATTATATTTTTATCATACATATTTCCATTATCCTCTCTCATCCTCCTGTTACTCCTACTGAACCACTTTTCCCCAACAAGTTCCCTCCTACTAACATGCCTTCTTCTTTTCATGATTCACTGAGATTAATTAGGATTGCTCACATGAGCATGAATGGGGATTTATTTACTGGAACATGGGAAATTATCCAGTCCAGTGGCTACTCTACCACAGCAGATGACTTCCTTCTTCCCCCTCCCCTCAAGAAACAGTAACTGTGAATGGCTCCTCAGGGAAAGGTGGGATCTCCCAAGCCCCTTCCACATCCACACCAGAATGTTGAAAGACCCAGTCTTGTACAGGTCTTCTTCAGGTAACCACAGCTGCTGTGATTTCATGAGTTCAACAGTCATGTCATGTCCAAGAGAAAAGTTTGTGCAGTACTCCTCCCCATCTTTCACATTTTTTCCATCTCTCTTCTGCAGTGTTTCCTGAGCCTTAAAGGAGGTAATATAGATGTCCCAGATAGGGCTGAGCACTCAACAGTCATTTCTCGCCACTTAGGCCAATTATGACTATACAGTAACTTCTACCCACTGAAGAAAATATATTCAAACCAAGGCTAAAAGCAGCTCCAGTCAGTGAGTATAAACAAATGTACTTAAAAATCACTTTGATAACATATCTGTCTAGCAAAACAGCAGTAGTAAGTTCCCCCACTTGGGCTTATGATCTCCCCAGCCAAAGGCTTTTAACCAAATTTAAAATATCAGGCATTACTTCTCTGTTGTCGAGCAGACTTAAAATCCATTAGAAAGCTTTTATTTACCCCCATAAGTCATGCCATTATTGTACCAGTAGGCACATTTTGCCTGGCTTTTAAACCATGAAGCACATAAGGTCCACAGCTGAGTAAAACTGTTGATGACTTGTCTCCCCTAGAAGTCTGCCTAGCACCTTCCAACACTATGGAAGCTAGTCATCAGGGAAGAAGCTTCAGGCTCTGTTCCAATTTGATTTCTCTATGTCCTGCAACAAAATTGTGAGGTGTCTTCAGCAATAGGATCTTTCCATTCAGTTTCAGTGGTCACCCAAGAAAAATGGCAATAGACTATATTGTTTTGTGAACTTCTGGAACTTCTCTGATCAACTCATAGAAATCTAACACCTGGCACTGCATTTTTCATTTAATAGCCTGTGACTTTAGAAATATATATATATAGAGAGAGGCAATATAGGCAAACAAATTGACTTGCCTTTTTTCATGAGAGACTGAGAGAGAAAGAGAGATTTGGCTTTGGCACACCAGGGCCTCCAGCCACTGTGACCAAACTCCAGATGTGTGCGCCACCTTATGCACATGTGCAACCTTGCACATGCGTCACCTTGTGCGTCTGGCTTATGTGGGATTTGGGAAGTTGAACATGGGACCTTGGGCTTCGCAGGAAATTACCTTAACCACTAAGCCATGTCTCCAGCCCTAGAACAATATCTTGACTGCAAAACAACACATTCTCCAAGACGAGTCACCTTACATGCCACCACTCTGGCAAATGCTCTCCACTTACACAGACAGAATTAGTGGATTTCAGAAAGCTTTCTCAGAAGTTCAAATAGCACTTATATCTAGTAGCTTTTCTGTTACTGCACAAATGTCCAGTGAATGCTGAAAGAAAATGAGATACTCTGAGTGCCTATAAAATTGAGAAGAAACTGAAAGAAGGATTCTAAATTTAATTTTCATCCTCTGGGAATGGCTGAAACCCCATCCTTTGCTCCTTGGATAGCCAAGGAGCACACTGGTTTTAATTTCTGGAAGACTCTTTCTTTCTCCTTTGTATAGATTCTTCATCTCTCCCTGCCTCCTCAAAGCTTATAGCTTACCCAGCATTCCCCCAGACCCAGATGAAGCATCTCCAAAGCTTGGGGCATTATAACACTTGAATAGCACAGGTGAACATACAGTTGCCTAACATCTATCTTATCAATGGAGGTCCAGCTATTTTATGTATCCAACCAAACATAAAAACTAGTTAGGCATAGCATAACACAACCAAACATAAAAACTAGAGAGAGAGAGAGACCTTCAATAGGATATGTACATAGCTAGATTCCTACTACACCAAAGGAAGCCCTGACTCCTGGGAGGCCTTTTCTCTTTGGATCATACTGGAATTCCTGGCTTCCTTTAGCTTCCCTGCCTCCTGGAAGCATTCAGAAACCCTCAGATGCCTTCTTTAAGAGCAACTGAATCCATAGTTCAAACTCAAAAGCATTAAAAAAAGTTTTTGTTTATTTTTATTTATTTATTTGAGAGTGACAAACAGATAGAGAAAGAGGCAGAGAGATAGAGAGAGAATGGGCACACCAGGGCCTCCAGCCCCTGCAAACGAACTCCAGATGCATGTGCCACCTTGTGCATCTGGCTTACGTGGGTCCTGGGGATTTGAGCCTCTAACCAGGGTCCTTAGACTCCACAGGCAAGTGCTTAACCACTAAGCTATCTCTCTAGCCCTCATGAGCATTTTTGATGTAAAAGGAAAAAATGCTTGTTTTAATTTTATTGCTTTGGGCTTTACCAGGAAAAGGGAAGTGGGGAGGAGAGGAGAGACTGCCATGACATCTGCTACTAGTTAGAAAATGCCCAGGGCATTGCCTTTCCACACAATTACTCCTGGGCATAAAAATAAAAATAGCCTTCTCTTCCTCTCCAGGCTGCCAGCCTCACTTACATCTCTAAAAATGAGCTCTCTGCAGTTGGGCAACTCGACAGGCTGTCCTGCGATAACGTCATAGACACACAGTGAATTGAGAAAGGAAAGCTCTGGAGCCAAGCAGGAGCATTTAGCACAGTTAAAATGCAGCCACCAAAAGTACTCTGAATAAACATGATAGAACATCAGGTACACAGTTTTGCAGGTAGTTCTGGGACATCTAACTGTCTTTTAATGTTTGTTTTCAAGTAGAAAAGTTAAAGGCTATTTCTACATACATATATTATTTCCTTGGACATACAATAGCAGAATGGAACAAAAATCAATGGATACATCTAAGCCAATGTTACTAAAATGCTTCAACATAAAATCTTATAAATCCCAGCACTCTCTGTGTGCTCAGCTGATACACTTATCTAGCTAGGACATGAATTAGGTACAAATTTCCTATTGAAGAGTCAGGTGACTTTTTTTCTCCTTTGTGAAACTGCAGGCCCTGTGGTGGTGTGGTGAGGGACTTGGTCTCTAAAGACCCATGTTCACTGCCACTGGCAAGGTTAGTGGCATGAGTTCTTAGGTCTCCAGTGACTATGTCAGATTTCAAAGTGAAGGACTTCTCTGTGGCATAGCCTGTGACTATTAACAAGTCCTTCATGGTTTATACAAATATGACTGCCAGGTCCACTATTCACTTTGCGATTCCAGCCACACAGTTTTTGCAGCCATTTAATCACTATGTGTGTGTGTGTGTGTGTGTGTTTGTGTGTGCATGTGCACACACATGTGTATACTACTGTACATGCACATGTATATATATGTGTGTGGAGGCCAGAGAAAAACCTTGGGTGTTATTCTGAAGGAACAATATCCACTGTTTTTGAGACACTTCTCTCATTGGTCTGGAGCTTGCCAATTAGGCTAAACTGGTTGGGCAGTGAGCCCTAAGGATCTACCTGTCTCTATCTTCCCAGTGCTGGAATTACAATAACACAAGCATATTTCACCATGCCCAGCTTTTTCATTTGGATTCAAACTGAAGTCCTCATTTGTGTAAAGCTTTCTTTTTACCAACTGAGCTATGACCCTAACCCTTTCTGCATATATTTTTAAGTCTTATATTATTATAGTAAAAACACTTAACATGAGACACCTCTTATCAACTGTAGGCACAGTGTTATATAGTGGATCGCTAGAGTTTGTTCATCTTCCTTCACTGAAAATTTGTCCTTAAATGCCATAAGGCATTTATTTTGAAATTTGTGGTAGAGAGGGAGAGAGTAGTCTACATATTTTTCTGCTGTAAATGTAATCTAAAACTGAAAAGAAAATATAGAGGGAGCAGGAAGTAGGAGCCTTACAGAAATAGAAGCCAGCATTTAGAAAGGAGGATATAGAGCCCTTGATTATCTGCCTGAGACAAAAGGCAAAATCCTATTGCTTAAGGCACCACATGTTGCTGAAGCAGAATATCAGAAATCTGTCTGGAATCTGGAAGGAAGCAAATAGTCATATGGAGGGTTTGTTTAAGAATACTTTCTGGTCCTCTGTCTAGACTGATTTAGTAGGCATGGGATGAGACCTGAGTAGTACTTGTCTGTGAGAACACCATGAGAGCATGGCTAGTTGGAGGTCATGAAAAGAGCCCTTGCTAGTAATGGAATCAGATAGCACATTGATTTTGGACTTCTTATCCTTGTTTAAGCCCCAGTCTGTGATATTTTGCTAGTATACAGATTTTATACCAAGAAAGGAAGTGTTACTTTAATGGATGTCTAAAAATGTAGAAATAGTTTTGTAACTGAGTGATGAACTGGGAGGTTTTTGAGGAGCACTGGAAAATAGCCTAGATTGCTGGGAACAGAGTATCAGAAATACTGATGGTTAAAGGTTCTTAAAAGATCCCAAGTAGAAAGGAGGAACTGATTATTGAAAACTGTAGAAAAGACAGTCTTTGTTGCAAAGTGTCAAAGAACATGAATTCATCCTGTTCTGGTGTTTTGTGGAAGGTAGAATATAGCAGCAATAAAATTGTATATTTAGCTGAGAGAATTTTAAACAAAGTATTGAAGAGGTGAGTTGATTCCAACTGACTACTTAAAATAAGTGAGAGAAAAGAAATAAATTGTTAAGCAAAAAGGAAAACTAACTTATATAGTTAGAAACTTTTTTATATTGCAAACAATGAAAATCTTGTCCTGAAAGGGATTCTAAAGATGGTCGACCAGTTGTTTGATAAAGGGACATGTGTGTGCGTGTGACCATGGACATAACCAGTCATTTCAACAAAGACCAGGAATTACTCTGGGAAGTAATTAGGGTTACATGAGGTGTTGAGGTAGGTCACCTAGTAGGATCAATGTCATTCCTTATAAGAAGATGAACCAGAGACCATGCATAACTTCTCATGCTCTGGTTTGTGCTCTTGCCATCTCTCTCACTCCCTTCACCAGGTGAAGACACGATAAGATGGCTCTTCTGCAAGTCATGAAGAGAATCCCAGCACCTTGGTCTTCAACTTCTCATCTTTGAAAACTATGAGAAAATAAATTTCTGTTATTTAAGCCCTAATAATTGGTACTTTATTATAGCTGTCATTGCAAAGTAACACAGCATCTGATAGGAACTTTTTGAACAATGCAAACACCCAGATCCCACCCTAGGCCCAGTGAATCAGAAATCCTGTAGCTGGGGCCCCAGTAATCTGTGCTTCAATAAGCCCTGCAGGGGTTTCCTACATATATTTCCAAAGGTCAAAGTATAGTCTATTCTTCTATCTTTCTCCATCAGGAATAATTTGGAGACTGATTTTTTTTTTTTTTTTTTGCAGTCTTCACAAACATTCACTTCATTGTACAAGGATAGGGAGAAATCTTTAAAGTAACCTACTATAGTTTATGATACAGTAAATATATATCTATATAGCATTGTATCTACTTATGTAGAATGTGTGTTATGTGTAATTTATTTATTTGCCAATTTTTCCTGTCAATTTTTGTGGATCTGCAACATTTAGGAATGGGAAAAAATAAATCCAACAACAAAAACCCTTTTGACCATAAGTTTCTGTTCCCCCAAACTTAAGAAAGCATTTATACCTGGACAGGTCTCAACAACCCCAAACCCAGACTGACTTCAGATACTTTGTGTCACAGTTCATTACAGAAGCAAAATTAATAGAATTATAGGTTTCTGAGTGTATATTTTCTTTGGCCAGTTGTTTCTTTAATATTTAAACTAGCTGATACAATTCTTTAACAAAAGATATGAACTATATATTTAACTGATTAAAACAGAGCAAATCAAAACAAATAATCTAGTGATTTAATCTGACTGCAAACAATATATAATATTTAAATTTCAAATTTCAAAATAAGTTAAAGAAAAATTCTACCTTCAGGGCCTATGATATTATAAAGATCTGACAACTGGTAAGGGAAAAATGTGTATGAAAAGTTGTGATAAAATTTTTGGCCCATATTTTTCCTTAAAAAAAGAAAAGCATATATCTAACTATACTACCTCTGCCCCTTAAATTTAATAACTTAATCAATTTGTTGGCAATTTTTTAAGCAAACTGGCATTATCAGATTATACAAAGAAAAACATCCATCAAATTTAGCAAAGAAAACATATATAAGCCCTTTTTTACAGAATAAAAAAAAATCTAAATGGCTATGATTCCTCTATTAGCAGAAACACACAATTCAGTCTTTATAAATCTTCCATATATCAATATTTATACAGAGATACAGATATAGATATAGATAGGACACATCAATGGCAGTCTATTTTTTTTTCTATGTAGGGTCTCACTCTAGCCCAGGCTGACCTGAAATTCACTATGCAGTCTCAAGGTGGCTTTGAACTCATGGCGATCCTCCTAATTCTGCCTCCTGAGTGCTGGGATTAAAGGCATACACCACCGTGCCTGATGGCAGTCTATTTTTGAACTGTGTGGGACCAGTAGATTTGTATCAGACCATGCATGGCATGATATAAGAACTGAATGATGAAGGAAGGCCCTCCAGCAACAATTTTAGGTGGAAGATGACTAAGTGGACATTTCTCAATACCCCTGATTGAAAGCTTGCTGCAGAGAGCCAGCTCCAAGGGAAGGCTGTGCAGGTTGAGGTTGTCATTCAAATACAGTTCTTCTAGGTTTTCCAGTATACAAATTTCCTCAGGAAGATGAGTAAGTATGTTCTTTCCAAGTCCTTGATGTGTGAGATTGGTAAGGTGACCAATGCCTCTGGGAAGAGTGGTGAACTGGTTTTTTGTCAAGACTAATTGCTATAAATCCTAAAGATAAGCAATTTCATTTGGCTAGAATTCTAATTTGTTCTCTTCTATATCCAACTCACATAATTTCTTCAGGTTTCCAAGACCGTGGGGAAGCTTCTTTAGAAGATTGTTTGATAATATTAGAATCTCAATAGAAACAAGACCAGGTACATCCTCTGGGATCTTTGTGAGCTGATTTGTGGCTAAATTCAATTCTACCATTCTGGTCCAAGTTCCAAAATCTGAAGGAAGTGATTTAACTGATTGTCCTTCATATTGAACTTACTTAATACTTTTGCTCTTGAGAAAATTCCAAATGGTATTTGTTGATTCAGTTGTGTTCCATATTGAGGGAATACATGGTAGAAAACTAAGATGGATCACCCTCTACATATAACTGGAAGCAGTTTCTCGCTGAGGTCGAATTATTCAGTTTTACAAGACTGGATAAAAGGTTCTCAGGTAAAGTAGAAATGTTATTCTCTAAATTTAATTATTCAAGTGTACTGCATTTTGCTAATGATCTGGGTACTGCTGACAATCTAGTGTATCTCAGACCAAGACAATTGAAACTGGACAGGTTTTTTATAGTTTCTGGGAGGTCTAGGAGTTCATTGTGCTGCAAGTCAAGGTTGGTTATCTGTGTACAGTTTCAAATCTCCTTTGGAAGGTATTCAAGTTGATTGTGAGCTATATCCACCATAATAAGGTTTTATAATTCACCAATTTCATCAGGTAGTTGTTTCAGTTTGTTCTCTCGAATGCTGAGTATGCTGAGTTTTGGCAGGTTTTTGATGTAGTTATGCAATTAAAGCAAAGGTAGAAAGTGGTGAGATAATCTAGCCTATACATAACTGAAGGGATTTCTCTCCATTTATTATGGAGTAAATCAAGCATCTACCACTTCTTCAAGTTATCAAGAGAGTCAGTCAAACTAATTAGTGAATTTTCACTCAGAGCCAGTGTCATGAGATTTGCTAGACAGCCCACCTCTGCTGGAAGGGACTACAATTTGTTACTGTATAAATAAAGTTCTGTTAATTGAGTCAACTCCTTAACTGATGATGGCAATATGTGTATAGACCTTTTGGATAAGTCCAAGTGCATTGAGTTCTCCTCCTGGTATTTGTTAAGCTCTTTAATTACCTTGGCATTCCTGGATTTTTTTCTAGCCCCAGGTGCTAGATTTGGCCAGTTGATCATATTATTAACTGAAAAATCCACCCCTGGCTGGGCAGCACTGGAATCCTTGTTTCACTCTTTGGCATCTTTCTCTTTGGTATTAGGTTCTTTTTCTTTACTTTCTGTCCTAAAACCTCCAGAAGCTTTTACCTCTTTTTCTCTTTCCTTGGCTGATGGTACTTTGCGGTCTTTCTCTTTAGAGTCTTATTCTTTTCCTAAACTATTACCCATGGTGACTCTATGTTGGACAAAACACTACATGTACTCCTTTTATTTGTCAGCAATCCAAAATCAAAGATGAAGAGGCAAAGATTTACACAGTCAAAACAGTGTTGGCATGACGAAGTAATCAGCATGGAGTAATATCCACCTGCTACATGTTGGATCAAAACACACTATGACCATTCTGATAGCTCATTCTGGAAAAAATGGTGCTGGTCATGGATTCACTAGAATTCCATCACGAGCCTGGACTCTGCCATCCTCCTTGCTTGCCTCCTTCCTCCTCCTCTTCAGGTGCGAAGCTACCCTACCACCACCCCCTGCCCGCCCCTCCCCCACTTGCTCCCTGATTTTTTTATAATAAGAATTTATTTTTGACCTCCTTAGAACTGAAAGCCTTCTTACTCCTGTAGCAGCAGGATCTTTCTAGCCATATCAAGTTTGAATACAAAATGAAGCTGATGATACAGAGTGTTAAACCATTGTACCTGGCTAAAAATATCCAAGGCCAGCTCAGTGGTAGAGAACTCTTATCTGGTACTAGAAACCAAATTATAATCCCATAGTCAGGAAATTCAGACTTGAGAGAGAAACCCCCACTGCTCCCTGGAAAAGGATGGGTTTGCACCAAAAATCCCTCAAATAACTTTGCATACCCCCTTTATCCCAAGCTGCTCTCACTCTTGGTTGAAGAATCTGCTTTTTTTCCCCCAGATGTCAGAGAAAACAGAGAGCCAAGATCCATTGATTAGACAAGAAGATAGCTGCCCACCACAAGACTTACCATCTCTTCCAGGTCACCCAGGTCCTAGGAGAACTCACAATAAAACAGAGCCATGAATACTGCTCTTACTGCCAGCCTGACAACCAGCTCCAGAGCGATGGTGGCAGACATGCTGATCAATCAAATCCTATCAAAGCAGAAAACCAGAGGCTATAAAGAATTCAGCACTAAATCAGACTGCCAACAGGCCTATCATGGCTTAGGAAACATTGCCAAAGAGGGGACAGAAAGATTGTAAGAACCACAGAGTGGGTAGGAATACTCTGGGGCATGGTCCCCCCACTACGACATAGGGACTGACTGAGGTCTTCATGACCCACAGTGAATCCCATAACCACATTGGGAGGGCCCCAGGGAAATGGGACCAGGGGAGAGGGGATAAAATATTATAATCTGCATGTATATAAATATAGATATACAAAATTTTAAAAATACCCAAAAGTAAATCTATATACTTTATCTCCAAGATTTTAAGATGCATGCTTTTGATTCAAAGAAAATATTTATTTCATTATATTTTATTCTTTAAAAGAAAAGGATGTGTCAAAAGTCACATCTCTTTGATTTATATTTATGTAGTCACAAAATTCACTAGAGGATATGATAACAATTTATTGTTTCAACCTTTTCCTTCACTTTTCTGAGAGAGTCATGTCTCCATTGTAATGTTTAAATGGAATTAAATGGGAAAGAGATGTGGCATAAAAATAATAAGTGTCCTTAAGTGTTTCATAAGAAGAGATGGCCATGATGTCATGATTTATGTCTGTAAGGTTTCCCTCCTTCCCCCCCTGACTCTTCCTTCCGGCTTTGGTCCCTATACCCTGAAATAATGGGGTTCATTACTGCTTTCTGATGTGCAAAATATTCCAGGTTCATGGGATTGCCACCTCCAAGAAAGCCTGGGGTTAGTTGGAGAGACAGACAAGGAGACTATTTAGTCTTGAGCAGCCTGAGGTAGTATGAAACTTTAATAAAGTAGAAAAGCATCTCAGAGAAGACAGCACATTTCTCACCCCCACCTCAGGTTTTGCTTGCGGTACTAGGGATTGAACCCAAGGACCTTGCACATGCTAGGCAAGCGGTCTATATCAAGCCCCAATCCTTTTGAGGCCTTTCACTCTAGTCCAAGGTAGCCTCAAACTGAATATGATCCTCCTACCTCAGCTTCTTTTTTTTAAGGGGGGAGGTTTGCAAGTTAGGGTCTTATTCTAGCCCAGGCTAACCTGGAACTCACTCTGTATTTCCAGGCTGGCCTCAAACTCATAGAAAACATCCTACTAAAAAGGCATGGGCCACCATGCTTGGCTGAGACAGGATCTTGCCAAGTTGCGCTGGTGGGCCTCAAACTTTCCACTCTTCTGCCTCAATCTCCTGAGCAGTTGGGATTACAGCAATGCACCATTATGCCTAGCAATCATCCCAATTATAAAGCAGAGCAAAGCAAGAACCAAAGAAGCTTAGGAAAAAGTCAGCTTCCAGGAATTGATCAGGGGTCCTACTCTAGCCCATGCTTACCTAGAACTCACTCTGTAGTCCCAGGCTGGCTTGGACTTCATGGTGATCCTCATATCCCATTCCTGGAATTAAAGGTATGCACAACCATGACCAGCCAGATTTATTTATTTATTTTTTTATTAAAACATGGTTTTACCTGGGTTTGGTGGCACACACCTTTAATCCCAGCACTAGGGAAGTAGAGGTAGGAAGTTCACTGTGAATTTGAGGACAGCCTGATAATGAAGAGTGAATTCCAAATCAGCCTGGTTTCTGTTTTTGGAGGCTAAAAAACTAAACTAAAGCTGAGAGTGGAGACATTGTGTTTGAGAGGCTCAAGCAGGAGAATCACTATGAGTTTAATCCAGCCTGGTTTACACAGTGAGTTTCATGCTAGCTTGAGCTACAGAGTAAGCCCTGTCTCCAAAAAAATATTTTTAAAAGTCTAAAACTGGGTCTGGAACTTAGCAGTTAAAGGCAAGGCTTGCTAGCAGAGTCTGCTGACCTGAGTTCAATTCCCAGCAGCCATGTAAATTCAGATGCAAAGTTGCACATGTATCTGTGATCCCAAGGGGTTTATGACAATGGAAGGCTGAGAAAGAATTCCAAACTTTGGAACCAGCAAGTTTGACATTCACATTTATGTTGGCAATCTAGCAGATTGTTTGCAGGGGCAAGAGGCCCTGATTCAAAGAAGACGGAGCACAGATACCTCAAAGTTGTCCTCTCACCTACACACACACACACACACACACACACACACACACACACACACAATGTGGTTCATGCACCTATATATGTTCACGCAAATAAAAAGGATAAAAGAAAAAAATCCTCTGGCCAGGCATGGTGACGCAAATCCCAGCACTCAGGAGACTGAGGTAGTGGGGATAAAAGAAGAACAGGAAAAATAGGTGTCTTAGTATAGTGTTGGAAGATTTTTATATACTTCATGCTATATTCAATCATCACAGCATTTTAAGGTTGATAGCATTAACCCCCTTTTAGAATATTTTTTAGAGCCAGGCATGGTGGCACATGCCTTGAATTCCAGCACTCCAGCACTTAGGAGGCAGAGGTAGTAGGATTGCAATGAGTTCAAGGCCAGCCTGAGATTACATAGTAAATTCCAGGCCAGCCTAGGCTAGTGTGAGACCCTTACCTCATCAAACCAAATAAACAAATCCATATTTTTTTCAAAGATGAACTCAGACAACAAGCATATATTTACTTGCTGAAGATAGCTTGGGATTTGCACACAAGTTCATCTTTGTAAGGAAATTATTTTCCCAGAACATCACAATGTCTTGACACAGGAAAAACTACATTACATCTTAACAGTCTGGCCTGGCCTTCTCTGGGATAATACCTGAAGTACTGATTGCTAAACTTTCTGTAAGAACTTCTTCAGTGTGGCATCTCTCTAGCTGCTAGAATTAGTTCCCTGAAAAGTAAAATTTGGGGCTGGAGAGATTGCTTAATGGTTAAGGTGCTTGTGTTCAAAGCCTAAGGACCCAGGTTCGATTCCCCAGTACCCATGAAAACCAGATGCACAAAGTGGTGCATGCGCCTGGAGTTTGTTTGCAGTGGCTAGAGGCCCTGGTGTGCCCATTCTTTCTCTCTCACCACCTCTTTGTCTGTCTGTCTCTCTTTCTCTTTCTTTCTCTCTCTCTCTCAAATAACTAAATAAATATAAATTTTAAAAGTAAAATTTATCAGGACACATCCAACTAAAAGTTCTCACCTCAACCTTCAAGATACATCCTACACTCCTTAGCATTTGCTAACTTGCCATCTGCCTATATGGGTAACTCCTCTTAAGCCACTTCCATCCCCACCCTGCTCTCCTAGGAGGCTGCATTTGACTCTCATTAAGTCTCCTTCAGTCCCTACTCTGATCGTGCTTCTTGCCTCCCCACCTGATACCCAGAGCACCCTCCCTGATGCTTTTACTTCACCAGTTCCTATGTGTTATTCAAGGACAATTTATAAAACTGTCTGTTCTTGGAAGCTACCCTAATCTTCACAGTCTGGTTGGAGGGCATTTCTGCTATGTTCCCACTGTCTTGTAATTTCTTCATTCATGACACTTAGACTAATAGAAATTGTATGCATGTATAAGGGCTATGGCTAAAGCCATGCTAGCTCAAAACCCTTAACCAAATGGACTACAGTTTTCTTGGTGCTGGCCCACTCAGGTTGTACCTCCTGCATCTTGAAATTACCATCCCATATTTGTGGGATTCCAGTTGGGAAGTCATGAACAAGTGTTCATTTGCACAATCTTCTGAAGTCTTGTCTGGAGACCACTTCAGTTGTTCTGAGCTGCTTTCCTATACCAACTACTACTGCTTCACGTCCTGTGGCACCCACTTAATCCTTCATGATTTTCCTGAGGTATGATCTATGCATACTGTGCAAAATAAACCAGATATGCTACAACCACATTCCAGAATATTTGTTTGTTTATTTCTGTTTGGTTTTTGTGTGAAAGCAGTTCTTTCTGAGTTATTTTGGTTTGAACATTCAGCTTCTGCTCTTTGCCAACACATCTGATATCTGATTTATAAATGGGGTATGAGCACTGTTCTGAAAATCACCCTTTTATGTAATGATGGTGGTACCCCTTATGCTATCCTGAAACATATTTCTGTGGCACATTTTAAGAGGATTATTCAAAGAAACTGCAGACAGAAATTTCTAGAAAACAATCTCATTTGTAAAAGAAGTATGCATCAATCTACATTAGTGACTAAGCAATAAATGTGAAAAGAGGCTTTCTTTCCAGAGCTCCTTTTTATCTTCTTAAAACGATCTTGAAAAGATATAGGAAGGATTGTTGAGAGATTTTATTTTCATGGTAAAATAACCTTTATTCACATCATATTCCTCTTCTCAACCTCCCCTTGTTCATTGCTTCTCCCCCCCCACCCCCGCCCAAATCTTCAGCACTTTTCTTTCTGTACCTTGGAATGAACTACAACCTAAACCATCTGGCTCTTTCTTTACTCTCATACTTGTATCTGACTCTCATGCATGTGTACAAAACACATTTTCATCCATTTTTCTCCTGTTAATCTGTTTATGATGGGTTCATTTTATAGTTTTATTGAAACTCCAGAAGGGAAAGAAGAGACTTAAAATTTCCCTACATGGTAGAGGTCATAAAGTTGGGCCTAGCTTGTCCTGTTTCTTTGTCCCTTAGGAGAAATTCTTTAGTTCATTTCTCATTTTCACATGCAAATAGACTTCATATGGCTCTAGCCCACTAATACTAATACTAGACGTGCTCACAAAGGCCCAGTCCCAATTTACTTTACTCTGTCACCCACAATGTTAGGCACAAGGTTGAAACAAGTAAGACATATGCAATCATAGTTGAATATATTTACCAAACAGAAAAATGAATATCTGCCAGTTCTCCCTTTTTTAAAAAAATATTTTTATTTATTTGAGAGAGAGAGAGAGAGTCAGAGAGAGAGAGAATGAGAATGGGTATGCCAGGAATGCTATATTGTGCATTTGGCTTTACATGGGTATTGCTGAATTGAACCTGGGCTGACAGGCTTTGCCAAGCAAGAGCCTTTAATTGCTGATCCATCTTCCCAGCTCCAGTCCCAGCCCCAGCCTCAGTTCTCACTTTGTGATGAGAAACTCAATGAACTGAGGTTGTTCAAGGTTCTATGTAGGCAAAGGCTCTAATCTTGGCTTTCACCAGTTTCTATCATGCTTTTTTTTTTCTTTTTGCTTCCTTCAATGCTAACAGTGTACAAAGGGAACAACTGGGGGGGGGGGGCTGATGAAAATTAGAAGCGGAGCTCCAGGAGGCACCATAGTACCAGCAGTTAAATACCTCTGGTAAATAAAGTCATGTATAGACTTTTTAATTTCCAAGCAGCTTTAGTTAAAATTTTGCCTGAATCTGACTTTTTACTTAGATAGCTTATTTCTTGGCAGCATTGACTTGAGTTTCTAAAAACAACAGATAAAAATTTGCCCAATGGAAAAAAAATGCAAACAAAATTTTCCAATGACTCCAAAAATAATCTGCAGTTTAAAAAAGGTATTGAAATGCCTTTTTTCCCTTTCAGATGTAGCACTTTGCTACATCAAGAAAGTAGTTGTATCCTAAAGAAACAAAGTCCACATCAAAAATTCGACCACATATTCTCAATCCACTGAGTTTATCTTAGCAGGTAATTAGAGGTAGTCTAGTTGTCTGGTAAACACTAGTTAGGAGAGTATGCAACTAGCTTATTCCCCCCAGAAATGGAAAGCCAATCTTTTCGAAAACCAAGCACAAGCACATCTCTGGCATAAGGAAAGCAGCTGTTGCCATGGTATCCAGCCAGCCAAAGCCTCAGATGCTGCAGAGGTTCCACAGAGACCAGGTCCTTGAAGCTGGCAGCAATAGAAAGATGTGGCCACAATTATATATAAAAGCAACAATATCCCCCTCCCCAACCCTGCCAACATGCTGCAGATGGTGTCATGCTCTGGGGTAGGCTTTGGGCAAGAATATATCTGCCATGGATAACTTCCTTGTTTGTCTTTTAAAGATGCATAGTTCAGGTCATGTCTGGAGGCAACTAAACTCAGCCCATGGAACGTTGAGAGTGTATTCTTCCTTTGGCTGTCCCTGCAGTATACGCTATAATTCTTCCACCACTTTATTTCAGTTTTCATTTTTTTTACCTGGTCCATCAGGATTCTGAGGGTCTGAGAATTGCTGAAGAAAGACCCCAAACTCAAATAGTATGTAAAAGCAAAGAGCGTTTATTCTGCAGAATCAGCCAGCATGCAGGGATCAACCATTCATACAAAATGGTGACCCTGAGAAGAGCACACAGGCCCTTTTTAAGCACAGCTAGGGAAATTTTAGGAGGGTTAGGTCATCTTCTAATGTGATTGGCTAAGCAAGCAGCAGTTACATTTGTACATGTTTGATTGGATGTGGCCCAGATTTTACCATCCTTGGACATGTTTAGACATGTTTTAGAGACTTTTCAGGAACTGACTCAGCCCTGTAGCCCTCTATCTTGGGCAAGTCGTTTTTTTTTTTTTTTTGGTTATAGTCCAGAGGTATTGCAGGAACTGACTCAAGCCCCTGGGTGGCTATCTTCTCCGGCCACATATCAGGGTCACTGTTGATTAACAGCCCTTTGTGGTTTTGCCCAGAAGTCTTGCCTGGCTCTCCAGGAAACTGAAACTTAGGCCTAGCTGTAAACTGGAGAAAATTTGATCCTCTCAAGGACATGATCTTTTATTCCAGTGTATGATATTAGCATCCATTTATCCAATTGCCTCACTTAACAGATAAGGACATTTATGTTCTACTATGTATATTATTTTGTTCACACATACATTAGTAAGTGAGAAAATCAGGATTTGAACCCAGGGCTGTCTGATTCTAAATAAAATCTAGGCCTTTACTAAGTGGTCTATATTGCTTCTCATTGGATTAATGGAATCTATATTAAGTCCTGTATAAATTCTTAGGAGACATTTTAGGCTGCAAGAAACAACAATAAAGAGTGTCTTAGAGTATAAAGAAATTAAACCTGAAATAGGCAATTACAAAGCTTATTTAAAAACAACACAATGTCAGATCTCTTAGGATCTCTGAAGTTCTCATAGCATTCCTAAGATGATCACAAGGTAGCTACTGGAAATGCAAATATCAGGTCAACAGGAATATGTACAAAGCAATGTTTCACAAATAGCTGAACATTTCAAGGAGGTATGATCTCTCCTTTTCTCTGTGAGAATAATCCTTGGAGAATCTCATCTCTACTGACAGTTTTCTTTCTTCTTTGTCTTTTTATTTATTTGTTCAATAATTTTGGATACAGGGTCTCACTATGTAGTGCAAACTAGATTCAAACACATGATCTTATGTTTTCAGCTGAGATTATTGATGTGATAGACCAGGCCCAGCTCCATTGACCCCTCTTAAGTTTCACTGTACAGAACCAGGTTATATGGGCTAATAGAGCTGGAAGAAAGGCAGGAAAAAAAAAAAAAGGCATTTGACTTTTCTCCACCTGTAAGGAGAAGAAAGCTAAGAGAGAAATGAAATGGGAATAAACATTACATAGCTGTGTTCTTATGCCCTCACAGTCTCTACTCCTGCCACAGTGAACCATTATGGTATGGTAGTTCCCTGGTTCAGTACTCATAATCTTTTAGTAGCATCACTCTAAGAGCTTCCTACCTGATGATTCTTGTCCATAATATCATGGAGCTTTTTCCATCACAAGACCTATAAGTAACCATCCATGCATTTAATACGCAAGCGTTTTGCAAACAATTGTTTAAACTTTCTAATTTATGTGCAATTGGAAAATATTCCCAACAAAAATGTACCAGAAGAATCTGCTATTTGGATGTGTCATCCAAAGTCCTATATGTTAAAGGCTTGGTCCCCAGCTGGTGGTCCTACTAGGAGGTGGTAGAACATTTTAGAGGTGGGCTCTAGTGAGAGATTGCAGTCATTGGAGAATGTGCACTCAAAAGAAATTTTAAGAACTCAGTCCCTTTTTGCCTTTCTCTCTTAAAATTTGGCTGTGAAGTTAATGTCCTACCATGTACTGTTGACCATGAGAGACTGCCTCACAACAAGCTCCGAAGCAATGGGTCTACCTGACTATGAACTGAAACCTCAAAAACTATGAGCTAAAATAAACTTTTTCTCTTTATAAGTTTATTATCTTAGACATTTTGTTACAGTAAGAAAAGATGATCAGCACTTAATCCATTACCTTTCTTTTTCTTCTTCTCTCCCCCTTCTTATTCCATTCATTACTGTGAAAAAATTTATTTGGGGCTCATGTTTAGAGGTTTCAGTTAATTCTGGTAAAATGGCATGGTGGAACAAAGTTTCAGTAGGCAACCAAGAAGAGACAGAGAGGTGCCTGGGGCAAGATACAGCTGAGGTAGGGAACCTCTGGTCTATGGGCTTGGAGTTCATTCCTTAGGGCAAACAAAGAATTGAATGCCCCAGGACAGACTGAAAGTCAGAGGCGACAAAGATGAAGGGTTTATTGTGAACAAAAGCTCCCATCTGGATAGGAGAGGCCCCAGAGATGGTAATCTATCTCAGTAGGCTCCAGGTAGGGGTTAATGATGGATCCTTTTCCTTATCTTCCTTTTGGGCCCTTTTGTTGAGGAGCTTCTTCACTTCCTCTGGTTGATTGTAAGTTTCTGTCAGTCCTATCTGCCTGATATGGGGTGCTACTTTGATCCCATCCAGATGCATCCTGGGGGAGGGGTATTGTAGAGAGGGGAAACTGGCTCTATTCTTAGGGTTAGGGTCAGAGTTAGAATTGGGTAATAGGAATAACCCTTCCTCCACTTCCCCAATTCCAAGATGCCACCATTGCAAGGGCCAACCTAGCCTACCTGGTTCACATGGACCATTCACCCAGGGGCACAGGGGCTAGAGTGGCAGTGAGGAGTGTGTGGGCCTAGCACTTCAGTCATCCTAGCCAGGGCTGGGCTCTCCCACAGCAGGAAGACACCCTGCATGCACCTCCTTTGGGCTGCACTGTACTCTGCAGGCTGGATGCAACCACAGTGAGATTACCCCTGATTGCCCATCTGCACCTATGCATCTCACAGACTCCCAGGAAGTTCTCTCAATGACCTACTTCCTCATACTGGACCTACTTCTGAAAGTTTCCATTAATCTCCCAACATTACCATTATATCCTGACTCCACCAGTGGTAATCAATTGGTTAGTTAGGTCACAGCCCTCATGTTTCATCCACCTCTCAATGATGATTGGCTTTACCAGGTGGGATGCAAATCTTCAACAAATGAGCCTTTTGAAGGGACACTGCTTATTTAAACTAATCCTAAATGAACTTGAGATACTGTCTTAAAAAAATAGGCATATATGTACATACAATAGCAAAATCAAGAGAAAGATGTAAAAATCATAGATTTAGCCAGGCATGGTGGTGCATGCCTTTAATCCCAGCACACTGGAGGCAGAGGTAGGAGGTTTGTCTTGAGTTCTAGGCTACCCTGAGGCTACAAAGTAAATTCTAGGTCAGCCTGGGCTAGAGTGAGACCCTACCATGAAAAAAAATTCACAGATTTGCATTAGCTATATGGAAACTTAGAGATTTTAAAAAATCTTTCCAATACAATCATTTTAGTCTGATATTTATTCATAATTTATTAACTTGAAAAATTAAAACATTCCTATAGATTATTTAATGCTTGTAACTTCTTAAAGGTCCACAGACAATTTCATTTCAAAATTCATGGGACAACTTTTATTTTTTTTATCCATAAGCAAACCAGAATGAAGTGCCAGTAAAAATGCACAACGGCACCCACCTGCGCTGCAGACTCCAGGAGTTACTTACACTGTTCTGTGTACATGTAGCTCCTCCCCAGCTGTGAGCAGCAGTTCTGGCAGTAGCTGTTGGGAAACACCCACCTGCATTACAGACTTAAGGAGGAGCCACTTATGCTGTTCTATGTACATGTAGACCCTTCCCAGCTGTGAGCCAGCAGTCCTGACAGTAGCTGTTCTGAGAAACAGCAGATGACATACCTGTTGACCTGAGTACTAGTCCTCATAAGACCCGTGTTCACAGTGATAAAACAGTTTCTTCAGCCTCACCAGAGAACATATGTGAGTGTTATGCACAGAAATGGTTGCTGCTCTTACAGTCCCAGTGAAATGCACCCTGAGTAGAGCTGTCATTCCTTCAGACTTTGTAAAGTGGTACCTCGATCTTACTTGATTTATTTATTTGACATAGAAAGAGAGAGAGAGAGATAGAAAGAGAGAATGGGCATGCCAGGGCCTCCAGCCACTGCAAACAAATTCCAGACATGTGTGCCCCCTTGTGCATCTGGCTAATGTGGGTCTTGGGGAATCAAACCTGGGTCCTCTGGCTTTGCAGGCAAGCACCTTAACTGCTAAGCCATCTCTCCATCCCCTGGATCTTACTTTTAAATGTCAACAGAGAAGGTCATCCTGCTGTTCCAAAGCTCCTCTTCCTGTAAAGAATAATGTCACAGGATTGAATAAAGAAATGAAGGTTTGGAGAGTGCAAGGAAAGGCTGAGCTAGGTTTCTAAGAAAATAAATGCAGTTTATTTGTTAGTAATGAAAAAAACATATCAACTTAGGGGAGCCTGAGTAGAGTGCATTGGAACACAGTAGGGAAACTCTAATAAGTTAGTCCATGGGAAAACAGATTCAGGAGGGAGAACAAACACAGAATGTTGATTACCATTTTCATTCATTCATTAAAACTATATTGTGTATCTACGGCATCAAGCACTACTCCTGTGGAATTTAGATAAATGGAGGCAGAAATGATACATGCCCCAGGAAGCTTATTATCCCAAGGGCAAGGCAGATACTAAATAATTAAACACACAAATAAGTATGTGGTGTGAACTGTGATAAGTATTACAAAGGAAAAATATAAAGTAGCAGAAGAGTGAGTAAGGTACACGTTGGGATTCTGGCAGTGTCTCCAGTGATGTGGAGGCCTGTGAAGAATGAGCAACATCCACCGAAGTAAAGAAATGGAGAGGACTGGAGAGATCACTCAGTTGTTAAGGGGCTTGCTTACAAGGCCTAATGGCCTGGATCCAAATTCCCAGTATCCAATAAAGCCAGATGCACAAAGTGGCACATGCATCTGCAGTTCATTTGAAGTGGCTGGAGGCCCTAGTACACTATTCTCTCTCTCTCTCTCCTTTCAAATAAATAAATAAATAAAAATAAAGTGTGGGGCTGGAGAGATGGCTTAGCGGTTAAGCGTTTGCCTGTGAAGCCTAAGGACCCCGGTTCGAGGCTCGATTCCCCAGGACCCACGTTAGCCATATGTACAAGGGGGCACATGCGTCTGGAATTCGTTTGCAGTGGCTGGAGGCCCTGGTGCACCTATTCTCTCTCTCTTTCTCTCTCTCTCCTTCTCTCTCTCTCCCCCCCCCTCTTTCTCTCTCTGTCTGTCACTCTCAAATAAATAAAGAAAAAGTAACCAAAAAATTAAAAAAAAATAAAGTGTGGAGAGAAGCATTTCAGACAGATGGAATAGCAAATTGGGAACACCTGAGTATTAAAGAATTCGGTACATTTAAGAACAGAAGAAGGGCCAGTATAAGCAAGAGTAGCACCCAAGAGCTCTGTTGAAATGCAAAAAGCAATGCCAACATATGACACTTTAACCTGTTAAAAATTAGTCAAAGAAATTAAAAGTCTTAGAGGCTTCCTTAAGTCAAGGTCTGTCACCTTCCCTGGCTCCTCCCCCTTGGAACACAGGAAGAGGCTATCTTTCAAATTCTATTATCTGATTGAATGACGTGATTCTAAAATAAATGCAATTGTCTTAGACTCCCACTCTAAAATCTCATTAACCAGGGAATACAAAAGATGTCTAAAATATCTAAAAAGATGTCTCTACCTACCTACACTAATTATATCATGTATTCTCCTGAGGATGTTACCTGAGAGATTTTATATCTAAAATAGGACAAAATCTGAGCTGGTCCTAGAGGCATAGGTGTATAACCCCATCTCAAGGCAAGCTTATACTGGAGGATCATGAGTTCAAGGAAATTTTGGGCTACACAGCAAGATCCTGTCTCAATAAATTTAAAAAAATAGTTTCTGTTCCTAATATAGTTCTGTCCTTTCTTCCTGTTATTTGTCACCATATCTCTCATATGCCAGAAGAGTTTATCTCAAACTATTCATTACTCCTAAAATTCATTTATTATACCTTCAAAAGTGGCCTCCTCCATACACACACACACACACACACACACACAGAGAGAGAGAGAGAGAGAGAGAGAGAGAGAGAGAGTTTCATGCACCCTTAAAAAGGAGACAGGGAGCCAGCCAAATATAGGCACTGTCATGAACAAACCATACTCACAACATAAACACATTTGTGTCTTCCTACAATGTCAAAATTTGTTTAAAAACAATTAATTTAAGAAAATATGTCAGTTTGGGGTTGGAGAGAATGCTTAGTGATTAAGGTGTTTGCCTGTGAAGCCTAAGGACCCAGGTTTGATTACCCAGTACCCACATAAGCCAGATGCACAAGGTGGTGTACTTGTAGTGGCTAGAGACCCTGGTCTGCCCATTCTGTCTCTCAAATAAATTAATTAATTAAAATAATTTTTAAAAATGTCAGCTATTCCCAGGTACTCCTAATTTCACTCGATGCTCATTTCCACTGAAAATACACAGGTTCAATTAATACTCAATCAAGATTCCCTTCCAGGGGCTGGAGAAATGGCTTAGCAGTTAAGGTGCTTGCTTGCAAAGCCTAAGGACTCAGGTTCAATTCCCCAGTACAAATATAAGCCAGATGCATAAGGTGGTACATGCAGCTGGAGTTCATTTGCAGTGGTTAGAGGCTTGGATGCACCCATTCTCTCTCTCTCTCTCTCTCTCTCTCTCTCTCTCTCTCTCTGATTCTTGGCATCTTAAAGAGTTGAAGAAAAGTATATACAAGTAGTGAAGCATCAAGAAATTTTATTAAGAGCAAAGCAGGTTTGAAATACACTGACAAGAGGTACAGTTGAAAGTGCTCAAGGGCACCAGAAAGGTGTCTGAAACTTCCATTATAAGGTTTTGACAGGAAGATTGACTGGTCACTAAGGGCACTGTTTGGGTGGTGGCCTGGTTTGAAAGGTTTGAGTAATGACATATTTTCTCTACTATGCATGTTCCTTCGTATGATCCTACATGAGACAATAATCCATCTAGCCAGTGATATGAGTAACCAAGCTTTGATCATCTGGTCCTCCTTTGCATTTTATATTTTGTGTGGTTCCAATATGCATAAATATATTAATAAATCTATATGCCTTTTTTGATAATCTATATATCATTTAGTGATTTCAACAGACTCTACCAAGCCTTCAGATGCAAAGTTTGAGCTTCCTAAAATTTTGATTAGAAACAGTATGTAGAGACTTTTAGAAAAAAATCCTTCTTTCAGATTATGAAGTTCAGTTTTGAGTTATATCTATTACAAAAGTCTGCTGCTAGGCAACTCATCAGCTACCATGTAAGAAGTCACCTGATGCTAAGTACAGTTTCCTGTCTTAAACTTCTAACAGAGTATAAATTTATGGCCTGAAGTAATTCACAGGTATCAGTGCTAGGAGCAGACTGGTAGTTGTTCGGAGTACTGTGTGCAGTTACTAGGGCCCTTCTTCAATCACACATCCGGAAATGCCAATACCCCAGGCAGAAGAATAGGAGGGAAGACTTCCAGGCTGACACTGGACCCAAGTACCAGCTCCTTCATAAAGAGCTCCTTATTCTTTATTCTGTCCTCTTGCTGAAGCAGCACACAACCATCATCCCACAGCATCCTGGCTTGTGGTTTAATATCTCTTTGGTTTTCTATTGTAATATTTAGAAAAGGTAACACTTTCTATAGTGTGAGATTCCAGGTTTTTAAATGGTCGAATTAACTGTTACTTGTTGCATTGTAAGCCTTCTTCAGCAGAGAAGACACCAACTAGGCCCATTTCCTAATGTTTCCAGAATTTCTCAAAGCAGTGTCACTAGAGGAACCAATTAAAAGGCCTAAAACCTTCCATTCTTTCCTACTAATAAGCTTTCCCATTCCTCTGCCTTCCTATGACTATGACAAAATATATGTAATGGTACCTGACTCCAACCAGCTGAGTAAATAGGTTTTGCTTATTCTCATTTGGTTGCCCTTTGTTCATACTTATAAAGTAGGTTTTCATCACTTGCTTAGATATCTGATGCATCCCTTGACCTCTGAATTTCAGGTTTATCCTCTATAAATTGGATTGAGGACTGTTAACCCTTTTCTCCCTTCCTCATAATATTGTAAAAAGAAATATGTGCCTAGTAAAACTAGGAGCTGAAACAACTTAAGTTTTTATTGATAGTGTTCAGTCCATATCATCTCAAAATATTAGTGAGATGACCAGAATATGCCATCCCAAAACTTGAATCTCTGGCTGTATTAGTTCCTTTTACATAACACTGACAAGAAGACCTTAAGGGACTACAAGCTTAAAGGACACAGATTTATTTTGGCTAGTGGTTTCAGAAGATTTCAATCTATCATGATGCAAAAGGCACATTGGAGCATTCAGTTCATGACAGAAGGGAAGCATATGGCGGACACTGTTCACATGTCAGACCAGACCATGAAGCAGAGAACTAGGCAAGAACAAGGGGCTAGGTATAACCTTCAAAGACCTAACCTCTAGCAACCTACTTCCACCAAGTAAGTCCCACTTCTCAGTTTCCAAACCTCTTAAAATAGCGCCACCACCTGGGGAATAAATATTCAAAGCATAAACCTATATAGGACATTTCTAATTTAAACCATAACATTCTGCCCTTGCTCTCAAAAGGCAAGGCTCATGGCTACCTCATAATATAAAATATGTTCAATCTAACTTTAAGATACTTTGTTTTTATTTTTAATGCTTATTATTATTATTAACAAGATGTTTCATATGGATACATCATGTGTTGGTACCCTCTTTCCCTTGTCCCTTACCCCATCCCATTGGGGATGCTCCTCAGTGGGGTTGCAGGTATTCCCCATGGGGCTATAGTTTATGTGTTTGGGAGTAGTATTCAGTTATATTTGTGGGGGGGGGGAATGTCTCTGGGCATGATGTCTCAACCTGTGGCTCTTACAATCTATTGCCCCCCTCTTCTGCAAAATTCCTTGAGCCATGGTGGGTGAGTTTTAAGTCTACTTCAGTAATGAGCTCTTAGGAGTCTCTGGATCTCTACTTTGGTAGGTGTTGAGTATCCTCAGGGTCTGTCTCCTATACCTTGGCACTGATTATCAGGAATAGTATGGAAGCATCACTCTGTAGATTCATCTGTGGCTTGACTGAAGCGCTAGACATAGTTTATATCCTTAGGTCTTGCTACCTTCTGAAAAAGAAGAACAGATTCTCCAATGGAGAGTGAAGTTAGCATAGTTTAAATGGGATAAGCATTATTAATTTAGGGAGAATTTGATGTATGCAATCCCTCTTTTATCCAAAGAGTAGTGCAACTTTAACACTGGAGAACATAATCTTTGTCTCCATAGGATTTTCATCTGGTTCTCAATTCCAGATATTGGTTCCTTTACACTGAGCAAATCTCTTAGCCAATCAGAAAGCTACTGGTTACCCACTGAGGCTCTGTGCCACTATTACACTGGCATTTACATCATGTCAGGGTGTTTGCTTCTGAGTAGCTTAAACCTCTGGTTGCTCAGTCCATTGTTGGCCATTTTTTTTCATTTTTATTTATTTATTTGAGAGTGACAGAGAGAGAAAGAGTCAGATAGAGAGAGAGAGAGAGAGAATGGGCACGCCAGGGCTTCCAGCCACTGCAAACGAACTTTCCCTCTGTAGCTCATGTAGTGCTTTCCAGCACTAGACAGGCTGTCTGAGGACTGGCTTTCTTCTGAATTCCAGCCAGGTCTCTCTATGCTTTGTGTCAGAAGCATATGGTGTCTTTAGCAATAGGGTCTTAGCTTTTGCCTCAGGCAGGTAATCAAGTGCTTTGACAGAAAGCTGTCTTGATTTGGGGACCTCATAGGTCTTTCTGATCAACAGCTTAATGTGGGGAGCAACCAATCTCGGGTACTGAGAGTTACAGGTCAGGGACGGAAAAAAAAATATTGCTTTTAAGCTTAGGCTTCATCCTACCTTTGCCAGAGCCCTACTTTTCAGGTGCTTCCCCCTTACTTCTTTTAAGGGTTATATCTTTTAGGCTATCTCCAAGGATAAAGGTTTCTATGGTATCAGTTCAATTTGAATTGAATTTCATATTTGAGTTACAATGCTGTTCCCATTTCCAGCCTGCTTT
This sequence comes from Dipus sagitta, assembly GCA_036346955.1. Classification (NCBI taxonomy): domain Eukaryota; kingdom Metazoa; phylum Chordata; class Mammalia; order Rodentia; family Dipodidae; genus Dipus; species Dipus sagitta. Next base: position 109,299,871 of record CM070783.1, read on the forward strand.
AGCTCCATCTTGGAGAATGCAATGACGTGTTTCACAGATAAGAATGCCATACCCAGGCTGTTCTCCCACAGGCTACCCAATTCTCCATGGATTATACTTCCATGGGTCAACTATCTTCTACCCTTCCCTTTTGGATCAGTAACCTTATGATAGTGGCTTTCCTCCAGTGGTAGGAGGCACCTACACACCAGTGCCAAGTGGTGGCTACTCAGTCCCTGGAGACTATCCTGATGTCCTACAGCCAAGGGGTGGGCTTCATCCTAACACAGATTTATTCCAGACCAAGGACTTGGGTGTCTATCAGGTCAAGCAGGCCTTTCTGCATATCCATAGTTGTCTTCATAACCTTATATTAGTAGACTAGTTCACGTCCCAGTATCTGGTGGCTTTCCTGGAAAACAGATTACTTCTCAATATCCTGGAGGATAAGCTTTGTACCCTAGCCAGCCTGATTTGATGGGTTGGGACACTCAAGGGATGGTCCAAACAGCTGCTAATTTTGATGCTATGAGACATGCATGAATTCTCCCTAAAGCAATGGAGAGGTTTGGGACAGACGAGCAGGCAAATATGATTGTTACAGTCAACAACTCCAATGGTCAGAGGCAAAAAAAAAAAAAAATTAAAGCAGCTTTTATAACCATATATGACAAGGATTTAATTCAAAAAAATTGCGTGGAAATATAGAAGAATGATTATGTCCTTGTTCATGCTATTGACATAATATACCTAGAGTTTGGAATGAAATGCAGAAAGCAGAGCTCAGGATCATGTACTGTTTGAGACTATGTGATTGATAACATATAAAAACAATTCAAAAATTGTCAGAGGTTATCAATCAAAATTTGGACAAGACCTTCAAAAGAACATTAGGTCAGATACCTCAGGGCATTTTATTAAAACTTTTTATTGACAACTTCCATGAATATAGATAATATACAATGATCATAATCATCTCCCAACACCCTCTTTTTCCCCCTTCTGAATACCCCCTTCACTGAATTCCTCCTTTCCAAGTAGTCTTTATTCTATTTTGATGTCATCATTTTTTTCCCTCGTATTATATAGGTCTTATGTAAGCAGTGTCAGCCACTGTAAGGTCATGAATATCAAGGCCACTTTTTGTCTGGAAGACAGCATTATAAGCAGTCCTCCCCTTCCTTTGGCTTTTACATTCTTTGTGCCATTTCTTCTGCCACGGTCTCTGAACCTTGAAGGTTGTGATAGAGATGTCTTACTTAGTGCTGAACACTCCACTCTCACTTCTCAGTACCATGATGAGTTTGAGTCATCCCAATGGTCAGTACCATCTGAAAAGAGAAGCTTCTCTAACCAAAAGTAAGAGTAGCATTAATATATGGGAATAAACATAAGTGTTTAGAGGGCAGTTTGGTGGGCATAACATATTCATTTAGCCAAACATCAGTAGTAGCTCTCCCTACCTTCCAGAACTTATGACCTCCCTAGCCATGGGTTTTGACTAGACTTTCAGTATCAGGCATGAATTCCCTCCCATGGAGCTGTAAATTTTAATTTGAATATGTAAAGTATGTGGAAAGCCACATAAATGTATTGATTTAAAATTTTGAAAAATAAAGCCATGAAATGATGGCTCAGAGGTTTAACAACACTTCCTGTGCAAGCATAAGTCTGAGGAGGCCTTAGAGTTCACACCCACATCAACAACTGGGTGTAAGTACATGTGTCTATAACCCCAAGTCTGGTGGGGAGCAAAGACAAGAAAATCATTATAGTTCATAAAAAGGGAGGAGGGGCAAATTCCAGACTCAGTGAGACTGTGGCTCATGTAAGAAAGGGAGGAAGAGTGACTGAGATGTTAATTACCCCACAGTGAATAACCCTACTGAGTGTCAGCCACTGTAAGGTCATCAAGGACACTCAGAGAGAGGGGGACCAGAGGAAAGGGGACATAAGACTATAACCTATGTAAAAAAAAAAAAAACAAGATTAAAAAAAGTAGAAAGAATAGCAATGGAGGTAGATAGCCAACATTCCCCTCTGGCCATTGCAAATGAGTTCACCTTTCCACAGTTGAAGTTCACCTTTCCACAGTTGAATGTATGAAGCACTGCATGAGCACTTAAATATGCACATACACCACACTGCGTGCGCGCGCGCACGTGCACATACACACACACACACACACACACATGCCCCACTATATTACACATACATATGCATATAAATAAATGAAGTCATGGAGCACATTTCTCTACTAAAGTGCCTCTTAGGTTCTCTTTCTCTTCCTTCCTCTCTGTCTTCTATGTCCTTCACCAGTCCACTTAGCTTTCCCCCCAAAATCATGACTTTTGAACATTGAGCTTCTCCCTTTATCTCCCACCTTCTTTTCCTCCATTTCTGTAGTTTTTGTTCCTGTTTTTAAAAATATTTTTATGTATTACTTATTTATTTATTTGAGAGAGAAAGTGGGGAGGACAGTAGGGTGCCCCATGGACTCTTGCCACTTCCAATGAACTCCAGATACACGAGGAACTTTATACATCTGGATTTACATATACTCTGGGGAATAAAACCTGGGCCATCAGGCTTTATGATCAAGCACCTTGGATTATGGGGCCATCCCTCCAGCCTCAGTTTTTGTTCTCTTTATCTAGATTTAGATAATTTCAAAAATATAAAATCCTCTCTCCTACTTGATGACAAATGCCAGTCTGATGAATCTGAGAAATTTTTAAAAGAAATAGAGTTTAATTACTTAAAAAGAACACAAATAAACCTACTTGAAAGAAGAATAGGAAAATGTTGTGCTTTACTGGACCAGAATTATAATTAGTCTATTCATTGCTTGGATGCAAATTCAGACTCACAAAGAGAAAAGCATTTCAATTGTTTGGGATCTTAATTCCATTAACAAATCTTATTTTCTTAAATGCATAAACTCTCATTGCAGAGTAATATTCATCATAAAAATTATCCCAGGGTCTTCTATAATTATAAATATTAACACTTGGGACAAATACAGTGTTTTGTTGATGTGATTACAACAAATTTTCCACATATAATAACAAATAACAAAAAGATTGAGTAATTTGAAATAACACTAACCAAGGATGTGAAAGACTGACATGATAAAACTGTAAAAACTCTCAAGAAAGAAATTGAGGAAGACTTGAGAAGATGGAAAGACCTCCCATTCTCATGGATAGGTAGAATTAATATTGTGAAAATGGAAATTCTACCTAAAGGAATATACAGAGTTAATGCAATACCAATAAAAATCCCAGCACCATTCTTCACAGAGATAGAAAAAATGACCTCAAAATTCATATGGAATGGCAGGAGGCCTCAGATATCCAAATATATCCTCAGCAAAAGAGACATCTCTGGAGGGGTCATATTACCATACCTGATCTAAAGCTGTATTACAAAGTAAGAAAAATAAAATGGTGCTGGAATAAAACAGAAATATAGACCAATAAAACAGAATTGAAGACACAGACCTTAGGTCAAGTAGCTACAGCTATTTGATCTTTGACAAATGTGCCAATCACGTCTACTGGAAAAAAGACAACATCTTCAAAATAATGGTGCTACACAAGTTGGTAAACCACATGTAGAAAAACAAACTAGACCCACTCATTTCACCATAAATAAAAATCAACTGCAAATGGATCAGAGACCTCAATATTAGACATGAAACTCTTCAGCTACTAGAAGAAAAAATAGGAGGAACTCTCCACAATATAGGAGTAGGGAAGAGTTTCTGAACAATAGTCCATCAGCCCAGGATATTAAATAATCTTTCAACCAATGGGATCTCATATATGAAATCTGTAGGAAAATAGATGGAATTTTACAGATCATACTCAGTGAGCACACACAATCACAGGAAGACAAACACCACATGTTCTCACTCATCTGTGGTTCCTAATCTGGATCATCTTGAATTGCTAGCATATGGGATAAACTACCTGTGGCACAGACAATAGGGATGGAAGGGCTTTGGGGAGGGTAAGGGGAAGGTGGGGGAAAATAAACACAAAACTAACCCAAAATGAACTGGTACCATAGAAACCTGTCTCCTTGAAGGTAGACTAAAAGATATAACCCTCAACAGTAGTATAGGGTTAGTGCCTGAAAAAAAGGGTCCTGGAGAGGGTGGTATGAATCCTAACTTTGAAAAATTTTGGTTCTTTCTTGTAACTCACAGTAACAGAAATATGTGATACCGACATTGAGCTGTTGGTTGATGAGACCTACAAGGTTGCCAAAACAAGACAGTCTTCGGATCTGATAAAGTGATTGCATACTAAGACATTCCGAATATGCAACACTATGTATTAATCTATTTTTACTAATTTATTTAATATTACTATGTGATGGTTAATCTTCAATGTCTAATTGACTAGATTTAGGATCATCCAATAGACATCAATGTAGGCATGTCTGTGAGGACATTTCCTGAAAGGTTTAACTGAAAAGGGAAGACCCACCCTGAATATGAGTAGCAGCAGTGTATGTTCTGAGGGCCCTGACTAAATAAAAGGGAAAAAGTGAGTGGAATGCCAGCTAATCCCTATTTGCTTCCTGACTGAGGTATGATATGACTATCTGCAACCACTGTTTTATACTCCTTCTGCCACAACTAGAGTCACACTTGACACCATGCTTTCCTTACCATGCCTTCCTTGCTGTAATGACTATACTCCCACAAACTTGAGCCAAAAGAAACCCTTCTTCATGTTGCTTTTGTCAGGTGTTTTGTCATAGCAATGAGAGAAGTAATACAGTATGATCTACTTAAAAACCTCTTACTAGACTGGGGAGACAGCTCAATGATCAAGAGCACTTGCTGCTTAAGCACAAGGGCTTCTCCATGTGGACAGCACTAAGTTCAACTCCACATAACCCACATATAAAGTTAGGTGTGGCCACACACATCTGCAACCCTAGTATGCAGAGGGAGAGACTGGAGAACCACTGGGGCTCTCTAACTGACAGCAGCTCAAGTTAAAGGAGAGACCTGATTTCAAGCAACACACAGATGAGCTATAAGAGAAGGACAATTGATGTTCTCTGGTCTCTGCATACATGTACATGGGGCACACACATCTGCACACGCATGCATATACCACACATCATATACACCACACCACATATGTATTCTACAGACACACACATAAAAAACAAAAATCCTGGGGCTGGAGAGATGGCTTAGTGGTTAAGGCATTTGCCTACAAAGCCAAAGGTTCCTGGTTCAATTCTCCAAGACCCATGTAAGCCAGATGCACAAGGGGATGCATGCATCTGGAGTTGGTTTGCAGTGGCTGGAGGCCCTGATGTACCCATTCTCTTCTTGTCTCTCTCTCTTTCCCCCTCTTTATCTCTCATAAATAAATAAATAAATAAATAATATTTAAAATAACCAACAATACTGCTTCCATCCATTATCATAGTACGCTTCATTTCTAATGGAAGGAAGAGAAGGGGAAAAGATGGCATGTTCTTCCATTCACAAACACAGTCTTCTACAAAATTTTTAAGATACACCCTAACCAACCACTAACCAACCTGTATTAGCCACTAGATGATTTCAGCAACACAGTTTATTGTCTCACAGTTCCGGAGGCCAGGAATCTCAAGGTGTTCTCTGGGGGAGTTCCTTCTGAGGTCTGTGAGGAAAGGTTTACTCCAAAATGCTTTCTCTTTGGCTTGCAAATGACATCTTCTTGCTATCTCCTGATGTTGTTTACTTTTTATAAGTGGCTATCTTTGAATCCAAATGTCTTTCTCTCTCTAAGAACATGGTCATGTTTGATTAGGGTACATTCTAATGACTTCACTTGATTACTTCTGCAAGAACTAAGAAAGGATATTCTAAGAAATTGGGGTTAGGTCTGCAACACATTTTTTTTTGGTTTTACAAGGTAGGGTCTCACTGTAGCCCAGGCTGATCTGTAATTCACTGTGTAGTCTCAAGGTGGCCTTGAACTCATGGTAATTCTCCTACCTCTGCCTCCTGAGTGCTGGGATTAAACCACAGCTGGCCACATCTTTCTTTTACAAGTGGATACATACAGTGCCACCACAGGACTAACAATTCACAATTCAAGAGTCCTAGATGAAAGCATAAAGATGAAGTTATACTACTGTAATTGTCATATTTTCAGTGCTGTATTAGAATGAATGTGAAAATCAATTTGAAGAAGGAAAAATTTGTTTGGTTCTCAGTTTCTGAGGTTTTAGTCCATACTCCATTGGCTCCATTTGCTGTGAGTCTGTGGCAAGGCAAAGCATCATGATTGGGAGGACATGGAGGAAAAAAGCTGCTTACTTCATGATATCCAGGAAGCAGAGAGGGAAGAAATGGGCCAGACTCTCAGTATTCCCTTCAAGGGCAAACCCATGTTGATCTACTTCTTCCAATTAAGCTTCCTCTTAACGGTCACACTGCATCCTGACAGTGTCACAGCCTTTTAGCGCATGGCTTTAGGGTGTCATCTTAGAGCCAAACTATAATGATCTCTGAGATTCACTAACAATTAAAAAACAATTTTTCATAAATTTTTATTTGATACTCAACTGACATATATTGAGGATATATGTGTATGTATGTATGCAAGTATGTATGTATAAAATCCCAAATTTCATTCTTGATCTTTGAAAAAAGCAGAAAAGTGAATGTGCAACCACATTGCAAGCGCACCTTATTAATTCACTGAAATTCTCAATTACACAGACTGTGAACACATATTTTATTCGGTTGCTATGTTTAACATCAATTTCACATCTTCAAACTATCCATTCAAATGGGTCAAGTTTAGAAACTTTTTGGTATTTTAAATTATTTTCTTCATAATGTTGTGCAATGTTGTGTATAATTATGGAGGCACTAAAATTTATTAATTCTCATGAATTAACATGTAATGGACAAATGCCAGAGTAAGCAAAGTTTCATAGACAATGAGATATCTACTTGCCAGTATTTTTTTCTTATTTTTCATTGTCTAGGCAATTGCCAACTTGCTCTTATATTCATGCAAGATACAACAAATTATCATTCAAGCAGATACTCATTCTAGCTTAGGGCTCAGAGATGGGTGCTGCATCAGTGACCATTAAAATTATATTTAATAAAAGTTGAAAATTTTGCTTACATTAGAACTTGTTATACCTGGAGAGAGAGAGAGAGAGAGAGAGAGAGAGTTCAGTTCAGTTCCATTGTCCTTTTTATAAATGGTACTGTCAGACAAATCAAAGCAATGAGGCTTTTAGGAATATTGGTTTTACACAGTCTTGAAATTTCAGAATCACTCCTGCTCCTCAGGCCTAGAGTCTATTTCAGAAACTGTAATCAATTTTCATACTCAAAGCTTGATAAAATCTAAGCCCTGGTTTCCCCATCAAAATCCTATCCTAGGAAGATTCTCTTTTCATAAAGTTTGAACTAATTTAGTTTCCCTTAAGATTATTTCTGTCACTAACTCTAGATAAAAGACTAAGAATCAATGCTGAGAAGCAGATGTCACTTTTTTATTTCAACTTTTTCTTTAAGATTTTAGGGAAAAGCTTGAAACAGTTAGTATTTTGATGTTTTCAGAAAGGTTGAGGTTATCTGAGACTCTAGTACTTGAGTTAAACCAACTGTTGCTGGAGAAATAGATGGGATAGGAATACCTGATATAGTCAATAACTAAGAGTGCTTGTTGGTGTCCACTATCATTTTTATGGTTCAATTCATTACAGAATACCATTTTCTATTCTAATCTTATTAGGCTTAGTCTGTATTTTTAGAAATGTATCTTAGGTGAGCCCTTAGTCTCTCCCTATATCATTTGTTCTGAACAGTCAAGGAACTGACTCTTTTGGACTTGTACCTGACACATCAGATACAGATACACATCAGATATCAGTCTGGGAAACTGACAGTAATAGTAGAACCTGGTTTTATTCTTATAGCTCTACCTCTGGGTTCCACAACCCCAAGTATAATTTCCTATTTTGCCTTGGTTAATCCAGTGGACTCAATTAGCATCTCCATAAAGTGGATGCTGTATATTAATTTGCACCTGTTTCTTTTGGAACAGTACACATGATGCCTTGGGATTTAGCACTTACATAAGCGATTTAGTCATCTAGTTTTGTGATGTGGTGGGTAGTCTTTCAAATGAAATGATTGGCCATAAGAAGGTCCCCCCTTTTGGACCATATCTCAAATGGTACTGGTTTAGTGGAAGCTCCTAAAAGCATCTTCTAAACAAATATGTCACCTCATGTTCTTTGACCATGTTCTGTCTTCTGGTGTTCTACTCAAACAAGTTATCAGAAATTGAGGATTTATTATCATTGATTAATGTCCCCTGGGATGGCATGAAATACAACAGCTTTTAATGGACTGTTGCAGTCAGGTTCGCAGTGCTATCAGAAATCACCTGACCAAAAGTGGCATTTGAGAACAAAACAACAAAGAAGGTTTATTTTGGCTTACAGACTCGAGGGGAAGCTCCATGATGGCAGGGGAAAATGATGACATGAGCAGAGGGTGGACATCACCCCCTGGCCAACATAAGGTGAACAATAGCAACAGGAAAGTGTGCCAAACACTGGCATGGGGAAACTGGCTATACTACCCAGAAGCCCACCCCCAACAATACACTGCCTCCAGGAGGTGTTAGTTCCCAAATCTCCATCAGCTGGGAACCTAGCATTCAGAACACCTAAGTTTATGAGGGACACCTGAATCAAACCACCACAGGGACTTACTTCACTCTAGTCATACAAATGGGTATTCATTTCTCATTGTCACAGCAGATTATATATTTTTAGTAAACCTACAATTAGCTATACTGGAAACCAGTATGTGTTTCTAGTCAGCAGTGTTTGCTCCATGAAGGATCATTCTACTGTTGTTTTTAATGGAATGTGTAGCACATAATTCTTGCTTTTATTCTCTTAACTTCTAAGATCAGATAATGGAATAGAACATTAAGATTCTCTCATACATTTAGATTAAATTGATCCAGAATCTCATTATTGAGGATAGAATGAGAGTGAGCATCAATATAAGAGGAATGAAGTGGAATAGGCAAAATTGGGAGTCACATTCTTTTAAGCTACAAAACAAGGAATAATTGCCCTTCTACAGTTGCATACAATTTATGCCACACTGTAATGACATAAGTATTAGGGATATTTAGATTATCAGTTTACCAACCCTTAAAACAACAACTAAATAGTAAGTTTTGTGAAAATTACATGAGGCAGTATGGAATACATTTTTTGCTTCTTTGTTTTGTCATTTTTGTTATTTTCTCCCTTGATAAATACTTAGTGGCATCAGAATACATGATGTTAATATGATTGTACTAAACAATATTTTTATATATCTTATATAAATAGTCTGTAAATTTAAGCAACTTACATCTCAGATTTAACATAGTAATATTGCAATGGATTTTCAGGAATATTTCAAGTTTTTATTCAGAGAAGACAATATCAAATACAATATAATTGCTGAAAGAACTAATATCTACCCAGTAGGTTTTTTTTCATTAAAGAGTAATTTGTATAAGTTGCAAAACATTTCACTTAATCATGTATAATTTTCACATTAAAGTCTGAAAATAGTCTTACAATATAAATCATGTCATAAGTGACCTTTTAATTGTAATTATTTTATTAATAATTTTCAGAAATTATATTTGATACACAACAAAGGCTAATTTATATATCTATAGGAAAGATATGAAAACCTTTCCAATGTAATGGCTATGCTTTCTTAAAAATAAAGGCCTTCATTGTCAACATGATAATTAAAAGAAGTATCTGGGCTACAGAGATTGCTTAGTGGTTAAGCACTTGCCTGTGAAGCTTAAGGACCTCAGTTTGAGGCTTGATTCCCCAGGACCCATGTAAACCACATGCATAAGGGGGCACATGCATCTGGAGTTTGTTTGCAGTGGCTGGAGGCTCTGGTGCGCCCATTCTCTATCTATCTCCCTCTTTCTCTCTCTGTCACTCTCAAATAAATAAATTAAATAAACAAAAAAAATAAAAAAAGAAGTATCTGTTTTAGTTTGAATTTCTTTGATTCTGAGTTGAAAAATATGCTGCCAATTTAATTATTATTTCCTTTGAATACCTTCTCACCTGTAGCATTTACCTTTTACTTATCAGCATATAAGACCTATTTATATATTAAGGATAACAATTTTTTCATATGTATGATTAACATTTTTCTTTTAGAATATCAAATAGCTTTATATTTTAAAGTATTTTAATAACCCATAGGTTAGAAGTTTCATGACAAAATGCTGTTTTTGATTGGGAAATTCCTCCCAAGGGATCATGTAATGAAGATTTCATCATCAGCCAGTGGCACTGCAGGGAGGTGGTAGGACTCTGAAGGGGTGGGAACTAGTTGAAGGGAGTTAGGTTAGGATGTGTATTTGAAGGGGATATTGGAACCCTGACCTTCCCTCTGTTTCTGTATCTCTTCACTTTCCAGCTGTCATAGGGCAGCAGCTTTACTCTACCTTGCACTCTCTGCTAGGATGCTGTACCTATTCACAACCCTAGACTGAAACTTCCACAACCAAGAAGAACAGACATTTTTCTCCTTTTGAGTTGTTATTTTGGTATTTTTTCATAAGAACAAAAAAGTGACCAGTACAACATCAAATTAATTTACTTTCCTTACCATTTCTAACTTTACTGTTTGTTTGAGCAGGGAGTTTACTTTCTCAAATCTATATAAATGTCTGCTTGTGTTTTCTTTGGATATACATACTTGCATACACACATACATACATGCATGCATATATGCATACAAACATATATACACATATGCATACAATATTAATTTAGCCAATCTGAAATATATTTAAAGTGAAAGTGTCAAGAAAGAACATACCTGTTTTCCTCTATCACCACCATAGCAAGTTAACTAATTTACCAATGATTTATTAAATAATTTGTGCCTACAGCACAGATTTGAGAATCATCACTCCTCTTTATTAAAGATACAAGATAAAATAAAATTTCCTGTACATATCCTCCTTTATGACCATCCTGCAATTTTTGTTGTTTCTGTTTGTTTTTCTAATTCATTTGTTAAATGATTGAGATCTTATTATATTTTAGATTTGTATGGGAAAAGAGATTGAGAGTCCCACAAAATGATATCTTTTTTCAATATCTCTTTCTGATCATCTTTTATGTCCTTTAATTAAATATTTACCTTTATTATATAGTATTGAATGGATAAAGTTATATTTTTAGTGACTATTTGGTATTGAATCAATTTTTCCTTTTATTTTCTGTTTGGTTATGGCTGCTATGGAAAAAAAACAGATTTTGTTTGCTTGTATCTTTAGTTTAGTTTTTATGCAAAGAAGGGTGGTAATAAGCATCTGAAAGCTAAGGAATTGAGAGCTTATTCTAGTTGCTTTTCGCCACTTTTTTTTTTTTTGATTTGTTGCCAACAATGATTGAAAGAAATACTAAACTTCACTGGAAACTTATGAGAGTATGGTACTATAATTGTTTTTCCATCCCCTGGGTTATCTCTTACCTTAGGGAGTCCTTAATGCCTCAGCTGCAACCTTTGAAGAGAAGCACCACTGTTTGCTGGGACAGGCTTTACATTCCTTTATTTTGCAATCTTTCGTAGACCTTTTGTTTGATAACTTATGCACACATATTTTTAGATACTACACAGTTTGAATGTCTCTGGAAATTACTGTGAGTTTTGAATTTCTTTAGACTAAACTGCCATGATATCTTTCCTTGGTATTTTTTATTTTGTTTTATAATTTTCAATACTTTCTCTGGTCTAGTTTGTCCTTTTACAACTTTTGGAAGTTTTATATAAACAATTTCTGTCATTCCAGAATTTAAAAATACATAGAACTTACATTTTCTATTTGTTATTCTCAAAAATTACTTAAGATCTGAAAATAAGCGTAAAATTAGGCATATTTTGAAAGGATGATGATTTGTCTCTCTTCCACCTATTCATTCCCATAGAACAGAAAGAGAAAAAGGCTGGTTGTTTGGACAGGCATAGGGAAAATATTGCCAGTAACACAAGGCAGAGCACAACTTTTTATACTTAATAGAATGCAGGGAACTTTGCAATCTCCATATGTATTGATAGTAGGATTTTTTCTACCTGCCCAGGTCACAGAGCCTGACTAATGGAAACAATGGTGCACTAGATTCCAGAGCTGCAGCTTTCATATATCCTGTGCTATATTTCTTGGTCAGGGTAGTGGGGAAGGTGGGGAGATAAAGATCACTGACATGATTTCAATAAATAGGCCTAGGGTAGGTGTCTCAGAGAAGCAAGTGCTCATTGTGTGGTTGGTTCAGATGCTGATACTGGGTCCCAGAGACAGATAGAGAAATAGAGTTTAGTCTTATTGCTCTCGTTCTATTGTTTATTCTCAGTTCAGCTCCATTTGTTTTAGATTTCATGATTTTTTGTTATTTATTATAATAATTGTAAGATTTAACTTTTGATTGCATTGTAAGCTTCCTCCCTTTTGCTGTAATCACAAGTTAATGGACTGGGAACTATTAAACAACTGTTACTTGAAACAGGAGTCCCTGCTACCATCTTCTCTATTGTTGAAATGTTATTAAAGTCTCAGGTAATACATATGATTCTACAATGCACAATGATAGATTTTTTTATGGTGTTTTATAAGCTTATAATCAATAAGTATTTTTTTGTAAAATAAACCAAGTTTTAAATTGTCTTTCAAGAAGGAAAATTTTCAAAATCAAGCTGTGGTTTCATACTTGTTTGTATACACCATTTTGCATACACATTCTGAAAAACTCAGTATAGCAGATATTTCTTTTAGATGATTGCAACTTGAAGAGCCCACCAGTTTTTTAAGTATATTGATTCATTTTAATATTTTATTTATTTACTAGAGAGAGAGAGAGAGAGAAAATGGGTGCACCAGGGCCTCTTGCCACTGCAAACAAACTCCAGATGCATATACCACCTTGTGTCCTGGGGAATCAAACCTGGGTCCTTTGGCTTTGCAGGCAAATGCCTTAACCGCTAAGCTATCTCTCCATCCCTCTTTATTTATTTGAGAGAAAAAAGAGAGAGAGGGAGAGAGAGAGAGACAGAGATTGAGAGCGAATGAGCATGGACATGGCAGGGCCTCCCTTTGAGAAAGCTCCAGATGTATGCACCATTTTGTTCATGTCTTTACATGGGTACCTGGAAATTGAACCATCAGGCTTTCAAGCAAGCACCTTTAATTGCTGAGCCATCTCTCCAGCCCAAGCCATTGTTTTTCATATCATC